>JZKD02S1341457.1:467571-479347 GCA_000966675.3 Picea glauca
TGGAAAGATTAAGTTTGAACTGTTTAGGGAGATGTTAGGTGTAGAAGTCAATCCATTCTCCATTAAGGGGGAGACTTGGAAATAATGGAGAAAGCGTCAGTTGAAAGCGCCAGTTGTAAGAGCCATTTATAAGCTTCAGTTGTGAGAGTCAGTTGTAGGCGTGTTAAGAGTTAGTTCTTAGTTAAGAGTCCAGTTTTCTTTGGTTTGCATGTAACCGACTCAGGAGAGTATTTTCCTATATAAATATGTAATCTATCTTCATTGCATAACAGATAAGTGAGCGTAGCCTCACCGTGTTTGTTTGCATGGTTTATTTTATCTATTTCTCCTTTTCCCAATAGAATTTGTCTCTATTTTGATATGGCTGCAGTGAAGGGAATAGAAATGGCAGTGGCTAGGGATGCAGTGAGTCTGGCGGATCTCCTTTCAGGGGTAGCGATCATAGATACCCTCTCTATTATCTTTGGCTTCTCTTGGCTCCTCGTTCCAGCCTTCTCTTTGGCTCCGCATCCTTCTCTCTGACTCTGCGGATCCTCAGCAATTGTCACACTCGGCTCCTTTGGCTTCCTCTTTGCACATTTGAACTAGAGTAAACCCTCACCTCAACTCTAATACCAATACTAGATGAAAGCAATAAATAGATACATCTAAAATCACATAGCTACAACTCAAACTATGATACTCTCCATTGAACCAGAAAATGGTTAATATACAACGAGGAATGTTCTAGATATCCGTGTAGAATTGTCGAGAGAGCTTCCCTCGAAGAATTAGAGACGAGCTCTCTAATCAAGAAGTTTCTCGATACCCACTTACCTACCATTGTACTATGCGGATGTGGGAGTAATTAAGAGTTATGTTTCAACAATTTTTTGGGAGTAATTAAGAGTTATGTTTCAGGACTTACCGCGTAGTTCAGAAACTACTCAATATACTACATGTTGTGATGAAAACACTTAATAGAACAATTTCTTGATACTGTGTTATTCATAGAGAAGATATTTTCAGAACAGAAACTCAGAAACACTCATGAATATTTCAACACACAAATACTTGATATATGTTAATAACTTGGGCGTTGTGCGCTAAAACAAAATACAATAACTATATCGAGCTTTGGCTCCAATGACTTCTTCAGACTTTTAGAGACAGATCTTGTTCTCTCAGACTTCTTCAACTCTTACACAGCTGTTGTTGTTTGCTAACTATCGACTCTTCTTTGTGTTTTGTTCTCTATTCAACTACTTACATACTCAGACATATATAGATGAAGATTGAGGCTTCCTGCAAAAGTAAAATCGACTGAAACAATTAAGACGACAATAAATTTTGACTGACTCTTATATGAATAACAGAGCTTGAGAAAGATAAAGATCAACTCATTAAATAAGCTCCTGCTAATACTCTCCTTGATGTGTCTGACAGACTAACGTCTCTTCTTTCTGTGATAGACAAAGTCTGCGTAAGCGTTAAGCTCACGACTTGTAATTAATATTTCCAACACTCCCCCTTAATTATAAGTAGGTGAGTTTACAAAATACAAAATTTACATCAGAAATTTGAATTGATATGAACTGTCAAACATTTGCAATTGTGTCAACTCCTAGACAACTGCACAGTTTCTGAAATGCATATCTTGCCAAAGCTTTTGTAAATATATCTACGACTTGTTCTTTAGACTTGCAAAATTATAAACAAATTTCTTTGTTATTCACTAATTCTCTGATAAAATGATACATTGTATCAATGTGCTTGGTTTTCTTGTGAAACACATGATTCTTTGACAACATTATGGCGTAATTGTTTTCACAAAACATTGTAGTTGGTTCATGTTGTTCCTGCAGCAAATCTTTTAACATTCTTCTCATCCAAACTGCTTGACAAGTTGCACTTGTAGCTACGACGTACTCAGCTTCTGCTCAAGAAAGATTCACAATGGGTTTCTTCCTTGATGTCCATGACACTATACCTGATTCAAAATAAAATGTGTATCGAGAGGTACTTTTCTTGTCATCTATGCTACCTCCACAACCACTGTCAGTGTATCCAATAAGTTTGAAATCTTTTGAAGTAGAATACATAATGCCAAAATCTTTTGTTCCATTCACATATCTTAGAATTATTTTTCCTGTCTTCCAATGGGATTCTTTTGGAGTTTCCATGAACCTTGAAATCAGGCTCAATCCATAAATAATATCAGGTCTTGTGGCTGTCAGATACATAAAGATTCCTACCAACCTTTTAAACAGTGTGGGATCCACTTTAGATCCTTCATCTTCCTTGCTTAACTTCAATCTTGTTATGATAAGTGTTGGGGCTCCTTTGGAATTTATCATGTTGAATATTTTCAAAATTTCATGCACATAGTTAGATTGTGAAATAAATGTACCAACTTTGCACTAGTGAACTTCAATACCCAAACAATATCTCATAAGCCCCAAATCAATTATTTAAAACTCATCCTTCATGACTAATTTAACTTCTTCTATACCAAAATTACCTGTAAAAATCAAATCATCTACATATAAGCAAACAATTAAACATATTACCTTGTTGATTTTCTTTGATGTACAGATTTGGCTCACATTCACTTCTTTGAAATCCATTCTGAGTAAGATAGGAATCTATGTGAGTGTACCAAGCTCTGGGAGATTGTTTTAACCCATACAGTGCCTTCTTCAATTTGTATACTTTGTTCTCTTGTCCTGGAACCTCATAGACTTGTGGTTGTTCCACATATACTTCTTCTTCTAAATGTACATTCAAGAATGTTGACTTTACATCCATTTTATAAGCAGGCCATTTTTTATTCACAGCAATGGCCAACGCAGTTCTAACTGTGTCCATGCGTGCAAATGGCGCAAATGTTTCATTGAAATCAATTCTAGGTTGATGTGTAAAACCTCTTGTAACTAATCTTTCATTGTGCTTCTGCACATTTCCTTCTGCATTTACTTGGTCTTATAAATCCACTTGACACTTATCACATCCTTGTCTTCAGGTACATCTACCAACTTCCATGTTTGATTGTTTTCTATGCATCTAATTTCTTCATCCATGGCTTGTGCCCATACATCATCCTTGACAAATTCTTCAAATGTTAATGGATCATCTATTTGTGAAAACAGAGCAAACACTGAAAATGAATTTGTTGTGTCAACATTATAGATGTCATGCAAACTTCTTGTCTTCCTTGGTAACAAACTTGCTAATGTTGGATCTAGAAATGTAGAACTACTTGGACTTCTTGCTAGAGTTTGTTGTTCTCTAGGTGTGGACTGTGCACCTACAGATCTCACTGGAGTAGTTTGGGCTGGGATTTGTGTCACATCTCCAGGTGTGGAAGGAACTGTGCATTGAATTATAAATGGTGTTTGAACCACTTCATCCTCTGTGTCATCATGCACAATAGAATCAATAATTTTTACTATCCTTTCTATGCTTCTATCCCATGTTTCATTCTCCACAAATTGAACATTACGACTGATTACGACTTTTCTTGTAATAGGATCATATAGCTTATATGTTTTTGTATCTTCAGAGAGTATCCAACAAATATACATTTTTTTCCTTTGTTATCTATCATCTTTCTCATCTCATTTGGAACATGTGTGTATGCGACACAACCAAAAAATTTCAAGTGTGCCACATTATGCTTCATTCTTGTCCAGGATTCTTGAGGAAATTTGTTTCTCACACTCTTTGTCGACATCTGTTCATGATGTATACTGCAGTTGCTACTGCCTCAGCCCAATACTCATTTGACAAATGTTTGGTTTCCAACATATTGTGCGCAATTTCCATGATGGTTCGATTCTTTCTCTCTGCGACACCATTCCGCTGTGGTATATATTGCATAGTGAACTTCTTGTAAATGCCATAAACTTTAAAAAAGTTCTGAAATTCTCTTGAAACATATTCACCTCCTCTGTCATTTCTTTGAACCTTGATATAATAACCACTTTGATTCTCCACAAGTGATTGAATTGTTGAAAACAACCCAATGTGTCAAATTTATGCTTTAGAAAATAAATCTGTCTTTCTTAAGAAATAATCAATAAATGTTATAAAATATCTACTATCTCCTATAGATGGTGTTTGCATTGGTCCACAGATGTCTGAATTTACAATTTCTGGTGCATCTTTTGCTCTATATGACTTTCCAATTGGAAATGACTCTCTATGCTGCTTTCCAAACATGTAGCCTTCACATATTCTTTCTGGTTTTTCAATTAATGGAAAACCTTTCACCATATCCTTTGTATGTAGCAGCTTCAATCCTCCAAATTTCAAATGTCCAAATATGAAATGCCAAAGCCATGAATCATCATGCACTTTATATTGGAATGTTTCCTGTAACTCTGCACCATTTTCTTTTTTTTCCTTAAAAATGCACGCACTAACTTTTCCATCTTTGGAACTGCATGTACTTTCTTCTTTGCTTTCTGATTTGAATGCAGTGTTAGACTTTACATATTTTTCTTTACCAACAACTTGCGATGTTTTTCTCTTCATAGTTGGATTCAATGTTAATGGAAACATTTTGTTGCTTTTCATTTGAATTCTTGCAATAAGTTGATTGCTTGGACATCTATCCAAATTCACACAGTGATTATCTTCCATGTAGATTTTGTATCCTTTCTATAACAACTGTCCTGTACTCATCAAATTATGTTTTAAGCGAGAAACATAATATACATCACGAATAACTTTTTGCTCTCCTTGTTTAGTTAAAATGTTAATACTGTTTTTTCCTAAGACAATGACTTGGATATATGTTCCAAGTGTAATTTTAGTTTGGACTGACTTATCCCAACTAGAAAACAATTCTAAGTTTCTCGTCATGTTATTATTACAACCTGAATCTAAATACCATATGTCATATGGACTTTCTAGAGAAACAATGCATTCAACTGGTGAGACTATAGGCATTGTTTCAATGTGCTCCATAAACATAAGTATGGAGGGAGAATTTGTGTTGTTTGAATGATATTGACCTTGCTTGTTCTGATTATATTGTTTCTTCCTGCACTCATATGCATAATTTCCATACATTTTATAGTAATGGCACTGAATATTTTATTTATCAAACCTATGATTACTTGACTGACTATTATTTGGTTTTTGAACTCTTCCACCTGTGTTTGTAGGACTTCTACTGCACCCACTTCTAGCAGAACTCCTTCCTATGCCTCTAGAGTTATCTCTCCCCCTTCCTCTTCCACAGATTATAGATGAATGCACGGAAAACGCATTTTCTAATGGCATATTTGACCTATTCAATCTGTGTTCATGATTAATGAGAGAGGCTTGGAACTCATATAGACTAAATTGACTCGGGTCTTTGTTCTCTTCTAAAGTCACAACAAGGGTATCAAAATTAGGAGAAAAACTCCTAAATAACTTCTTAACAACCTTTATATCCTCTATGTTTTCTCTATGAGACTTAATCTCATTTATGAGACCAATAACATGGGTGTAAAATAAATCTATTGAATTTGTGTCTTTTCTTGACGGAGTTTCAAAATCTCTTCTAAGAATTTGTAATTTTGAAGTCTTGACTTTGTCCATACCTTGATATGTCTCATGCTTCCTTTGCTTTCTTTGTTGATGAAACTCTTGGGAGTATGCTCTCACGCATGGCTTGATGTATGTAAAACATCGTCTATAAACCTAGTCTATAAACCTATAAATGTGTTTCCTAACCATTCTAGAGTGTCATTCTAATGGTCGGGGCACCTCCAACGGTTATATAACTTTTCCAGGGAAAAGTCCAAATCTGCGCGGACCTGTTGTTCCAGCGAGGTTCAAACCCTACGAACCTGCCTCCTACAAGGTTCCGGTTTGCGAAGTCTTCCATTTGGTTTCCTTAACTTCTTGTAGATTTTCCAACTTAGCCTTCTTTTTATCAATCTTCCTTGCCTTCTTTCCTATTATCTGAGTCTCTTTAACTATTTCTGGAATCCTCTTTTCCATTTTTATTCTTATCTTCCCCCAGTGTAGTGGCTTCACACTGTTGAGGTACCCTCAAAGGTTCTGAAGTTAATATCCTTTTACTTAACACTTCCTGAGTGGCCACACTTCTCTCTTGGATAGATAGGTCCTTCAAGCCTTCTTGTATTCTTTCAACCTTGATAGCTAATTCTTTTGCTTTATGTCCCTCCGGCGTTGTTACTTTTCTCTGTTTCTTCGACTTATCCTCTCGTTCTTCTTAGTTGGTCTATTTTCCTAGCTATGAGATCCCTTAATTCTTGATTTTTCTTTTCTATAGCTTCTTCCTCTGCTTTCATTCTGATTTGATCCTTCTCAATCCAAGTCTTACCTAACAAAAGTGGGAAAGGGGCGCTATCCTCAACAAACCTAATGACTTCAAATTCTTCTTTAGTCGATGTTCCATGAACAATAATAGGTACAATAGTTACTTTTCCACATAAAGTTATCATCTTTCCCTTAAACAAGCCTATCCTTCCTAAAGAAGGTACCACGGTAGGTTTCCCAAAACTTCTCAAGTTTCTTCTATCATAATATTCACTTGTGTTTCTTCATCCAAGACTATATAGTCTATGTCAAAGTCTTTTATTCTTGCACTTATGTGTTGTTTTTCTTTCATACTTTCTGGTAATCTGACATATTTATGAACATCCATTGTTTCTTCCAACTGTAATAACATAGTCTGAACTTCCTATGACCTTTTCTCTTTATGAATTTCTAACATACCCTTAGTCTCTTGACTCTTTTCATAATTTTCTTGTCTTATGTCCGTCCCTTCAACTTTAGCAATAATCCTTGGACAATCCTCAACCTCATGACCAACAACCTTACAACAAAGAAAAATAGGGCCTACCTCAGGGCATTCCTTAGCAAGATGTCTCGGCCTTCTGAAATTATAACACAAATTCAATCCTCTTTTTCTCTTAAATGTTCCCCATTCTTTTCTGTACTGCGCACTTCCCCTAGGACCATAATGCTAGACCTGCAATTTGCAAAAATATTTCTAGGTTCCTGCATCCACTTATCAGTCCAAAAACTCTTTCTATGCATAGGAATAACATATCTTTCTTCATTTCCATTAAATTTACTCAAATCAACTCTTTCTTTCAACTGCGCCCTATCCTTCAGACTAAGAAAAAATCTATTAAACATACTTAAATTCATTCTTTCAAAACAAAAATTTTCACTTATCTTTCTCTTACCAAAGCACGAAGCTTACCTCTTTTAGAATCTTACCTCTTTTCTTTAGAACAACTTACTTTCTTGGCACAAAGCTTCGCAAGTCAAGTAGAGTACTGCGCACTTCAGCAGCAGACCTATGCACATAGATTTTTTTTTTCTTTACTTCAGTTCCCAACAATCATAGTTTCAGGTTTGGAAAACAAAACCATTTGTTGGCACAAGGTCAGACCCAGGGTTCAACACTTAACAACGCACCAACAAAACCATGACTATCGTCCCTTTCAGCGACACCTGCGAAGCAGGAGAAGTCTCACCCAAGGTAGAAGCAAGGGGGTTACAGGACGTAGGTGTCTATAACCAGGTTGGGACACGATTCTGTGATAAGAACACTTCACAGAAGATATTTAACACTTAGGAAGTGAACATGCATTAGTTTATTAACCTCATAAACACTTCAGAGCATAATCAAAGATAGATAAGCGCAGTAACAACAAGTGATTATGAACCCTAAGCACTTAGCATTGTGATTTAAGTATAGCATTCATTTACCCTTTAACATAAGTAAAGTACTTAAGAAACAAAGAATATATTCATTACACATCATAATCAAAGCACTAAGCAAATGCATAACAGAAATGACACTACACCAAGCATACCATGAGACACCAGATATACGTGGTTCACCCCAGGGTGGGGCTACGTCCACAAACCTCTTCGCCTCTTTATTATTCACCAAAATCTTACATCCATTCACTCTTGTGCACTAAGCCACATAGTCAAAATTTGCACCAGACAGGAGATCTGCGCACTAAGCACTAGATCCTCCTTCTTTACCTTCCAAAATTAGGTCAAATGCACAGAGCCAAAATCTCTTATCATGACACTTAGCACCTGCCCCACACTAAGCATCACAAGCACTAAGTACAATCTACAAAATCACAGTCGAGCACAAAGTCTCGACCACATACGTTCCTTTGCACACAGAACTATTGCTTCTACAATACATTCCTCTTTACTTATACTTTACAAAATCTTACAATAAGGCCTAAACATGGGGAAAACCCATGGGCCCACATCCCATAAACCCGTTACAAAACCCAGAGGACCCCTTACTAGGTCCACATAATCCTCAAAATAGGTGAGATCCGCAATCTCAGCTTTGTTTGGGCGCTCCTACTTCGACCAACATGTTGAAATCCAAAAGTGGGCCAAAACCTCAAAAACTGACCAAAGTTTCCCCAAAACTTGGTCGGGGGCCAACACTTTCCTATTACAATGTGCCTCAAATAATCCTGGTCCATTACATAAAAAAAAAAAATTGTCCCTTTCATTTCTATCATTGATCTATGATGATCAATGACCAGAACTGCTTCACAATGAAAACATACTCATGAGACGATTCACTACTCCTCCCTATCTACACAATTTTAATGTGGCTTCATCATACACATGTAAATTTACACAAATACAACAATTAAATAACAATACATAAACAACCTTATCATTTTACACAAATTTCGAGGAAATCACATCCTTCTCTTGCCACACACTCCTTCTAGAAGGTTCAATATTTAATTTTTTATTAGGGGGGGTTTATGCTCCTACATCAGAATCCTAGTGTATAAAATATTCATGATCTCTTGATCATGTGTTTTCAGTGATGCACCTAGTTCATCTTCAACCTATGGTCATGTTTTTCCTCATGCATCTCCTTATTCTTAATGACAAGTTGCAACCAATCCTTTCTTTATAGCAAGCCTTTGCACCTACTACCCAATACCTCATCAATATTTCTCTTGAGCTTGACCTTTTCGTATCACTAGTTCTCTCCTCTTATAACCATCTGAGCATCCTCTGCTCTTCTCTGGCTTCTTCATCTACTCACTCACATGCAACAAAACGTTCCCTGCTTTGATACCACTTGACGAAGACCAATTTTGGAGTCCTTTGAATCGACTTTTTTTTATAGGTTCAATCCTCGAACTTGTGAGTTATGGCCCACAAAATGGACTAAAATGTGTCCATGGAATCAACAAAACTCAAATAATTTCCTTGAAAAATGTATCTCAAGCTTGCAATGGAGTCCCTTCTTCGAATCTTAATCCATGAAGTTCATAGGAACTTTACCTTTATCGCTTCATGCTATTTTTCATCCAAACATAGGCCTCATGCTCACTACCCATCATCCTCAACTCGAACACTCGACGTTTAATACACGTGGAACCATCGCTTAAGAACCAGGGTTAACCGAGAGACTAGGCCCAAACTCTTTCCTATTATAATGTGCCTCAAACAATCCCATTCCGTTATATAAAAATAATTTTTCACTTTCATTTTCGATCATTGATCTATGATGATCAACGATTAGAAATGCTTTGTGATGAAAACATACTCACAGGACGATTCACTACTCCTCCATATCTACACGATTTTATTGTGGCTTCATCATATGTATGTAAATTTAAAGTCTCGCACCCGCATTGCACACAGAATCAAAATAGACATAATGGAAAGAAACAAAGGATGTATTTAACTCAAATCAATCATGGATTTCATTAAAATTGAGCTTGATAATACATAATATGACCTCTCTGGGCCTAGCTGCTACTCGACCTGATCTACATTGCGTCACCTCTCCCTTTTAATGTCCAAAGGATTAAATATTTAAAACAAATAGAGGGATCAGATCATCTCAGATCCGATCTATCCCTTGAAATTTGCTAACAACCCGCTTAATACAGTAATTAAATAACAATACATAAACAACCTTATCATTTTACACAAATTTTGAGAAAATCATGTCCTTCTCTTGCCACGCTTTCCTTTTGGAAGGTTTAAGATTTCTATATTGATTGGGGCGGTTTATGCTCCTGCATCACTACATCTCATATTTCCTCAAGGAGATTTTATCTATGACAATTTTTTTTCTATAGATCTAGGGTTTCCTCTAGGGAGGTTTTTTAAAGAGGTTTTCATCATGGGAAATTTTTATTCTTTCTTTTTTTTTATTCTCTTTTTTATTTTTCTTTTTGAGATGATCAATATGTTTTATGAGCATTTCTTCTCTCAATTAGACCAAGATGGTGTCCTTGAATCCTGTTTTCATACTCTTCTTTCAATAGTGGTTTCTTCTAGAGTTTCGGTTTATATCCATTAACCAATAAAGGAACTTTCTCTTCATCAATTGTTTTTATTTTTATTGATCCATTATCATAACATCTGTCAATCTAGTAGGGTCCCAACCATCTTGTCCTTAGTTCACCCTTGAAAACATTGAATCTTGAGTCATATAGCAAGGCCTAATCGCCTTATTCAAAGAATTTGGTCTTAATGTACTTTTTAGTCCACTTTGTCCTTTGTTTTTGGAACATTTTAGTATGGAACAAGGCCTCTTGCCGATATTCAACCAAGGAATTGAGATTCTAAAATATTTCTTATTCCTCAAAGAGATCAAATCTTAGTTACAAGGTTGTTCTCAGTGTTTGGATCTCAAACTCTACAGGGAGCATAACCATTTTTTCCCATAAACTAACTCATAGGGTGTAAAAACTATGGTAGTTTTCCATGTAGTGTTGTATACCCACACACTCTCTATCAATTTGTTTACCCAATATCTCTTATGTCGCTTGACTAAATTGTTTAGGATATAGTGTACTTAGCCCCAAAACTTTGGAGAAATCACATAAAATATAGTGCAAAACCCAAGGACATAAGACAAAAGAGAGATAAACCCTAACAAAGATCTATTTGGTAATCAAAATAGAAAGATATGTTCACTTTCCTCTTCAAGGGGGAAACATCCAAGAGAAATGCTCAAAATACAATAAACATTCTTGACAAAACATTACATAACCTTCTACTTAATACAAAACTATCCATACAGAACCTTAATTGCCCCTTATAATGAGGCCAACCAACAAAATTGGGATTTATTAATAAAAATGACCCTTTTTTACAATGAGTGACTATTAACTAACTATTTAATGGGCCTTATTCAAGGAAGGCGACCTCATACAATAATAAAGTATCTAAGTAAGGGTATTAGGGTAGGAATCTAACATAAGATGTTCTCCATTTCTTTATTTTCCACTTATACTTGACTAATTAATTAAGGATGGTAGGTGGCTAGTTTTCTATGTTTGATCTTGTACAAGCTCATGAGGTTGTCAATGAGATTTGACGTGAATTGAGATCCTTAATCTGTGAAAATGTCCCTCAATACCCCAAATCTTGTAAATATGTTCCCATAGAGGAATTTAGCTACCTTTTCCTCATGGGAATTCTTCGTTGGCTTCACTTCTACCCATTTGGTCAAATAATATGTGAAAACCTATAAGTGCTCTTTTTTATTGTATGGTGGATCTACATGCCCTAGAAATTCCAATCCCCACTTCTCAAATGTATTTAGTGATATCTTTGGTTGAAGGGGCCTATATATTAATATTTTTTATAGCGTAACACACAGGTTATAAGAATACAAACATACGGCTTCATAGGAGATCTTACTAGCAAGATAAAAAATACCATTGTACACAATACCACAATACCTATGTGTGAGGTACACTAAACAAGCATGCTTCTACAACTGTTGCATCAATGCTAG
>JZKD02S1341457.1:483484-498540 GCA_000966675.3 Picea glauca
CCTTCAAACAGAAATGGGAGATATGGTTAACCACGATTTCTCTTATTTAATTGTAATCAAATACATAAAATGAAACAGAGTTTACACTACAATTATTTAAATTACCCTCAGCCGCGTCGATTGCAATTTTGAGCCTGCTTTTCCAATTTAGTTCGGAAAGTCCTCCTCTCTGACCTGAAAAAATAAAAATTAATACTTAGAACATTTAGAGTACGACATATTTAGCTGCATCGACCCAATCAACCAAACAATATTCCTCGGAAATATGTCTACCATGAAGATGGTCTGTTAAAGACCCTTCAGACATGAGATCATAGATAAGCATACGCTGTCCGGATTCACCAATACAGTAGCCCAGTAAAGTAACCAAGTTCTTATGATGGACTCTAGAAAGAAGATCGACCTGTTAAGAAAGTGAATCTGTATACATCAATTTTACTATGCGCACATATTTTTTCTTCTTAATTATGAGTGCAGCCAAATGATTAAGAAATTGGATCATATTATATGCTAGAATTACCTCATTTAAGAACACCTCATTTACTTGTACCATGTTGCAGAACACTTTCACTGCTATCTCTTTTCCGTCCGGCAGTTTCCCAAAAAACACCGATCCAAAGCCAGTACGCGCAATTTCCTTACTAAAGTTTTGTGTGGCTTTCATGATCTCCTTTGGAGTAAAAACCATCGAGCAGTCTGTAATCCATGTAAATTTACAAAGTATGAAAGCGCCGTCTTACAAAGTAAATTTAAAAACATTCTAATTTACTATATTTCATATTAGAATGTTCTTAAAATATAAATTTCTCACCTTCATTGAGGGGCTGTCTTTTCGTCCTGAATTTCTTCCAATATATAGCACTACACACCATCAAAGCTAAAGCAATTATTAAACCTCCACTTATAGTTATTCCGACACAATCCCCGCCACATACAAATGATTATCGTCAATCTGGATCAAGAATAAAAAACCGCAAAGAGAGGGTTTTATGTTTACAAGAAACACTTACAATCTCTCCAACATGCTTAAACTGGACAGATGATTATTGTCGAGGACCTGCTAATTTTACCAAGAATGGATGAATATTCAAAGACTAATTATGTTTCCTTCATAAGCCGCACCATCGAACTCTATTTTACATAATCGCAGGGGACAGGAAGATTCATGAAGCGCCCATATTAAGATTGTTGGCCAACATTTCAAATTTCGAAGTCTGAGAAACTACATCCATTATGTTATCACACCTAACATTCATAGCTATTAGTCACAACTATCATTCATCATCGTGGATCATACAAGTGCCAACGAACATTCAACTCAGGAAATATAATGTCAACACGAAATAAAAGTCTACATGGTAGTGACTTTGATGTGATTGATGTGACGTGAGCATATGCGTACGAAATCAGGTGGTGCATATGTGCAGTTGCCACTTATGGAGTAAGCTAACTAGGTAGCAATCTTTCCTCTTTTCAGGCTAACCTTGCTAGATTTTCAGGGATAGCCTGAGTTTGGTATGGATCAAAGTTCTATGCATTTCAGAACTTTATTCCAAGGGGTTTTGCTTCATTTTAAACCAATCTAGATATTCAGAAAATCGATTAGACTTATAAATCGGTCAAAAATTTAAAACTGCATTGCCAAAAAACATACTAGAAAAGTAACTTGGAAAAAATTACTCCGAATTTAGCTCACTCCGCCACTTATTCCACTTTGGAACAACGTCCCTTCTTAGGGAATCAAGCTCTTGTTTATGTACAATCAAGAGGTGAAAGGATTCGTCCTTTTCCAACTAACACAAATAATAATTTTTGGTTATGTAAAGTTAATAAAAAGTATTAAAAAATGTGATATTATTAATTTAAATATGCATTTGCATTATATTTTTATGATTTTCTTTAAAGATAGCAAAACATATCATAACTCAGTGGTTTCTTACCTAATTGTGAAGACACCTCATTCATTAGTGGTTGTTATTTATTAATGTTGGTGGGGGCATCACCATTATTTAAGGAAAACCACACCACTTGAAATAACCTTGTTGTTGGTTAGTAAGGGGGAAGAATTTCACAGATGCTTTTAGTTCTTGGGCCATCACCCTTTGATCCTCTTACAATTGTGGTTGTTGTGTCCGTTTCGTCATTTGGGTGAGCAAAACAATGGCACTTACAAGTCTAGTTGGGCCTGCTAGACAAGACAGAGGTTAATGCATGAGTTAGATAATCCAAGCACATGAAATAAACAAGCAAATAAACTAAAAACAACTAAGGAAATAAAACTAAAATGCATAAGAAGCTTTGAACCAAAATCAATCAACCGAATGACTAAGATTATGCCACAATGGATAACTATATTAGTTGGCAAAACACCGTAGAGAAAGAAGGACTTATGGGTCCCCTCTTCCTCCTTGGGAGAGCTCTTGAGTTCCCTATTGGAGAGCTTTTCTTACAATGATAAACAAGAAAGAAAATTGTGAAGAAATCCAAGCCTATTCCCTTAAGAGGTGACTGGAATAGCTTATTGGAATGTTGCTAGAATGCTCCAAGAATAAAAGAGGATTCTTGAGGGAGGATTGAGGCAGCGTAACAATACTATGAAATTATTAAATTCTTAGCGCACCCATGGCCTCCATTTATAGCATGTCTTTAAAGCAATATCCAACTGGTTCTTAGTGTGAATAAGGGGCCCTTTAGGGCACCCTTTGGTCTTTGACCAACCCCCCATTCGGATTCAACTTGGATTTGAGGGTCAAATCAAGTTGAGAGTTGGTCCATAAGTGGTTGAGAGGCTGACAAGAACCATAAATGCATTGTTCACAGAAGTGTGCAGCTTTTCTCGCACACAGTCGCGCATATGACACATTGTGCGCTCTATGGGCTTCTTTGGCCCATGCACAGTGCATGCGCTTCCTTTAGTGATTCATCGCATGTCAATTTTTGTCTAGTTGTATAGTTTTTTGCCTCTTGGAAATGCATTTTTGGTGTTGCATGTGAACTAATAGGTGTTTGGAATTGTTGTATTTCTGTAACCATTTGCATGCAATGTTGCGGACTAAATTTCAGTGATAACATATGCCCCCTAATGTGTGAGGTTAGGAGCATACGTATAGCCGAAATACATCGATGTTTCTTCTACTGAGAGTACCATTGTTAATGAAGAATGTTGATAAGAATTACAAGAGCCATCCAGTCTGAGGGAGAGGGGAAACCATGAGACCCAAAACTGTCTCTAGGGAGAGAAAAGAAAATTTGTATACAAATGAGGCGGGCATGCCCCATGCTCGTGTCATGTAACCCAAAAAATGGAAGACAATAACTGAAGGTGTATGCTGATGTAGATAACTGCAGCGCCCTCCAGGGCAGTTTGATAATGGCAGATGACAATTCTGATTGTAAACATACTCTGAAAAGAGGCAAGGACGCTAGTAGGAAGTGTCGATGACTCGTAGGCATTTATGGCCTAACAAATTAAGAGGTCTTCAGCTGGTATAAAACAATTGCAATAGTCGCACAGTAAGACCCATCGTAACATGATATTTTGTTGAAGTCAAATGTTATGGGGGTCAACAACATCAGAGAGCAATGATGGTTCTCTCTGTGTCATCCGAGACTCCTCATTGTAAAGGTAATGAGAGTCAAGATACTGTCGACCTTCTCGAAACTGTGCTGATGTCGATAGAAAGGGAGACGTGACTCCAAGAAGCAAAGGGATTCATGAAATCTATGGAGATAAGATCATGAAGTGATGGGGAACATAAATGAAGTCAAGACGCGGTGAGACTCAAGACCACCCTTGGATGGGGGTATATTGGAAGGATGATTGGCAACAACCGTAAAACTGTATCTAGTGTCAAGGGGATGACTAAACATGGGGTTAAACTGTGCTAGAGGCGTGACAAAGTGAACAAACTCAGAGATCAGGGGTACATGGACTGTGGGATACTCAGGGTTTATGGACGATGTCAATATGAGTAGTGGATAGTGAATGCCCCAACCAAGGGAGACATGGGTTTCTTTGCCAGAAAAAAGAAGGTCGTCAAGGGTGACAACAAAAAGCTAAGTAAATGTTGGAAACAAAGGTTTTTTACAATTACCAAATAAATAAAGAATAATTTGGTCGGATGAGTGTACAGATATAGAAACGGGTGCCCCAGTGAAAGATGGATTGGCCTATGAGGGCACAAGTTGCGTTGAGAACTGGTGGAGGGTGGGGGCCCCATGGGTGGGTTTCTATATGAGGTAAATGAATGGAGGGCAATCTGCAGATGGGAAAACTGATTGTGGATCAAATAGAGGGTTAATGACACTGTGGAGGCCCAGTCAAGATATAACCGAGAGGTGATAACCTGGGAGTCCATTGGGAAAGCTAGCAAAATAATGAGAAGGAGGATGTGGTTGATTCTCGGAAATGCGTAAGACGATCGAGACTCCCATCCGTAGGGGGTGAAAGCAGCATGAGTGTCAAAGTGACAAGGGGGACTACGAATGGGACAACTCATGTGGGGGAGAGTGCTACTGGGTGACAGTACCGAAATGCAGTGGAGGTGACAATACTGTAGAGCTGGATGTGGGGACCCTAAAGGCGAATGTCGGAGGGTGTGACTAGGAGATGCAATTGATATTCATAAGGAATGATTACATGTCAGTGTCGATCATATATCTGAAGGGGTTGCACTAGTTTGTGATGACCAAGTACCTACACACATTAAAATCGAATACCTGACATGAACAATATCTGAAGATAAAGAACATATAACAACTATTTGATAATTTTGAACATGAACATGCGTACCTGGATGTGATGTGAGAAAAATGCTCCTCTTGGGCCAAGTGCAGATGGTGGCATAGGGAATGTGACTGTGTAAGCGGTGGAACCTTGATCCCGTGGTTGAAGACGGATCGAGAAACAAAGACTCTAAGCTCCTGTAACTAAGTGTGGAAGTTTGGCAAAAGGGACTATATATGGCTGGGGGGCCCACAATGCCACCTTATTTTTACCTACTGCTATAGTTAGTTGACGAGAGGATTTGGAGGAGTTTCGAAGATTACAGGAGTTCGAGCCGACCAATCCAGTATTTGCGAGAGTCGGGTTAGTGGTCCCATCCTCCTGCAGAGTAGATAGTTTCTATTTTTTGGGTAGGGGTCATACGGATGGTCGTACTAGGGTATTTTTTAGGGATGGGCCCACTAATGCACGGGAGAAGGAAGGATACCCATGCTAAGATGCACAGGTATAATTCCATCTCCCACACATGATGTGTGGCTGTGCTGAATACATCCACACATGGGGACGTGTGGGTGGGAAAAATTGGTGCGCATTTGATGCATGGTTGTTGGATTTATAGCTGCACACTGTGCATAGTTGTTTCTCAGACAGTTGTGCATCAGTGCACAACTGTGTAGAGAACATGTGCACATGGATGCACACCTGTGGGTGTGACAGTTGTGCATTGATGTGCATCTGTTTCTCCTACAGTTGTGCATGGATGTGCAATATGCAAAGAATAGACGTGCCTATGTACGCACCTGTGGGGGTGACAGTTACGCACTTGAGGTGAAACTAAGGGGTTTTGTGAAAGCTTGAATTTTTGGATTATTTTGGATAAATGATGATTATTGACCAAGGGTTTCTATGTGAATGTAGGTGATCAGTTTATCATGCCAGTCCACTAGAGGGATCGAGACTGGGAGCGCCTCCAGGAGGCCATGAGAGAGGAGTCGGGCGTTCGGAGACTCTTGGCAGCCTGTGGGCTACTCGAGTTCTCCGACTGCGCACTGATACGGTTGTAGGAGTACCTGCTTTAGTATCTGATATCGATGTGGAGCACTGATCTGCAATGCTTCATTGTGCGAGGGCAGTAGCTAACATTCTCAGCTATTGAGGATGTGTATTTTCTGACAGGGCTCCCTTTTCGGGGAATGGCCCTGCCTACCGACCCCCAGTTGCCAGGTGATGTGTGTTTGATAGACTTGGCATGAGATTACTGTACGGGGCCAAACCCGATGTCAGTTTTGGTCATCTGCATTGATGCGATGGATTCTCTTTTGCATTAGTGCATCACGGAGATGATTGTGAGGATCTATGGATCCTTGGGTACTCAGTGGATCAGTGGTGGTCATCTGAGGATTATGAAGAGGGTCCTAGATGGGGACATGTTCGCCTGGGGCTTGATGCTGCATGACAAGATGATAGGACAGATACATCGGTGTTGGACCACTGACTCCAGTGAGTTTTCTTTTGGATCTATCCTAGTGGCATGGTTCCTGAAGAGGGTGCCCATGTTGCGCCCTAGAGTTTTGTTGTTGCTTGCAGGGACGCAGGAGCCATGATTGATGTGGTGGGATCAGCTTTTGGTACGGCACGGAGGGGGAGAGGGTGACCACTATTTTATGACCACGTTGGAACATCTGTGGCACCATATTCCATAGATTATACTGTGATTCCCATATGGTGGGATGGATTTCCGGCATGACTCAGACATGGTGTTGCCTCCTGGAGAGGTTTGGGACCAGAGAGGTATGTTTGTGCATTTATGTTTTGTGATTTTGATAGTGTAGGATATGTTTATATGTATATGGATGTTGACTCTATCTTTGTTTTTGTGTTTGCAGATGTGGGGCCGCGAGGCCAGGAGGTGGAGATGGTTGGGGAGTCAACGCACCAGGGGCTAGTGAGACCGTCGTGGGTGGGAGAGAGACGTCGAAGGGATGATGCTGGTGTGAGGCCAGCATGTGAGGTGAGGACCGATCAGAGACGCTGGTTTGATGATCTAGGTATGGGGGCATCGCGTGCTCCGCAGGTAGAGGCCGGTGGGGGGATAGATGATCTCTGACGTTGGTTGGAGGTGTTTTTGTAGGGTGTGTCAGAGGGCATGTGGTCGCATATCCAGGACGAGAGATTCTTGGAGCAGTGCGTGGGTGGTCTTGCAGAGTGGTGGACCGTGATTCGCAGAGTAGTCGTAGCAGGGGAAGTAATGACTGGTTGACTTCCTCCTAGACTTGCAGGACCCCCGGCTGGTAGGGCACCTTCTGCTGACAAAGGACCTGGTGTGGGAGCTCTGGGGGCACCATGAGTGTCGGCTATGTATTTTTGTATTTATATAGGCCTGTGAGACCATTTTGTATAGGGTAGTTTGACACCCATTTTTGTATAGGGTAGAGGGTACCCATTATGTACCTATAGGGGTGAGGGGGCTCACTAGCCTATAGGCGATGTATGTATGGTACTTTTTTGTAAACATTTATGGTACTTTTGATCGACATATATATATGGATACATATTTTGAGATCGTTGTAATATTTACATGTGTGGATTTTTGTGATTTTTTTTATGATGTCTAATCTATACGCTGTGACCGATGTTTGGTGATTTATGTATATGTGATGATGTCATGATGTGATAAATTCCAATCTAACACTATGTCAGCCATGTTATCTGCTATTTTATTGAATTGTCATGGAATATGTGTAAATGTAATTGAATCAAAGTTTCGAGATAATAGTCTAACTTGCAGGTATTTGCAAAAGAGGCAAGGATTGTGGACATGGTATACATTGTTGAGCTGTAGGATGAAAAGTTGGGAATATAATAAGATGCTAAGGTGACGAATGTGGTGGTCATTGGCCTCAGCAAGGAGACCAATAACTGCAGTGTATTCTTCTTGGTTTTTGGTGGTTGAGCCCAAACATATGCCGCTGGAGTGGAGCAGTTCATGTGAGGGGGTGTAAAGGGCCCAAGTGGCCGAAGTGAGATTTTGTGTCCAGTGGCTAGCCCCCTCAACGTAACCGATGTGGTAGGCTAATGGAGGATGCATCTATCAATAACATGGATGGTAGATTAGACATGAGGCGTGAAGGGAACAAAAGAAGACTAAAAACTCTACAAATGTGTGCAAAAGAAAAAGCCTAGTGTAGAATGACTACGCTCAAGCATAAAACTTCTTTAAGTACAACTCATTGACGAGTTCTTTGAGAGGATAGTCTTCTGGGGAAGCCAATATTTATGCGCCTTTAGTGAGGCAATGTTGGACAATATAGGGTCCATGCCATAATGATTCGAATTTCCCATGGCCAAGAGTATTGTGAGCGATATCATAGGCTAGGATGAGATCTCATTCGTTGAATGAGTGAAGTTTGACATGGCGGTCAAAGGTGGATTTAGACCTTTTTTTAGCTTCCTCATTGTTTTGTAATGAAGACCGACGATCTTCATCCAATGACTCTAAGTTAAACAATCGTTGCTCCATTGGAGCAGTGTCAATAGTAGCTCGATGGCGGTGCGCAACGTGGGAATTTGTCACTCTATGGGGAGGGTGGCTTCAATCCCATGGATGAGATGAAATGGTGTAAAACTAGTGGCAGTTTTGACTGCCGTGCGATAAGCCCATAATGTTGAAAACAACATATGATGCCAGTTGGTCTTATGTTTGTTAATAGTGCATTGCAACATGGTTTTGAGGACTTTGTTAACAACCTCAACCTGTCCGTTGGACTGAGGGTAGTATGGGGAGGCAAACTCATGGGAGAAGTCTAAACTTGAGGACAGTTCGACGAAGATATAAATCTCAAAGTGTTTACCGTGATCGGAGACTAACCGTAGTGGAACTCCGAAATGGGTAATGAAGTGGTTGAAGAAAAAACCCACTGTTGTGTTAACAGTATTGTTGAAGGTAGGCATGTCTTCGACCCATTTGGTAAAGTAATCAACTACCATGATGATGTACGTGTGTCCATTACTAGATGGAGGGTTGCAAGTCATGAAGTCAATGCCCCATTTATAGAAGGGGCCGACGATGATGATTGGATGTACAAGAGCGGGTGCTGCTCGTGCTTTGTTTGCATAAAGCTGCCATTTGTCGCATCACTTGATAGGGTGGATGCGGTCATGAAACAGTGTGGGCCAAAAGTAGCCTGCTCGAATGATTTTTTGGGCGATGGACATACCTGAAAGGTGGTTGCCACAATGGAAATCGTTCAATACTTTGTCTTCTTCATCGATGGTCAAACATCGATGAAGTATGGTGTTGACCCCACGTCGGTATAAAATTTCACCAATAAGGAGGTATCGAGGGCCCTGATGGCGAATGCGTTGACAGTCATCTTGAGAAATATGAGACCCAAACTTCTATGTCCGAAGATAGGCAAGGAGGTCTCCATACCAAGGGTCATTCGACGGGATGTAGAAAAGGTGTTCGTCGGGAAAATCCGTATTGACAGGTGAATCTTTAGCGTCTGATGGAAACGTCATGATGAGTTCGGCGAGGACAAGTGCTTTCTTGCTTTTGGGAGTTGAGAACTCTAGGTTTTATTCCTAAAGGATGAAGATCCATCAGGCAAATTTTCCATTAATCTGTCGTCGACTAAGAAAGTACTACATGGGGTTGGAATCTGCCACGACTTTGGTAGTGCGAAGCAAGATATAATGATGCAGTTTCTAGACTGCGAGAACAACTGTGAGGGAGATTTTCTCCTCATGATTGTATTTCAAGGGTGGTCCTGAAAGATTTTTACTGATGTAATAAATAACATGCTCGTGGCCATCATCCCCTAATTGGACGAGAACTCCTGCTACTCATATGACTGAGGCCGACAAGTAGAGGATGTAATCGCGATCATAGTTGAGAGGACTAATCAAATGGGTATTGGATAACGCTGCTTTTAAATCATCAAAAGCAGTTTGGGCATGTTCATCCCATCAAAATGGAATATCATGACGTAGTAAGCAAAGGAAACCATGTGGGTGAGTGGTGTAATCTAGGACAAAGCATCGTAAAAAGTTGGCCTTGCCTTGTAGTCTCTGCAGTTGGCACAAATTCCTAGGTGGTGGAATTTATGTGATAGCTTGGACCTTGAGGGGGTTCATTGTGATGCCATGTTGGGAGACGATGAACCTAAGGAGGTGTCCGATGGTGACAGAAAATACACACTTGAGTGGGTTCAAGCGATATTGTACTAGCGACATCGTTGAAAGATGACTTGTAAGTCATCTAGATGCTGAGTTCGTTTCTTGGATCGACCAGTGAGGTCATCCAAGTAAGAGAGAATGATGCGAACAAGATCATGGAAAACATAGGTCATGGCCCGTTGGAATGTAGCACCTACATTTTTTAGTCCAAAAGGAATGACATGATAAGAAAAAGTACCCCATGGGGTGGTAAATGCGGTTTTATACTAATCTGTTGGATGGATTTGGATTTGATTGTAGCCAGAGAACCCATCCATGAAGGACAAGGCCTCATGGCTGGCACAGTCATCGATAATTTGGTGGATGAAAGGGGTTGGGAAGTTTTCCTTGGGACAAGCATGGTTGATATCGTGAAATTCGGTGCAGACGCGAATAGTGATTTGTTTTTTTGTTAACAGGGACTGGGTTGGAAACCCATGAGGTATACAGGATGGGGTAAATGAACCCTGTGGCGTGTAACTTTTCAATCTCAGCTTTTATAGTCATGGATTTGGATGGGTATAGTGGTCGTTTCTTTTCACATATTGGGGCGACATCTGGCCATGTTTCAATGTGATGTTCGACTATAGAAGGATTGAGGCCGGACATCTTCATATACGACCAGGAAAAAATATCTCGGTATTCCTGAAAGAGAGATTTGTAAGTTGTGATTTCCTCAGGGGAGCATGCAACGCCAATGGTGATTTCTTCTGTGATTCCTGATTTGATGGAAATGTCAATTTTAATGGTGCGGGAGATATTGGCCAGGTTTCCTTCTTCAAAAGCATCGGGGGTAGGGATAGGGCCGTTGAACTAGTCTATATGGCCTGACAAAATAAAATCCTTGGTTTCAATTGCACATATGGAGGCTTGGATAGGAGGGTCAAAGGCTTCCTGTGAGAGAAAAAGTGCTCTGTGATGGAGCACATTCCATGGGCAATCAGGAGTAAAGAGTTCCTCCAGTATATCTTCATCACAGTGAAAAATGAGAGAATATAGGGGATCCGGGGAGGTAACATGGGTGACTGTCACCATGTGGTTGTCTTCAAGTGATGAAGACATATAGGGGATATCACGACTATGGTGTGATGGATTTCTTGACATAAACCAAATATCCAGACACTGTGGGGAATAGACTATGGTAGGAGGTAATATTTCCTGGGGGAAATGAACCAGCGAATTGGGAGGATTTGGGGGAACATCCTCAAATAGTCTATCCATGAACCATGGAGGGGAGGGAAGTGACTTAGGTTCAGGGGAGGTGATGAGAACAATATCTGGAGAAGAGATAGGGGGAATCACTTGCATCACCTGAGGTGAGGTGGTTGAATGATTTTGAATAAGGGTTAATTGATGATGCTTATATTAAATGATCAAAGGACACTGGTAGGTGAAATGAGCAAGTGAGTCACAAAGAGAGCAAGGGCATCTCATATGTTCAAGGAGCGAGGTCGATACATAATGGATGTTAATGATGTGGGTACCTGAAGGTGGTGGTGGAGAGGGCTCTTGCTGAAAGGTTTGGCGTACCGCTGTCAGCGTCTGTTGAAATTGAGGTAGAACAGGGCAATTATGAGTGTAGTGGTCGTACTCGAAATATATGGCACATGCAAATTTGGTTCACAACCCTTTACTGCCTGTCATGGAGGACGCGGTCGTAGTACTAGAGGTTTTTGGTGAAGCGATGAGTGTTGTGGTTGCTCGAGGGAGTTTGATCAAATTGCATAATTTAGGAAGGGAAGTACATCTATTAGTGGGGTGTCCCTCTCTTTCGCAGAGTGTGCAAGGTGGTTGAACATGGGGAGGAAGGGGAGAGGTGGGCTCTTTCTTATTCCGTATGCCCCTAGCCATAGCAATGGTACTGGCAATTGGGGGTGAGGGTGGTGTGGTCGGAGTTAATACTAGAATCTGCATCAGGATTCCCTCTAATTTGGGAGGGAGGGATGGTTGAGGAACCATCGCTGGTGGGTGTAGATACCATACCGGAATGGTGAGCACCATGTTGGGAAGGGTAAGTGTTGTAGCTACCTGAAAATCTTGTACTCTCGGTGGGGGGTAAAATAAGGGAATTTGAATAACAGCTTGGGGGATTGTTTCCCAAACCGGGGTTTGTCCTTGGAGAAGGGTGAAATCGAGGATACGTGGTGTGGTAGGGTTCTCAAGTAATTCCTGAGGTAGAATTTCTTCAACTGGTGGGATGTCGAGGGGTGGAGAAGCCTCGGTGGGAGGAATGGTATCTCTTGTTTTAGTTCCATCGGAAGATACAACACATACTTGTGTTGAGGGGTGTATGAGAAGTGGTGTTCCCTGGTATTCCCCCAGAAAGGATGGGTCCTTGAAAATTCTGAGGCCCATATCCATGAGTGGATATGCGTCATAACTAGTGTGGATAAGAGGTAAGATGTTATCGATGTTGGAGGAGTGGTTAGGCTCGTAATGTGAAACTTGGTCGAGGGTGATGATTTTCCCGTTGTGGGGAGGCATCATCGTTCGAAACACAGAAGAGGCCATTGACTTCATAGCGTACATGTAGCTACGTCCAAACAAGATGTTGTAATTGAGTAGGGCATCAATAACCTCAATGTCAATAAGGATGGTTTTTCCCCCGAGTTCAATGGGGACATTTGGAAATAATCCTTCAGGGGAGGATGGTCGACCATCATAATCTCTCAAAGTGATGGCAGATGGTACTAGCTCAGGGGAGTCGAGTTTTTTCCATACAATTTTGGACATGATGCATGTGGATGCACCTTCATCAATGATACATCGATGAGCTGTGATGTTCCGAATCTTGACTAGTATCTGGAAAGCTATGAGTGATTTATTCTTGGAATTCACTCATTGCTAAGTGTTCCTTTCATTTTGATATGTTTTCTCTCTATTATTTTTCCATACTTTTATAAATCATTCTCTCTGTAACTATCTTCTATCTTGCCTCTGTTCCATGGATTCCCATTGCCGAAACACTCTTATTATTTGCTTGATCATTTGACTCCATGCCCAATGGACTACCTCTCGGTCCAACCCACCAACCCTAAAAACCTCAAAACTTTCTGTTACCCACATATCTACTCACTATTAAGCTTATTGAATATCCTATCGTGACATATATTCGAGGGATCCCTCTCGGGTTGGAAGGAGAAGCTTCTAATCAAAAGTGGTTCATGGTTATCTCAAAATTTACTTGCATGCAACCCAAGTCAAGTTTTGAGTGATAACTTATTATTTCATTTAAAATGTGCTAAGGCTTGGCTCTATTACAACCTAGAACCAACTCTTGTGACAACAGAATGAGTTCATACTTTCAAGGATAAAGGGATGCACACTCAATATGAAGTGAAATTTCTCTAGAGTGTCTTTGCTCTCAAAGTTGATATGGCTCAATTTATATCCTTCAAATGGAACTGAAAGGCCGATTCATATCCTTTCTAGTATATGGAAGGTCAAGGATCATGGATCTCATGACATGGCATGGAAACCCGACATAATTTTTAATTTTGAGCACCAAAACCGATATACGTGGGATGTAGTGGAGCAACCTGCGTATATGCTTGTTGCCTAACTGATAGGGTGTGTATATGTGGAAAAATATGTTTTTTTGGCTCTAGAAGGTAAAAAAAGGACTTCAAGTCTGCATAGGGAAATGTAAAGGCCATCCAAGAAAGTTGCATGGGGTGAGGTAACATTTGTTGTAACAAGTTGGAAATAAGAAGTTTCTATAGTAATGAAGAGTATGCAAGAAGAAAAGTTCTTTTTCTCCAAGATTCGGTGGACTGGCGTGCTAAAGATTGTCTCTCTACATCTTCTTCTTTTCTGTTTGTTTCCATCAAATCTTCCATGAATGTATGGAAAAAAGGAATATTTGTGTTTGGGCAGTTCTTTCTCTTGAAATCTTCAGTCATCTTGTAACATTTCAGTTCCAAAGGAGCACAGTCCCTACCTGTAAAAAGAAAATGCAATTTATTTTAGTTCATGTAATTTTCATTGAGATCTTGTTGAGGTTGTTTCAACCCTCTTGTTCTAGGAATTATTGAACTTGTCATATTGGATTATTGTTATAAATTTATCCTGCAAAGAACTATTTCGGGGAACTACATTAGTGATTTCTCAGTCTTTGAGCTAAAAGAATGTGATTTTAAATGTCTTTCCTATCAAAATAGTTTTTGAGTAATAATGAAGTTATCATTTAAAGGTCTTTGAAGACCTGCCAATTTCTTCATCTTGCAAAAGTCATAGCAGATTCCAAGTTCAATTTATCTTACAAGAGAGAAAGAATGGTTGTTGAAGGGAGACTCGAAAAATTTGTAGACATGAATATCTACTCACACACTTTATCCTATCTTTTCTTTAAATTATCTTATGTATATTTTTATAACTATATATATAAGGTTTGTCATTTTTATATACAACTTTTCTTGGAAGATATTTCATGGTTTTCTGTTTAACATTCACCCTTTACATTCATTGTAGAACCATACAAAGAATCTTCCAACATTTCAACTAAAGAGGAGTACCACCTCTATAAAAAATCAGGGGAATTTATATCCTCGTGAGGTTGACCTTAAGACCGTAAAACAATCTTTTAGATCAACAAAAACATATTCTCAAAGTGATCTCAAATACTTGGAACAACAAATACAATACCTAGAACCATCAACTAGCAATCAACTGACTAACTAACTCTCTTCATGTTTTCATTGCTCCCTTTTATCTACTTCTCATCTTTGGCGCTCTGGCGCTTTCATTTCTACCCCACTCACTCTTCTGACTTCTATTCCCACACACTTTTTTCACCCTCATGCATTCCACATAGCGTCTTTGGAATCGTGACAATCTCAACTACCTTTCCATCTCATCTTCTTACTGCTCCACATTCTCTCGTGTTGCCTATAGTAATCATTCGAGAAGATTTCTTGAATATTATTTTCTTTATTCCAACTTGCATGCAATTTATTCTTTATTTCTAGAGGGCATCACAAACTCGGACCAACGCAGATTGGCATGTTAAGCCCTAATATTGGCTCATTACCCCTTAATTGGGGAATATTATATTAGTAATGTTATTTTATTTATGTCAGCTTTAGGCCATTAGTTGTAATTATACCTCCTAGTC
>JZKD02S1341457.1:505895-523220 GCA_000966675.3 Picea glauca
AATGTTTTGCAAACATCAAATTTTTCGTCGCAATTTTCAAATAAACGACACTTTTATTTTTGCAACATTTGCACATTTACCTTCGTTTTTGTTTTCACGACTGTAAGCGTGAAAAATTGGTCTTTCGTAGTTGCATTAAAATCATTATTTGGACTGTCGTAATCCTTCTTGTCGATATGCCTATTGAGATTTCGTGTTACTTATCATTATACATCTTGCAAAACTCTTTTGATCTGCACTCATTGGGCATTCTTTGACTGATTATGTATTTTCGTTTCTTTAAATTGCGATGCATTAACCGTTGAATTTACATGTGCTTTGATTTGATTTACTTGACCATTGGTTTCATGAAAATACATAGGTATGGTGGTTAAACCCTTCATATATATCTTTTAAATGATACCTATGTTCGTGCTTTCAAAACTATTGGCATGTTGATTATATGAAGACCCATTGGCACATTGGTTAAACTCTTGATATGAGTTGTTATAATACATTGGCGCATGGTTAAACATTGGTATTGGTTGGGTGTTTAAAACTATGGCATAACGTTCCATTGCGCACTTTGTTTTATGCACTTACCATTTCATTGGTCGGCCAAGCGATATGATGGTTGAACTATACTATAATGGGTTGAACAGCTATGAATGCCGACGGTTGTACCTTGGCAATAACTATTATGCATGTCAGAGATAATCTCTACCACCTTCACACGATGACATTAATGTCTATCCCTTATCCCTGTTTCACCTCTGTTAGCTCGAGTAACCCTTCGTGCACTCTGCTCCTGCGTATGCTATGACCCAAAACCTGGCTCGTTCACCGTGTGCTCAACTCCATGGCATTGGTGGTGTGAATCAATCCGAACGGTAGCCAAGCCTTACTTCTATTCGACAATGCCCGAAAAGACTTGGAGGATAAAGGTTGGCTTGCCTTTATACAACGATTTGAGGGTTTTAATCTAGTTGTGGAACAATAGTTTGACCTGACTTTTGATGGCTATAGAGCCAAGTTGGTTGACGTTCAGTTGGAAATCAATGAGGAATTTATTAGTTCTGCTACAGAGCTACCATCTTTGGGCCAGCGTTGGTTTAAGAATTCTAAGGTCGAGGATGTGACATGACCGCTAATGTTCGTCTCGCGAAAGGTCACATCCTGTGACAAAGGTATGCCCATCTCTGCGCTTAAACCATGATGGCATGATATTTTGATGGTGGTCAAACAATTCGTGACCTGTGACAGTCGATATGCACTCATTTTTCTCTACCACCTGCGTTTGTTAATGAATTTCATAGGATACCCATTGAATATGCCTTTCTATTTCTAGCGTAGCCTGTACAAAATGTCAAAAAGGTTTAAAAGGGAGAAGGTCAATAGTATCCCGTACCACCATGGACTAATCAGACTTATAATTGTTCATCACTTGAATCGCCACGATGATAGCTGGAAAGCTTTTATCACTCGAAATGGTTTTTGTGATACAGACCCTGTCCAGGTTGACAAGCCTGTGGTTATGGAAGCCAAGGTCGAGCCACCCATGCCCTTCCATGTACTACTCCCCTCTCCTAAGCCTTTGAATGACCCTGATATTGACATACCAGACGTTATAGCTGAAAAGGCTGAGGCTATTAAAAATCCTGCAAGCAAAAAGGCCAAGGCAGACCCTACTGTTAATGCCAAGGGTAAAAAGAATGCTCGGCTTATTTTGAGAATGGCTAGGAATAAACCTAAATATAGTGTTGAGCAGAAGCCCATAGTCCTTAGTGAAGATTCGGACTCCGACATAGAACGCTTTCTAGCTAGTGAGTACCCTTACTCACAGGGTTTATGCCCCGAGCCACCTTATGATTTCGTTTCGAACCTACCCCCTTGCTTAAAGAATAATTCTAGATACCCTGTGATTAAACTACCTAACGAAACCCTCGGCAATGTAATCAAACCCTCACCTGCACTTTCGAAGCCAACACACTCATCCTGTGAGCAATGTGATTTATGGTTGGAACGATACTATATAGACGTCCCACTACTTCAATCAAAAATCCAGTCGCTGGAAAATCAAGTTGCAGTATTGACCAGTCAATGAGACAAAATTCAAGCAGCTGATAGGAGGCAGAGGACTACTGTTTCCATCGTTTTTAAGAATGTTGAATCGGCCACAGCCGTAGTCAACTCCAAAATGTCATGACCAAGCTGTCTGCTCATCATATAGGTATGAATTTCGTATCACTTTTGTTTTGTGAATTCCTAGGATTAATATAATGATTTGAATTTGGTTTCGAATAGCTCTGTTTATCCTTTGAAATGGCTCTATCACAATGTGTTCATCCTGTACATTGTTTTTGCTTTGCTAAAAATAAATGAAGCTTCGATTTGGATGCACGATTCGCTCATGCCCAGTTTAGTCACTGATAGATTTTTATCGGGTTTGATTGGTTCTAATTTGATCGTTTGTCTGATTGAGTTTACGAAATTGATGGTTTGCTTTAGATTGGATTTGTTTGTATCCAATTTGAACAAGAAGTTTTTCATGATAGATTTAGAATGCGATCATGTTTTGATTTGATTTTGTTATGGATAGTTTGTATGCTGTGATGGTCGAACGATTTCATGAGTTTGGTTGTTATGATCTTTTGATATGCTGTGTCATATAATGTTCTAAATTGGGAATATGACTCTGTTCAGTTCTGATTTGGAAATAACGTCTCTGTTTTTATGGAAAAAATGCTCTCATTTAAGCCTGTGCAAATAATATTCGCGCCCGAATCATGGAATGGTTTTGATTCGTAATGACTATGTTAAACTCCAGCTGTTCGATTCGCTTGATTGAATTGTTGTGTATCTTCAGTTAGTTTGATTGATTTTTATTCGTATAAAAAATAGACTTGATTGCAGCTCTGATTTTCAAACAAGTTTGTTAACTCAGGCCGACTTATGTTATTCCTGTCAAATTCGTATAAGGAAATTCGGGTAATACTCGCTTCAAAAGAATTCAAGAAATGATTTCATGAATGATTTTGTCTGCCCCAATTTGCAACAACAAACTATCAGATATCTCTTACGAATTATGTTACCAACTGATTGATCCTGTTATGATTTCATTTGAGTTGATTTACGCGCCAGTTTCGAGTTAATTCGCTCATGGCAAGGATCGTTTTACAGTTTTGTCGATTTGAAAATGAGCTTGTTTGGATTCGATTGTGTCTCCTGTTGATGAGGTAGCATAACAATTGCCTGCGATTTGTTTTAATTGTATCGAGTTTGATTTGATATGAAACGATTTTATAACTGTTTGATTATGATTCTGTTCGCTCGACTTTGTAGGAACAAATGAAACAGAATACACCTATCTCTGTAGTCATTCGATTGATCTTGGTCTTGTTTGAGTTCAAAATGGTATAACAATTACTATTTGAATGACTCATTTTCAAATAGCTATTGGATGAAAATTGAATTTAATTCTTTATATGATTTGAATTGATTTCAATACTGATTCTGTGTCTTATTTAGACCAGCTACAGAATCACAAGATTCTGTAGCTAGTCTATAGATTTAGATTTTTACTATTTTCTTTAACAAAATATCATCTTAACTAGTTTATTTTTTACCCTTTTCAGGTACATCCGAATTGCATTGGACATGCTGGACAGTTTAGGAGATATTTTGTGATTTAGTTTTTATGCTATGTTCCTAGTTTAGTTAGAATTGGGATATCTTCCCAGATTTTATGTAAACAGTTTGATAACTTCTACAGGGATGTTTTACCCTGTAGAAGGTCTTTAAATACTTATTATTTTTTGTAATAAGGATCATCCTCACTTGTGGGAGAACTAGGCTATGGATTTCTAATACAAACTGAGACAAGAGTTGATGTTTTGCTACAACTTTTGCTTTCATAATATCAATCTTTTGTTTCAAGTTTATGCATGTCATTTGTAATTGATTATAGACTACTTTAGCTATCATAGTCTATTGCAGAATGATATGATTTAATTAATGTGATCCATGTCTGATTTCTTTCATTACTTTAAAAATACAGCAATTACTTTGTTCAGTTAATGAATGACAGATTTCTCTTCTTCATCAATTGAATYATTTTGYATARRTCTTTGCATAYRRGTTTATCTAACTGTGAAGATTTATAAATCATATGATTGTTGTAAATTTTTATGTCTTGTTTGTMHTRTRATYATACTTGAAGAGCACWRYARVTWTCTRTTTAYVAGAAGCTYYKGGATAATWMRGTGYGGRYTTCCTCCCTCYGATCARCTAAGACAATCATCATACRCARGACAAAYCTRGAGCRTTTYTCCAGGTCAGTTTGTGATTTATTTATTAGTTAATTTGTTAGTATAATATTAGTAGTTTAGTTAGATATATGTTTAGTTAGATTTGTTGTTATAGTTAGTGTATTAGTTGTTTAGTTTAGTTAGTTTTGTTTTATTTTCTGTTCATAAAATTATAAAATCAATAAAAAATATCTTTCTTTGTCTTAGGACAGAATATAAACGAGTTTTTCAGGTTTTATTTAAATCTGTAAATTGTAGATATTGTACATTTTGTGAATAAGATTTATTTATGTTAGTAATTAGATATTTAATTAGTTAGAGTTAGTATAGTATTAGTTAGTAGATTGTATATATAAATTATTTAGTTTAGTTTATTAGTTTGTTTTATTCCTTTTAGTTATATTAGTTTGTTTAATAGTTAGTTTTAGTTAGATTAGTTTAATTTGTTTTAATAGTTAGTTTTAGTTAGTTAGTTTAGAGTAGTTTTTCTTTTTGTTTCTTAAGACCTTAGATCAGATAACGGAGCCGGTAAATCCGTCAGGGTGGTTCATCCCAAACGGCTTGGGTTATTAGACAACCTCGGACCGGTTCCACTCTTCCAGTTGACGAACGGTCAATTTTGCCTGTCAACAAATGGCACTAGAAGGAGGGCCTGAACTTAATTAATGGCACGAGGTGGTCACAAGACTCATCCACCACCTAATCGCTCACCTATAGTGACTAGAAGCCATTCAAACGATAATATTCCCCCTCAAATAGCAACTACTTCAACCGACGATCCACAGACCATAATTGAGCCAGCAGCCCCTAATCCTACTGGTGGTGACATACACGAGATTGTTCGTCAATCTCTTATAAAAACACATAGTGCCTTAGCCCGTTTGAGGCAACCTAACCATCTGTGCGGCCAACCTTTATATTTCTCTGATATCAGAGAACAATTAGGAGGCACTGATCTCACTGTGAATCCTTCAGATCCAATCTTAAATCTTGTTGCAGAAGGATCTGGGATACCCCCTTCACCACCTCCATCATATCCTTCCTCTTCTGGAGGAGATTCCTCTGACGAAGGTGATTCCCCTTCTCAGCCTTCCACACCTACTACACCAATGGAAAATCAGAACAACCATGCTAGACCCTCGCTTGATTAGGATGTCATAGTTGTACCTGGAGCTCAACATCCTTTACCTAAACATCCAGAGAAATGGCTTCCCAAGTTTGATCCTGACTCAAAATAGATCGCTGAAGATCACATTAAAAAGTTTATGTTAGCCATAAGACTCCGCAATGTCGAATATGAAGACATCGTCTATAGGTTTTTCCCCTATACTTTCGAGGGAAATGCATCCACATGGTGCTTTTCCCAACAACCCCATACCATCGTGTCTTGGGAAAAGTTTGAGTCATGCTTTTTGGAAAAGTTCGGAGATGGTAAGCCTATGGAAGTCCTAGTCATGGATCTTTCTAGCTTAAGAATGAACCCAAAATAAAAAGTTAAAGACTTTAATCAAAGATTCTTGACACTTAAAAACCAAATCCCAACAGATTCTATGCCTGCTGAGAGTCTTATAATAGCATACTACACCAAAGCTTTGCATCAAAGTATAGCTATTTGGGTTAAACGATCCAAGAAAGCCACATTGTTAGAAGCCTTCGAGGAGGCCAGCCAGATTGAAAAAGACATACTTAGTCTTAAAGACTCTACTAGCAATGAAACTGAGACTAGCTCTTCTTCCAAAAAGAAGATCGAAATCTTCCCCAGACCCACTCAAAGTAAAACACAACCTGAAAGCTCTGATTTAGAAAACTTAACTAAAGTTGTTCAAAAACTGTCAAATCAAGTTATAGACTTAAAAAGGTCGACCGAAGAAGCTTCCTTGAGCAAAGGGCCTTACAAACCCCCATTCTGAAATCCTTTTCTTACCAACCGACCTAATCCAACCACTGAAGGCCTTAATCTAGAAAGTCTACAATGTGCACTTCAAACAATTCTAGAAGCCCAAGATAACTTGATGCCTCCTGAGATCCCTGAGGAGGTAGTTGAACAAGAGACAGTTCAAGAAGAAGACTCTTCTCCAAACATTTTTGGACACTTCTCGGATAGTATCTTTCAAGATAACTTCGAGACAGTTCATCCTTATAATACCAGGAGTAAGACAACAAACAAACCTTCTGCCGAAAACACTACAACTCCGCCTCCAAAGCAATCTAAATCAGCTAAGACTAAACAAAGTAATGTGAATCCCAACTTAGATTATGATGTTGTTGAAGATCTTAAAAAGTTCAGGGCTAACATTTCTATTTATGAGTTATTGAAGTTTCCATTTCTGCTACAAAAAATGTTACAAAATATCTTGGAGAATGGCAAAAATGGTAATTCTAATGGTAACAAGGTTGTGCAGAACAAAGATCCCCAGAAGACTTCCACTAAAAATAATCCTGATCCTCAAGATAAAGGAAGCCTTCCTGTAAATAATGTAAATAATGTAGATAAAGTAGTTTTAGAAACTACGAGTAAAAATCCACAAGCTACTACTCTTAGTACTTGCAAAAATGTACCTCCATTCCTATTAACTTTCGAGATATTTAATAGAAACGTGCATAATTGTATGGTAGACTCAAGAGCGTCATCCAATGTGATGCCTTGGTCTGTATGCCAGAAGATTAACGTTGAAGTTGAACCCTCGACTTTAAAAATCATACAACTTGATCGGACAAATGTCAAAGTTATAGGCGAACTAAAGAATGTTCTTATTAGATTATCATCTAACCCCAAGGTTCATCAAGTTATTGATACAATTGTTGTGGATATTCCAGAAGTGTATGGTCTGTTTTAAAGTGGGGACTGGTCGGAGCAGCTACATGGTTATTTCGCAACAGATTGGTCCCATCTATGGCTTCCAGAGAACGGCAAGCCTAACAATATAAAAGTGAATCGTGAGCGTTACCTTAAGTTCAAAATCACAGATTTGAACGATCCCAATGAACCGTATACACCTCCTACTGATTCACCTGAAGTACAAGGGATGGACGCCTTCTTCGGAAATTTCATGGCCGAGGTTTCACCTATCACCAATTTAGAACAACAGTCTGAGATTGTAGCATATATGTAGCCAACAGCTTCCACGCAAGGATCCCACGTACCCGATGAAAATCAAATTTGGTCTCTTTATTTCGACGGATCAAAGTCCAAAGAAGGAGCTGGAGCAGGCTACGTCATTATCGATCCGGCAGGTAACAAAACATTAATTGCATGTAGGTTGGAATTTGAATGTACTAATAATACTGCAGAATATGAGGCTTTACTGCAAGGTCTCAAAAAATCTTTGGATATGAACATTCAAAATTTGACCGTCTTTGGCGACTCTGAAATAGTGGTTAGACAGGTAAGAGATTCTATCCACTATCTGTCTCCGCATCTCAAAAGTTACCAGTCTGAGGTATGGAATTTAATGAATAAATTTTCCGCTTTCAATATAAATTCTATTCCTACATTGAATAACTCTGAAGAAGATTTATTAGCTAATGTAGCTTCTAAACTTCTTCCTGCAAAAGGCTTGTCCCCAGACGCATTCTCCATTGAGATGTTGTTCTGGCCATCCATTCCCGACAACATCACGAACTGAAGAGTATTCGACGATGACCAGTAGATTATTAAATTTCTGCATATGGAAGAAACCTTTCAAGGTGCGGTAATAGATGAGCACACGCACGATGACAATTTGCACGATTTCACGATAATACCAGATCCGAGAACTCCTGAATCTTCATCCGATATGGTAAACTCGATCCCTAAATCTGTAGTCAGATTAGAGAATTTTTATGATTTTCAAGATAAATTTAAAAATATGGTCAACTATAAAACCAACAGTTCCTCATTGTCTTATGAAAATGTGAACTTAGGAACTAATGAAAATCCTCAATGCATTAATCTAGGGGTAGGATGTTCTCAAAAAGAAAAAGTTTCATTTATTAAATTGTTCAAAGAATTTAAATATGTCTTTGCATGGACGTATGATGACCTTAAAAATTTCGACCCCAACATCATACAGCATGTCATTCCGATGAAGCCCCAAACCTTACTCTTTCAACAGAAACTGAGGAAAATGCACCCTAAGCTCAAACCGACCGTTCAAAAAGAATTGAATAAGCTCGTAAATGCTAAGAAATTTTTTTCTGTTAGACACACTCAGTGGGTTTCTAACCTTGTCCCAGTTCGGAAGAAAAGTGGAGAAATTCGACTCTGCGTCGATTTCCAAAACCTTAATAGAGCGTCTAATAAAGACAACTATCCTGTCCCGCCCATGGAACAGATCCTTCAATAAGTATCTGGTTCCGAGAGGCTATCCTTACTGGATGGTTTCTCTGTATACAACCAAGTCCTGATGTCTCTACCAGACCAACTTAAAACTACCTTCCGTACTCTGTGGGGCACTTATGCTTATCGTAAAAGGCCCTTTGGATTGATTAATGTCAGTGCCACTTTTCAGAGAGCAATGGACATTGATTTCCGAGGCTTAATCAATCAGTCTGTCGTAGTTTACTTAGATGATGTGACTGTATTTTCTAAAAACAAAAACGATCATCTAGCTCACTTACGAGTCATCCTACTGCGATGTCGTAAATTCGGCATCTCCTTAAATCCAAAAAAATACATTTTTGCAGTAGAATAGGGTAAACTCTTAGGATTCATTGTGTCTAGTGAAGGGATGATTATTGAACCCAAAAGGACTCAATTCATCGCAAAAGTTCCCCCTCCTACATCCAAAAAATCCATGCAGTCTTTCTTAGGCCAAATTAACGTCGTGAGAAGATTTCTCCCCAGTTTCTCTGAAATGGTCAGGCCTTTACAGATTTTGATTAAGAAAGACACCCAATATCATTGGGGACCCCTAGAAAATCAAGATTTTAATGTAATAAAGAAGGCCATAATAGACACCCCGTCTCTCATGAGCCCATATTTTTCTCAAGACTTTACACTCTACACTTTTTCTTCTGACCGTTCCTATGCCGCCGTCCTAACCCAAAAGAATGCCGAGAACAATGAAGTACCCATTGCCTTTATGAGCTCTGCTTTCAAAGGCGTTGAAATTAATTACCCAGCGGTAGATCGGCAAGCCTACATTGTTTTCAAAGCAGTTAAGCACTTCCGATCCTATCTTTTGAAGTCAAGGACGAAAGTCATTGTCCCCTACCCAGCCGTTAGGAATCTTTTAGTGCAGAAGGAACTAGGAGAAAAGAGAGCTAACTGGGTCACCTCCTTGCAGGAGTATGACTTAGAAATCACCCTAGCTCAGATAGTGAGAGGCCAAGGATTATGCAAGTTAGTTTCTTATTCAACAACAGGACAACAAGAAGAAAGAGATACGTCAAACCTAGGACAACGTGATCAAAGTCTAATCTGTTGCGCACAAAACCCTGTCAGTCCTTGGTATGACGTTATAAGATTCTGTCTTGAACATGGGTCATCCCCCCGTCACCTAGACCCCGCTAAAAGAAGAGTGCTGAGATTAAAGTCTACCTCCTTTCATCTGGTTAATGGTATCTTGTTTCATCAGAGTTTTGATGGCGTACTGATGCGTTGTCTTGAAAAAGACGAAGCAGAAAAAGTCTTGCTAGAGTTGCATGCAGGAGAAACTGGTGGTCATTTTGGCGGTGACACCACTACTCATAATGTTTTAAGAGCCATTTATTACTGGCCCACACTTTTTAGAGATGCCCATGCCTTGTGTCATAAATGTATCATTTGTCAGAAAGCATCAGGACGGTTACAAAAACCAACCTTTCCTTTACATCCCGTTATGGTAGATTCTCCTTTTCAGCAGTGGGGCCTTGATATCATAGGTCCAATCAACCCTCCATACTCAAAAAAACACAAGTTTATTGTGACAACCACATATTACTTTACCCGATGGTCTGAAGCTGTTGCGTTAAGAACTGTCAACACCAGTCAGGTAATTGCCTTTCTAAATTCGAATATCATCACTCGTTTCGGTATCCCTGACTGTTTAGTATTTGATAATGCTTCTTACTTTTCCTCTCTTGAGATGAGTGAGTTTTCTTTGGAAAAGGGAATTAAGATGAAATATTCTGCTAGCTATTACCCCCAAGGAAACAGATTGGCAGAATCGACAAACAAGAACTTGATCAAAATCATCAAGAGAACGGTGGTTGAAAATCACAAGAATTGACACAACGCATTATGGGATGATAGGGTAACGCCAAAAGCTGTTGTAGGTAACTCCCCCTTTTTTCTCTTTTATGGAAGAGAAGCAATTCTGCCACCTCACATTCTTCTTCCTTCACTTCAATTGTCGCAGAAATTCCAAGAAGAAGATTGTCCCCCTTTAGAAAACCGAATTAACGTTTTGATGAAGCTAGAGGAAGTAAGAGCCCAAGCTAAATGTAAGTTAGATCAACATCAACAATTGGTTAAAATCTGGTTCGATTCTAACTCTTCCTCTGATAGGAATTTTGAAGTAGGCGATCTCGTCTTGAAATGGGACAAACCGCATGAGGGAAAGGGAGAACACACAAAATTTCAAAACTTATGGCTTGGACCATTTTTAATTGCTGAAAAGTTGGGTCCCAGTTCTTTTCGATTTCAAAATCTTGAAGGGCAGCCTGACACCTACCCGGTGAATGTCCAATCCTTGAACAAATACTTTGCTTGATAACTACCCTTGTATATTATGTACATATTTTGTTTTGTTTGCTTTTTTGTTTGCTTTCTGTGTTTGATTTTTCTTTGAATTTATCGGTTTGTGTTTTTTTTTTGAAATCCACATACCTATACATTGAGCTATTCAGACAAAGACAATAGAAAATTCCTTCGTTGAAATAAATTCTGATAAAATTGTACAAACATCAATGGCATATTTTTGAAATTTATATCGATATTGGAAAAGTCTGTTGTTTGAAAGAAGTTGACTGATTTCGATCTCTGAGTAAATCTTGTCATGATCATCTATTATCTTTTTACGTTGTCCCTATTTCGTAAAGGAATGACTCAGAAGATGTCTCCCTGTCTTAGGAAGTTGTTTTTGTAAATAAAACATCTCTGGATCTAAATAAAAGACAGTTCTAAAAAATTTCTGATGAGGTCTAATATATATATATGTGTGTGTGTGTGTGTGTGTGTGTGTGTGTGTGTGTGTGTGTGTGTGTGTGTTAAAATATCATGATTTTTAGCGTCACCCTACTCAACTATATATCTATAAAAAACAAAACAAAACAAATTATTAATAGAGCTGTGTGAAGTGCTTGAAACCCGCCGGGATGCTGAACAGGTCTGCTGGCAACAGGTAAATGCATGCATGACGCCAAGACAACTTCGTCGGGGTACTGAATAGGCCCGCTGGTAGCGAAGCAATGTCAAGTATATGAAAATCTTCAAATAAGAAACCTCTTTAATGTCCTTTATTCTGATCCAGAACTTCTTGGCAGGATACAGATGTCAGAGTGGGTTAAATGGCAACCCTGTCGAGGCTATGGACACCTGCTGGCAGCAGTGGCTCTGTCAACAGTATTGGATATTTTATCTTTAATATCATGATTTGTTGATCTTAAGACTGTTATCTGTTTTCATCTTTTAAAACACTGCTGGAATAGTTGGTTAATGATGATGTTTATACGATTTTCTAGTTGTTATTTTTGAGTTGGAATTATCTTTGTTGTCCTAATCTGAATTTGTTCCTTTTGGCAGAGATAACTGCTTCTACCAGTGTGTCGCCATTGTTGGTAGCCAATTAACATTTTCCACTGTCTTATAAGCTGCCTACACCAATGTTTTGCAAACATCAAATTTTTCGTCGCAATTTTCAAATAAACGACACTTTTATTTTTGCAACATTTGCACATTTACCTTCGTTTTTGTTTTCACGACTGTAAGCGTGAAAACTTGGTCTTTCATAGTCGCATTAAAATCATTATTTGGACTGTCATAATCCTTCTTGATGATATGCTTATTGAGATTTTGTGTTACTTATCATTATACATCTTGCAAAACTCTTTTGATCTGCACTCATTGGGTATTCTTTGACTGATTATGTATTTTCGTTTCTTTAAATTGCGATGCATTGAACATTGAATTTACATGTTCTTTGATTTGATTTACTTGACCATTGGTTTCATGAAAATACATAGGTATGGTGGTTAAACCCTTCATATATATCTTTTAAATGATACCTATGTTCGTGCTTTCAAAACTATTGGCATGTTGATTATATGAAGACCCATTGGCACATTGGTTAAACTCTTGATATGAGTTGTTACAATACATTGGCGCATGGTTAAACATTGGTATTGGTTGGGTGTTTAAAACTATGGCATAATGTTCCATTGCGCGCTTTGTTTTATGCACTTACCATTTCATTGGTCGGCCAAGCGATATGATGGTTGAACTATACTATAATGGGTTGAACAACTATGAATGTCAGCGGTTGTACCTTGGTAATAACTATTATGCATGGCAGAGATGAGCTCCACCACCTTCACAGGATGACATTAATATCTATCCCTCATCCCTGTTTCACCTCTGTTAGCTTGAGTAACCCTTCGTGCACTCTGCTCCTGCGTATTCTATGACCCAAACCCTGGCGCATTCACCGCATGCTCGGCTCCATGGCACCAGTGGTGCAAATCGAGCTGAATGGTAGCCAAGCCTTACTTCTATTCGAAAATGACCGAAAAGACTTGGAGGATAGCGGTTGGCTTGCCTTTATACAACAATTTGAGGGTTTTAATCTAGCTATGGCACAACAGTTTGCCCTGACTTTTGATGGCTGTAGAGCCAAGGTGGGTGACGTTCAGTTGGAAATCAATGAGGAATTTATCAGTTCTGCTACAGGGCTACCATCTTATGCGTTGGTTCAATAATTCTAAGGTCGAGGATGTCCCATGGCCACTACTGTTCGTCTCGCGAAAGGTCACATCCTGTGACAAAGGTATGAGCATCTCTGTGCTTAAACCACGATGGCATAATATTTTGATGGTGGTCAAACAATTCGTGACCTGTGAGGGTCGATATGCACTCATTTTTCTCTACCACCTGTGTTTGTTAATGAATTTCATAGGATACCCGTTGAATATGCCTTTCTATTTCCAGCGTAGCCTGTACAAAATGTCAAAAAGGTTTAAAAGGGAGAAGGCCGATAGTAGCCTGTACCAGCATGGACTAATCAGAATTATCATTGTTCATCACTTGAATCGCCATGGTGATAGATGTCAAGCTTTTATTTCTCGAAATGGTTTTTGTGATACATACCCGATCCAGGTTGACAAGCCTGTGGTTATGGAAGCCAAGGTCGAGCCACCCATGCCCTTCCATGTACTAGTCCCCTCTCCTAAGCCTTCGAACGACCCTGATATTGACTTACCAGACGTTATAGCTGAAAAGGTTGAGGCTATTAAAAAGCCTACAAGCAAAAAGGCCAAGGCAAACCCTACTGTTAATGCCAAGGGTAAAAAGAACTCTCAACTTATTTCGAGAATGGCTAGGAATAAACCTAAACCTAGTGTTGAGCAGAAGCCCATAGTCCTTAGTGAGGATTCAGACTCCGACATAGAATGCTTTCTAGCCAGTGAGTACCCTTACTCACAGGGTTTATGCCCTGAGCCACCTTATGATTTCGTTTCTAACCTACCACCTTGCTTAAAGAATAATCCTAGCTACCTTGGGATTAAACTACCTAACGAAACCCTCGGCAATGTAATCAAACCCTCACCTGCACTTTCGAAGCCAACACACTCGTCCTATGACCAATGTGATTTATGGTTGGAACGATACTATATAGACGTCCCACTACTTCAATCAAAAATCCAGTCGCTGGAAAATCAAGTTGCAGTATTGACCAGTCAACGAGACAAACTTCAAGCAACTGATAGGAGGCAGAGGACTACTGGTTCCATCCTTTTTTAGGAATGTTGAATCGGCCACAGCCGTAGTCAACTCCAAAATGTCATGACCAAGCCGTCTGCTCGTCATACAGGTATGAATTTCGTATCAATTGTGTTTTGTGAATTCCTAGGATTAATATAATGATTTGAATTTGGTTTTGTATAGCTCTGTTTATCCTTTGAAATGGCTCTATCACAATGTGTTCATCCTGTACATTGTTTTCGCTTTGCTAAAAATAAATGAAGCTTCGATTTGGATGCACGATTCACTCATGCCCAGTTTAGTCATTGATAGATTTTTATCGGGTTTCATTGGTTTTCAATTGGTTTTGATTTGATCGTTTGTCTGATTGAGTTTACGAAATTGATGGTTTGCTTTAGATTGGATTTGTTTGTATCCAATTTGAACAAGAAGTTTTTCATGATAGATTTAGAATGCGATCATGTTTTGATTTGATTTTGTTATGGATAGTTTGTATGCTGTGATGGTCGAACGATTTCATGCGTTTGGTTGTTATGATAGTTTGATATGTTGTGTCATATAATGTTCTAAATCGAGAATATGACTCTGTTCAGTTCTGATTTGGAAAGAACAACTCTGTTTTTATGGAAACAATGCTCTCATTTAAGCCTCTGCAAATAATATCCGTGCTCGAATCACGGAATGGTTTTGATTCGTAATGACTATGTTAAACTCCAGCTGTTCGATTCGCTTGATTGAAATGTTGTGTATCTTCAGTTAGTTCGATCGATTTTTATTCGTATCAAAAATAGACTCGATTGCAGCTCTGATTTTCAAACAAGTTTGTTAACTCGGACCGACTTATGTTATTCCTGTCAAATTCGTATAAGGAAATTCAAGTAATACTCGCTTCAAAAGAATTCAAGAAATGATTTCATGAATGATTTTGTCTACCCCAATTTACAACAACAAACTATCAGATATCTCTTACAAATTCTATTACCAACTGATTGATCTTGTTATGATTTCATTTGAGTTGATTTACGCGCCAGTTTTGAGTTAATTCGCTCATGGCATGGATAGTTTTACAGTTTTGTTGATTTGAAAATGAGCTTGTTTGGATTTGATCGTGTCTCCTGTTGATGAGGCAACATAAAAATTGCCTGCGATTTGTTTTAATTGTATCGAGTTTGATTTGATATGAAACGATTTTATAACTGTTTGATTATGATTCTGTTCGCCCGATTTTGTGGTAACAAACGAAACAAAATACACCTATCTCTGTAGTCATTCGATTGATCTTGGTCTTGTTTGAGTTCAAAATGGTATAACAATTTCTATTTGAATGACTCATTTTCAAATAGCTATTGGATGAAAATTGAATTTAATTCTTTATATGATTTGAATTGATTTCAATACTAATTCTGTGTCTTATTTAGACCAACTACAGAATCGCAAGATTCTGTAGCTAGTCTATAGATTTAGATTTTTACTATTTTCTTTAACAAAATATCATCTTAACTAGTTTATTTTTTACCCTTTTCAGGTACATCCGAATTGCATTGGACATGCTGGACAATTTAGGAGATATTTTGTGATTTAGTTTTTATGTTATGTTCCTAGTTTAGTCAGACTTGGGATATCTTCCCAGATTTTATGTAAACAGTTTGATAACTTCTACAGGGATGTTTTACCCTGTAGAAGGCCTTTAAATACTTATTATTTTTTGTAATAAGGATCATCCTCACTTGTGGGAGAACCAGGCTATGGATTTCTAATACAAACTGAGACAGGAGTTGATGTTCTGCTACAACTTTTGCTTTCATAATATCAATCTTTTGTTTCAAGTTTATGCATGTCATTTGTAATTGATTATAGACTACTTTAGCTATCATAGTCTATTGCAGAATGATATGATTTAATTAATGTGATCCATGTCTGATTTATTTTCATTACTTTAAAAATACAGAAATTACTTTGTTCAGTTAATGAATGATAGATTTCTCTTCTTCATCAATTGAATCATTTCGTATAGATATTTGCATACGGGTTTATCTAACTGTGAAGATTTATAAATCATATGATTGTTGTAAATTTTTATGTCTTGTTTGTCCTGTAATTATATTGAAGAGCACAACAGCTTTTTGTTTATAAGAAGCTTCGGGATAATTCGGTGCGGATTTCCTCCCTCCGATTAGCTAAGACAATCATCATACGCGGGATAAACATGAAGCGTTTCTCCAAGTCAGTTTGTGATTTTTTTATTAGTTAATTTGTTAGTATAATATTAGTAGTTTAGTTAGATTTGTTGTTATAGTTAGTGTATTAGTTGTTTATTTTAGTTAGTTTTGTTTTATTTTCTGTTCATAAAATTATAAAATCAACAAAAAATATATTTCTCTATCTTAGGACAGAATATAAACGAGTTTTTCAGGTTTTATTTAAATCTGTAAATTGTAGATATTGTACATTTTGTGAATAAGATTTATTTATGTTAGTAATTAGATATTTAATTAGTTAGAGTTAGTATAGTATTAGTTAGTAGATTGTATATATACATTAGTTAGTTTATTTTATTAGTTTGTTTTATTCCTTTTAGTTATATTAGTTTGTTTAATAGTTAGTTTTAGTTAGATTAGTTTAATTTGTTTTAATAGTTAGTTTTAGTTAGTTAGTTTAGAGTAGTTTTTCTTTATGTTTCTTAGGACCTTATATCATCTAATGGAGCCGCTAAACCCATCAGGGTGGTTCATCCCAAACGGCTTGGGTTATTAGACAACCCCGGACCGGTTCCACTCTTCTAGTTGACGGACGGTCAAATTCGTCCGTCAACAAGTATTTGGGTCATATTGTATCTCATGAAGGTGCCAAGGTAGACCCTAACAAGATTAAGGTCATGATGGACTGGAAGATTCCCAAAACATTAAAGAATCTTAGAGGATTTTTGGGTTTGACAGGTTACTATCACAAGTTTGTTCGGAACTATGGAAGAATAACAACACATTTAACGACACTAACTAAGAAGGATTCCACAAAAAACTTTATTGTGGAATGTGATGCCTCAAGAAATGGAATTGGTGCTGTCCTAATGCAAGAAGGAAGGCCCCTAGCTTTTGAAAGTCAACCACTCAAGGGAAAGGACTTACACAAACCCATTTATGAGAAGGAAATGATGGCAAT
>JZKD02S1341457.1:524135-539284 GCA_000966675.3 Picea glauca
TTAGTTGTAATTATACCTCCTAGTCTCCTATATATACCAAGGAGACATTTTCATTTTGAATCATCTTGTACTTGAACATTTAAGTGCGGTAAAAGGAGGTTGCCCCCTCGAAGAGCCTTATTATCTGAAATTATCTCTTTTTCAAGGCATTGAGTACTTTTTTTGAGGTTTTTCTATGCTATATTGGTATTTGGATCTTAACATGGAATAACTGGAACTGGCATAGATTAGAAAAACTTGATATGGTGCGTGTCCCTCCTATCACCCCTTGTGCAGCTGCTTGAGTGCCCGTAAAACTAATATAGGCACTCACAACTTTCTTTGTTTGCGCGTGTGATATTAACCCAAAACCTCAGGTGCCAACAAATTGTTAATATATTTTTTATGTGATCAATCATTTATTCAATCTCATGCTACAAAAATTCGATTGCATTATTACTTTTCTTGAGTCTTCGAGATTCCACCTACAACTATCTCCTTTCCATGTTCAGGCCACAAACCATTATACTCAACACAATCATACTTTCCTTCAGCCTGTGTGTTTAATTACGAACCTACAATGTTTAATTTTTCCTTATATACCAACAATTTATTCGTACTAGTGTTCATTTCTTGTGGATCATTGCCCCCTCATGAAATTGATGGTTATGCATGCACTGTGCCTACAATAAAATTCCTCATTAATTAAAACATTGGTACATTTTCCATTAGATACAGTCAATTGATTGCCTCAACCTTACACTTTGCCAATTTCTCCTATAGCCATGCATTTGGGCATAAATTGTATATTTTCCTAACCACTGAACAATAGAATTCTCAAACCACATCTCCCAACTCATTCTTCATTAGAATAAATCACCGAATTTTACCACAACGACCTCAAATCCAATTGAGTTTGCACATTGAAGAGATAAATTTATATATCTGACATTTATCTACAACAAACACATTTCACTAAAACATAGACACAGAAGGAAACTTCATGATATCCATTGAACTCATTAACTATATCCATCCATATAGATATCAATATGATTTATATAACTTGCCTTGGATTTTTATTGAAAGGAATGTGATGCTCTCTTTGTTGGGTATGAATTGTACTATAAAAAAAGGATATAAATTAAGCCTGAGAGAAATCATTTGTTTGGGAAATAAAGCATTGTTTAGAATAATTACACCTTTGTTAGCAAGAGGATAGAATATTTTATTCTACAAAGGATCTGTGTTGATGAAACAAATAGGTCACAGGCCTACCATTTACGGATCATATAATTACCTAGCAAACCCTAACCTAACCACTAATGTTCCCTATATTAATCATTGATCCATATTACATTTATTAAATGATAACTACCTTATGGGCATGATTTAATAATAACTAACATAGTGGACCTAGGAAACGTTACATTAAATGCCCACTGACCTATCCTATCATTAACTCTAATGGTTCCTTAAGGCCCTATTACATCACTAGGGGGGATCCCACCACCAGTAAACAAGAATTTCTACTTTTTGCATTCTTTCCCAAAGTTTTTATTCAAGGAATTGTGTCATAGGATTTAGAAAAAATGGAAAAGCAAAGATAAATGTTATTACATTCCCCTCACTTTCTTAGAAACCACTCTAAGAGTTACTAGTTGATCATTCATTGGATGCTTAGTGTTGGAACTTAGGTTTGCATTGCGTCCTTACCCCTTTGATTCACCTAACATCTTCTTCAAATCCTGATTCTTTGTTTTGTTCTTGCTAAGTTATTCTCCACGTTTTGATTTTTTTTCTCTTTAATTGATTCTTTGCACCATCTTTTTGTTTTCTTTAGGTGTAATTACATGTCATTGATTTGGTTTGAAATACGTGTCATCAAAGTTACCACTAATAGAGAATGTAGCAGGTCGACTAAGTCCTTTGTTTGCACAGGAAACAACCAAAAGAAGAACGAAACATTCAAAAGCAGTCAATTTTGGGCTCAGATGGTGGGAACAGACAGGTTGAAATTGCAACGATGGAAATCCAATAGGCCACTCAGATCGATGGTTTTCATGCATTTGAGGTTTCTGAGTTGTTATCCACAATTTTGGTCATCATGATGATGCAATGATGATGGAAAAATCAAGCCCTTCACTAGAACACTTTCCTGAGAAAAGTTACATTTGTCTGCTTCCAGAAATCATACTTTTAAGGGAAGCTTGCAGGCTACCTGTATATTTGCCTGCTAGAATGCATGATTCTCGCAGGCTGCATTAAGCTGGGGTGCGAGAATCTCGCACTGTACCTAACTATCAGGGTGCGAACATCTTCTAAAGGAAGGAAAAAAGATAAATTCTCGAACCTTCTAGAGGGGAATCTTCTAGAATGATGAGTTGGCATTCGAATGGTTGTCAAATACTGGTTTTCCTGATATCTTGGGATCATTCCTATCCAAGTAACTAATCTATTCTCTCCTATATATTGAGGAGAAGGCTCATGGAAAAGGTTAGAAGCAAATTAGCAAGAGATTGATTGGAGAATTAATGAAAGATTGTATGAAGCACTGATGCTACATCAGCTAGAGAAACCAGCAAGGTCATCAAAAGTGGTTGATTTTCTTCATGCATGAGCAAGTGTGTGTGTCAGAGCTAGGAGCCATTAAAAGGAGGCTTGCAACATCAAGGCATAGGTTGTAAGTTTTGCTTTATATCAATATAATACAATAATGTGTCCCTTTCCCATAAAGTTGATTGCACTTTATTACATAACTCCTTGATCATATGTATAGATTAACTGTTGAATATATTGAGTTGTTTTCACTTTGATTGGTTTGAACTGTCTTGGTCTAGACTGCGCAAGAGCATCGGAGTGAAATTGGTACAACAAAGACCCAAGGAAGTGATCATACGGTATGTTCATGATTCTTGCCTCCTAGTTCATTCAATAGTGAAAATCTAGGGAAAGAGTATCATTCTGTCCTGTTTTGTTCTAGATCCAGGTGGATCTAAGGAGATCGGTTTGTGACTGCACTCATGGATTTATCCTGAAACATGAGTCGCGAGGAGTTTAAGAAACAAAGCGCGAAGAAGCTTCACTTCAGAAATTCGACGTTTAGGCATCCAAGCTCGTTGATCAAGCAAAGAGATGAAGTGCCAAAGTGTCGAAGTCCCAAAGTAACGTCATGCTTCCACGTCACTTTGGGCCCATACTAATTCGGGATATTTCCATGCTTTACATTCAAAAACTCCTGAACCCCAAAGAGTCGAAGTTTCGGATCCCTGAAGAGTCGAAGTTCCAGATCCCCGAAGTGTCAAAGTTTCGGAGCCCTGAAGTGCCAGAGTGGGCCCTCACTGCCACGTCACTTCACAAGTTCATTCATCCGGGAGATTTATATGCAGATAAAACCCAGTTCTTCGAAGATCCAGAGTGTCGAAGACATGTGGCATTCATTTGTTAAGACGTGTGGCACTCATTGTATGTAGAAATTTCAATACAAATTAAGTATTTCCTGCAATTCTCCTGATCTAACAATTATACCCCACTGTTAAATACATAATTGCTTCTACTATTATTCTTGTGGAAAATTAAACCACGATCACAACCACAATCACAAAGTGAAATATCAAGAACACGTAACATAGAAGTTTTACCAGGAAAGAGTAAATCTAAAAACCCCACTATCATATATTATGTATATCATGAATCATGAAACATTCTCATACAAAGCTCTAATCCAAGAGCTCTCAGTACAATACAATCATCTCACACTATCATACACAAATCAACAAATACATGTGCCAATTCCTGTGTCCAGACAACTTGCCTCCTCTGCACAAATTCTTGCAATTAGAATTCTCACAACTGAATTATAATTGCCTAATTTGAACATGCTGATAAGCATATCCACTGCATGTGTGATCAAATCACAATTGATATCCAAACTATCCCTTTCACCTGTTATCTCAAATGGGTCTCCACTGGATCTGACATGCAAGTAGTTAACCATGGTGAATCTTCAGTTGCATGTGAGTTCACTGATTTACTGAACTTTCACTAGTGCATGTTTAGTTACAACTAGTACAACTGATCTTAACTCACTTAACTACACTTATAATTCTGTTACAAGTCCAACTCACTCAGTTATGAATGAAATAATATATTAATATTTATTTTCTAATTTATTTAAGGGAAAATTAAATTAGACACATGTTTCTTGTTGACTTTTCAACACTCCCTCTCAACAAGAAAGGGATTATCCTTTACCCCAATCCCGTCTCTATGATATTCAAATTTGCTCCTGGTGAGCACCTTCGTCAGAATGTCTACATCCTGATCTTTTGTAGGAATGTATTGAAGCAATATGATCTTCCACTGCACACAATCTCTGAGATGATGATACTAGATATCTATATGCTTAGATATGTCATGAAACATAGGATTAATCAAGAGTTTAATGCAACTCTGATTATCACAATAAATCACTGTTGAATCTAAATGAGAACCAAACAAACCAACCAAGATCTTCCTCATCCAGATAGCCTCACATGCAGCTTGACTCGCTGCCATGTATTTCGCTTCTGCTGAACTAATTTCCATGGATCTATGTTCCTTATTGTACCAAGAAACAACTGTAGATCCGATACTAAAGATCCCCCCTGATGTTCTCTTTCTGTCCGTTGGGCTGCTTGCCCAATCTGCATCCATGAAGCCATGCATCTTCACCTCATCCGTCTATCTATACCATAATCCATACTCAGATGTGCCCTTCAGATATCTCAGGACATGCTTACTCGCCTTCCAAAAGAGTTTGGTAGGCTTAACCATCGCTTGACTTAGCTGGTTAACCGCATAGAAAATGTACAGTCTCATGTTCACTAAATACATTAGTGAACCCACTAACTATCGATAGACAGTAGCATCCACTACTTCTCCAGAAGTAGCATCCTCTTTCCTCCAGTTTCCTGGAAGAGGAGTATCCATGGGTTTGTAGCCCTCCATGTGAAACTTACCCAATATCTCCCTTGCATACTTTCCTTGAGACACAAAAATTTCACCATCTCCCTGCCATATTTCCAATCCAAGGAAATAATGAAGAAGGGCCAAATCCTTCATTTTGAACTCCTTTGCAAGGTCATCCTTCCACGAGTGTATCAGCTTCTCATCACCAGTCAGTATTAAATCATCAACATAAAGCACAATGATTAAAATCTTACCCTCCACCACAATTTGGTATAGGTTTGCATACGCTTCACTTTTGGTGAAGCCCAATTAGGTGAAATAACTGTCTATCCGAGTGTACCAAGCATGGGGTGCTTTCTTCAGCCCATACAATTCTCTCTTGAGTCTTCACACATGCGACTCCCTATCAAAGGTCTCAAAACCTCCTGGCTATTCAATGTATACTTCTTCCTCAATGATCCCATTGAGGAAAGTAGTTTTTACATCCATCTGATGAATGCACCAACCCATCTGTGTTGAGAGTGCAAGGATGGATCTTATGGAAGAGTACCTTGCGACAGGTGCAAAGGTCTCATACTAATCTATCCCCTCGATCTGTGAGAAGCCCCGGGCCACAAACCTAGCCTTGTATTTCTCGACACTCCCATCAACAACTTGCTTTACCTTGTAGATCCATCTTGAACCTACCACTGATTTATCAGTCGGTCTTGGGACAATTTCCCATGCACTGTTTTTGAAAATGGAGTCATACTCCTCTACCATAGCATCAAACCAAGTGGGGTCCTGCACTGCTTCCTGAAAGGAAGATGGTTCAGTCATAATACATTTGCTCATGAGAGCCATGTATCTAGCAAATAGATCAAGAGATTGTCTCTGTCTGCGCTGTGAAGTAGGGGCTCCTACATTTTGTGCAGCATCTAGTTTCAATTTGTCAGCTTCCATGGTGCACTTTCTGCCATTTATGATGGATGGTTTTTCTTGAGTGGTTTCCTCCACTCCATGAACCTCTCCATGTGGCTGATCCACATCTTGAGACTCATCTTTGGGAACCAGTAGTTCCTCTTCTGCATGCAAGTCTAGCTCTCTCTCAAGAGACAACCACATGGATTTCTCCTCATCGAATTTTATATCCCGTCACATAACAGTCATCTTACTGTTTGGAAAATACACACGATAATTATGGGGTGTTTCTGTGTACCCCACAAATATCCCAACTTCAGCAGTCGGTTCTAGCTTCTTCCTGGCATCCTTGGTCACATGCACATAAACAAATGAGCCAAAATTTTTAAAATGAGAAACATCAGGTTTATTACCAGTAAAAGATTCTTCAGGTGTACTCATGCCAAGTACTCTATGAGGACAACGATTTTTCACATAAACCATAGTATTACATGCTTCTACCCACAAATGCATTGGTAGGCCCTGATCATGAAACATCACTCATGCTGCACCCACGATTGTTCTGTTCTTTCTCTCCATGACCCCATTTTTCTGTGGGTTATGAGGCGTTATGAGTTCTCTTCGAATTCCTTCTCTGCTGCAGAAGTATTTGAATTTTTTAGAGATGTATTCTCCACCATTATCGCTCCTTAGAGCCTTCACTTACTTCCCCAACTCTTTCTCCACCCATGCTTTAAACTCATAGAAATTTGAGAACTTTTGATCCTTCTTCTGCATGAAGAATATCTAGCATTTACAAGAAAAGTCATCAACAAAAATAACATAATACCTATGTTTTCTTATTGAAGCAACCGAGAATGGTCCACACATGTCCGTGTGAATTCTCTCCAGGATCACCGAAGCACGGTTCTCCTTTTCATGAAAGGTAGACTTTACATACTTCCCTAGGGTGCACCCCTTGTACTGATCTAACTGAGCAAGTGTTCCCCTTGGAAGTCCAGTAGATATTTACTGCATGATCTTCAAGGCTCCATGATGAAGATGGCCCAATCTACTGTGCCATAATTCACCCCCATCCTAGCTCACCACTTTTTCTGCCTTGTCTATCATGGCACTGCAACCATCTACCTCCAGCATGTAGAGATTCTTAACTCGAATCCCTATCTTCTTGACTTTACCCGTTTCTTTATGTCACAGGTAGGATTTTCCACTGCTAAAAACAACATCATAGCCTCTGTTCACCAACATTGCGACTGAGACCAGGTTTTTCTTCAGAGCTGGAACATGCATAACATTTTTCAATTGAAATGGTTTACCTGACTCCCTCTGAAAGGTAATGGTACCAATACCAGTTGCATTGTATCATCCATCGTCACCCATCTCTATATGCATTTTGAGATCTTTCTCCTCCAATTCAATGAAATACTCTTTATCTCCTGTCATGTGGAAGGAAACACCACTATCCAAATACCACACTGATCCCGATGCACTTGAAGCCATGCATGCGATCAAGGTGAAGTCAAGTTCAAATTGTGAGACAAGAGCCTCACTAGTTGCAGCTCCAACAACCGTCTTGTTCTTCCTCTTTTGTGGACAGTTAGTAGCGAGATGCCCATGTTCGTGACAGTGAAAACACTTCACTTTGGACAAATCTAGTTTCTTGACTTTAGAATCGGATTTTGGATGGAATTTCTTCCCTTTTCCTTTCCTTGCCTTTGAATTCAAAGAAAAATCCTCTTCATCATCATGCTTTGATGAAGATCCATCTCTGGTGTTCTGCCTAAACTCCTCTTGCACTAGATCCGACCATAGTCATTCTCAATCCAACAATTTTTCCCTTCCATTGACAAAGTCTTGATAACTGTGCCAACTCTTGGGAAGTCCTAGGAGTGCCAAGCTCACCAAATCATCAGCAACGACTATTATTCCCACACTTCCAAGCTAATCCTAACATTGGACAAACTTTGTGAGATATTTTAGAATGGTGTTACCCTTTTCCATCTTGATCTTCCTGAGTTTATCTTTGAGCACCAATTTCCTATGGTCACTACTGTTTTGGAACAGATCCATCAAAACCTTCCACATTGCATATGGTGTGGTTTTCGCATGGAGACTTGAGAAAATGTGGTCTCGTACTCCCTCCAACAGAATCCTCCTCGTCTTCGCCACTTTCTTTTGCCATGCATCAAGATTTGCAGTATCTGTCGCATCTGGCTTAGGAACATCTTTGTCAATGTATTCCTTCAAGCCATTGTCTAAGAGTACTAATTCCATCCTATCCTTCCAAGAAATTTAGTTTGAGCTGCCCTCGAGTGCATACTCCAACCTCAAGCCATTGAAAGACATTTCGATCTTGAATCAACTGTCGCACCAAGAAAATCCTGCAAATTTGATTGTTATCCAACCACCAAAACTCAACTGTTGCAATCCCTCTTTCCCTGGGAGGTTCACACCCCAACTGTGAGTAGCTTGAGGGAATTTCACACCCTGCCTGTGTATAGCCTGTGAACTTGACTGGGAAGTTCACACTATAATGCACTGTAGGGTGAGGAGAGTTCACACCTCTCCCTTGATCAGCCTGCGAGAATGCTCAGGGAAGTTCACACCTCTCCTTTGTCTAGGGTGCAAGAATTTATGCTTTGAGAACTGTGCGTAGTCTACAGTACTAAATTTTTCACCCTGCCAGAGACGAGACCTGCGAGAATGAAATTATGTTCGCACCTCACTTCCTTAGCTCCGTGGCCTCCGTGGCTCTGATACCATGTAGAAATTTCAATACAAATTAAGTATTTCCTGTAATTCTCCTAATCTAACAGTTATACGCCATTGTTAAATACATAATCACTTCTACTATTATTCTTGTGGGAAATTAAACCACGATCACAACCATAATCACAAAGTGAAATATAAAGAACACATAACAAAGAAGTTTTACCGGGAAAGCATAAAGTTAAAAACCCGACTATCATATATTATGTATATCATGAATCATGAAACAATCTCATACAAAGATTTAATCCAAGAGCTCTCAGTACAATACAATCATCTCACACTATCATACACAAATCAACAAATACATGTGCCAATTTCTGTGTCCAGACAACTTGCCTCCTCTGCACAAATTCTTGCAATTAGAATTCTCACAACTCAATTACAATTTCCTAGTTTGCACATGCTCATAAGCATATCCACTGCATGTGTGATCAAATCACAACTGATAGCCAAACTATTCCTTTCACCTGTTATCTCAACTGGGTCTCCACTGGATCTGACATGCATGTAGTTAACCATGGCGAATCTTCAATTGCATGTGAGTTCACTTATTCACTGAACTTTCACTAGTCCATGTTTAGTTACAACTAGTACAACTGATCTTAACTTACTTAACTACACTTATAATTCTATTACAAATCCAACTCACTCAGTTATGAATGAAATAATAGATTAATATTTATTGTCTAATTTATTTAAGGGAAAAGTAAATTAGACACATGTTTCTTGTTGACTTTTCAACACTCATCTGTTGAGACACGTAGCATTCAGTCGAAGACATGTGGCATTCATCTATTGTGACATAGGGAAACCATTTTAACCACCTTTAGGCACGTCATTCATCCATTTCCAGGTAACATGTGTAAATCTCCTTCTAAGACACGTCACTTCGAGCCCATACTACTTCGAGATATTTTCATGCTTCACAATCCAAAATCCTAAAGCCGGAAGTGCCGAACCGTCGAAGTCCCGAAGTGACATGAGGCTACCACGTCACTCCGGGCCCATAATACTCTGGGAGGTTTTCAAACTCAGCGCTACAGGTCTCCTAAATTTTTGAACTCCCAAAATCCTTTAATGATTAAAGTATTAATCTCAGGTTAATAGGTCTAATATAAGAATGAATTAGTGACTTCACGAGATTAACATTCAGAGAGATTTAGATGCAGAGAAAACCTGGTTCTTCGGAGCTCCGAAGTGATGAAGTGTCAAAGACATGTGGCACTCATCAATCATGACATTCGGTGCCCATCTCAGGCCCTTTGATTGCTTCATCCATTCTATTTCTAGGTGACACATGTCCCTCTCTTTTCATGACATGTCGACGATATAATGTCAGGTCACCACGTCACTCTGGGAGTTTGACCTTATGGAAAATGTTCATACTTTTCACTCAGAAGCTCCTGAACCCTGAAGAGCCGGAGTCTCGAAGTCCCAAAATGATGAAGGTTAAAGGTTTAAAATAGGGCGCCAAACCAAGAATGGGGAAACTACATGTCCAGACTCCAGAAAAGCACAACACGACTTGCTTCTGTCCTCAAAAAGATAAATGGGCAAAAGACATATCCACACTTTTATTTCTCTCCAGTGGACTCCAACAACATGCATGCATGCCATGATCAATACAAAACTCAGTTCTGTCACTCTTGGTCATTTCTGTGAGATCTCGGTTCATTCGAACACATGCATCAATATTATATCATTACTAGTAGCAATATTCAGTTATTTAATTGTAGGATTCTTTTAGATTAAGGAATAATCAATGGTCTCTTTTGTGTGATAAGAACCACTCGGTTTTGATTAAGTCAAGCTCAGAGTATTCCTTGATATACTCCAGCGTGTGTTTAGTTCATTTAATTAGTTGTTTTACAACTAGTAGTATGGAGTTAAGCCCCAGTTCTACACTGGTGTAACACCTTATTTCCCCCAGTCTGTAAAAATAACTATAGTGGCCAAGAACTATGGCAAACTCAAAGATGTGAATGATTGATTTGACAGACCTTTGTATAAAAGGTCGATGAATGTAAATTATGTTATGAATATGTGTTGCATGAATGCTGGGAGGGAGATGTGCTAAAAGAGACCATGATGGCTAATGAGAGGTGGTGGAAGGGACCTGGAATGGTTGCGTTAAATTCCATTGAGCCAGTACCATACCGGTTTTTACTTGCTCAAAGATCAAAGCAACTCTCTGACCCTGGAATGGATTTCCTATCAGATTGGTAGGTGGGGAGGTTCCTCAACAGTTAATGAGGGGATGGGGGTGAACTGCCCATCCGTAAAAGCTCACAGACCTGACCACGGATGGGGAAATTCGTGCCACACACAATCTTGCAGAGAAAAAGGCAAGAGAGGAAGTTTGGTAAAGGGTAGAGAGAGAGCGTGCATGATAGGGATCACAAAAAAGAACTGGAGAAACTCTGGAAACACAGGGAGTTCTGAACATAGGAGAAGGAGAGTAACCTTCATCCTAGATTATTTTTCTGTATCAGGAGAAGGAGAGTAACCTTCATCCTTGACTTCCATTGAGCTTGAAGTAGGATACTGAATCTCAAATCATCGTGGTCTAGCTCAGGGGTGGCTAGTGGTAAATCTGTTTGGAGTCACTGAGCCTATGGTTGGGTGGAAATGAGCACCCCTCTCAGCAATTGCATCATGCCGGGTGGATCTGATAAGTGTTTTATGCCTTGTATTTTTAATTGAATATCATGAATACATGCTCATTTTTATATGCCCATAATGATTTCTGTGTGGAATGATTGCCTGGTGTTTTAGACTGGAAATAATGGATGCATGTGTATACTTACATGCCATAGTTGGTTTTCGTACAAATGATTAAGTCTGGGGCATGCATTCGCTCCATTGACAATCGTCTTGTTTTCTTGATTCTCGTAATATTCTAGGAAGGCTCCTCTAGAGTACTCTTCCCCAGGAATTACCCCATAAACCTTGGAACCGTACCGAAACTTTACCCAGATACTCGACTGAGATCGGGGACAATTGCCCAAGAACTGTCTGAAGGTTCATGCGATGCGGGTCTGGAAACCTTATGCAAGAAAGAGTAGCTCTCTAAGGTCTTGGAGTCATGGGAGTTTGAAGCTCGAAGAGGTTGAATTTCTTGATTCAAGCTTAGAAAGGATAGCGAGTCCAATTATCGAAAGAGAATACCCCATCGTTTGGTAGATGAACGGTCGGAATCCTTTCAGAAATACCCCATATCTATTAAGACCAATGGATCTAGAGGAGGAGCGCAGGCATTAACACCTCGACCCTTTCAGCCTTCACAAGTAGCAATGGGATCCAGGACCGTAGATCCAAGGATCTTTCGAAGCTCTATTGACTATTGATCTTAACCTTTGCATAGGCAGGAGAGTGGACTCGACAACGTCCTAAAAGCCCCAAAGTATTCGGAATCGTCCATCAACACAGGACGCGTGGTAGTCGGGTAGCATTTTGTTGACTCGTGACTTGGAGTGGTCAAGGGTAGGACTGCACGAACTCACGATTTGTGAAATTGTGACGTGATCATGGTCGTTGGATCCAAGCCACGGGAGAACCATTGGATCAGAACCTCCGCGTGGTATCGCATATCGGGGGTTCAAAGGTTGAAAGAATTTCTTTTCAACTACAGAAGTCACAAAGTGTCGAGCATTGAGGGCTCATGCGAACACGTGGAACATTTGTTAGGTGGGGACCACGTGGTTGACAAGTGGCGTAACAACAAGTGCCTAGAGAAAGGTGGAAGTGGGTGACAGGTGGTGGACACATGTCACCTGGGAAAGAGTCAACCCATTATTGACTTATCGTGTTTCGGGGTTTTGAAGGGTGAAGAAGTTGTACCTTGATCGCTAAGGTCACAAAACACTGAGAGCCGAGGTCTCGTGCGATGGGCAGTAGTGACACAATGCATAAGAAGAGTATAGCGGAGGAGACAAGTGGCGTGTATGCATCGCTTTGGCAGAGTCCACGTAACGTTGACATTTTGCGTTTTGGGGATTTGCAAAGGAGGAGCATGAGGGCTCAACACTCCAACTTGCGAAGTCACGAGATGCGAGTAGTGTTAGTGTTTAGCCTAGCCTACAATTATATGTAGCAGGCGTTAGTGAGGAGGGAGCCATACCTGTATCGCATTTTGGGTATCGACATTTGGAGAAAGAGGAGTCGAGAGCCTTGACTCTCCAACTCGCGAATTGCAAAAGGCGCTTGTGTTAAGGCCAGGTTGTGGTCACTTGGAAGAGGATAAGGGAAGGGATGGTCTGCACTAGGCCCCGTAGAAATTCAGGGATTCTATCCCTCGAAGGAAAGACAAAAGAAAAAATTAGTTGCCATAGTGGGTGTGTGACAAATTGGTATCAGAGCATGGTTACAACACTTGGCCTTCTTGGGCTCATGAATGAGTTGTGCAGAAACTCCATTTGAAGTACTCTTAAAAGGAGTAACCCTCTATCTTAACCCCCTTTATCAAAAGTCGAAGTTAAGAATGAAAATTCCTATTATGTGTATGCATTTGAAAAATATGAATTATGCATTGGTTATGAATGAATATAAATATTGACTAACAACAAGTGTTTTTCCTGCACACAAGCGGATGATCAAATGCGGGAAACTACAGAAGCATAGAATGGTGATGCATCACGAAGTGGGGGATGGATCCCACAATAGAGACTAAGAGTCTGACAAAAATAGAGCGGTGGAGACCCCTCCAGATCTAGTTGAGACTGTGAGGAGCCTCATGGTCAAACTACAGAGCTGCAAGGCCGACAACAAGAGGTTGATAAAAGAGAAAGAGAAGAAAATGGAAATTAATGCAGTCTTGTTGCAAAGTTTATCCGACATACAAAGATAATTGCAGCATGGACCTGACACCAGTCACGCAGACCGACGACAGACAAATAAAATATGAAGTCCACCTAAGATATAGAAACATGGTATTTTAAGTGGCCACACTGGGAAGAGAACCTCGAGAAATATCCACCCCAGAGATAAGGGACAAGCGTCAGACGATTCCTCTAGAAAGGAAACTGGCAACTCAGAGGGATCTTCTAGTAGTAGAACTAGTTCGTATTCCTGAAGAAAATGGAAGAAGAGAAAGCATTCCAAAAGTCATAATCTCGAAGAATTCAAGAAGGCCAAACCACCCTCTTTCGACTGTGAAATAAATAAGGGGGAGGAAGCAGAGGCCTGGTTTCTTGGACTAAAGAATTATTTCAGATTCCATGACTTCTCAGAAAACTTGAAGGCTCGAGTAGCCACTTTCAAATTGAATGGAAAGGCTTCCATTTGGTGGGAAGACCTTAAGAATGTAAAAGGGATTCACGAAGAGGACCTATCTTGGGAACAGTTTGAGAAATACTTCAGGAAGAAGTATATGTCGAAAAAGTATTTCGATGAAAAGACTAAAGAATTCTATGAACTCAAGCTGGGGAAACTCACCATAGAGGAATATGTAAGCAGATTCCTCGAGTTGATGAGGTACGTACCCTATATAAAAGTAGAAAAGGAAAAGGTGCAACGATTCATCAGTGGACTACCTAAGGACTATCAGAACATGATTGAGTTTGACGAGCCAAAGACCCTAGAAGACACTATCCGAAAGGAAAGATATTGTTATGAACAACTTGGACATCGGACAGAACCTCGCGAAGGCTGGAAGTAGAAGAATAGTTCGAGATTCCAGAAAAAGGGGCTTAAATCCCCAAGATTTAAAAACTATAAAAAGGAATCAAGGATGAGCTTCCCAACCCGAAGTGTACATTAGCAGAATTTTCCCTCCCAGAGAGGAAATAAACCTTCTAGATCTACCCCAGGAAAGATTGATAACTCAAAGAGAGAACCCTTGAAATGTTGGGGTTGTGGAGAAGAATATCTACTAAGGGACTACCCGCACTGACAACAGAAAAATCAGAGAATTTACAACATTCAAGAAGCTACCACCATCAATGATGTGGCCAGGAGTGTTCCGCAAATTTATGCATCCTTGGATAATAAACAAACTGACCACCAAGCTTTAGTGGTGGAGATGGAAGGTATGATAACCAACCAACTAGTGTCTATTCTAATTGACTCTGGTTCAAATTTGAGTTATATAGCTCCTAAGGTTGTTGATAAGTGTAAATTACAGCCACATAAACACGCCAAGCCATGGTTGGTACAATTAGCCACTGGCACCAAAAGAAAGGTAGCGGAGGTCATACCAGCTTGCCAATTCACTATGGGTGAATTCCCCACCCAAGCAACCCTTAACATACTACCCCTAGGATCATATGACCTGTTGATTGGTATGGGTTGGCTAGCCACATATAAATCCAGACTAGACTATTACCATAAAACCTTAGAATGTGTAAGTGAAGAAGGAAGAAGGATAACCCTTCAAGGGATCCAAAAACCTGTCTCGGTGAGACGAATATCAACCCTTCAAATGAAAAAGTATTGCAGAAAGGGATGTCCACTATATGCGATACAGGTGTTGGAATCAGTTGAAGATGACAAACCAAACCTCGAAGACCACCCCACACTAAGAGAATATAGAGATGTATTTCCGGAAGAGG
>JZKD02S1341457.1:575376-596373 GCA_000966675.3 Picea glauca
CTTCGATTCCTCGATTGCAACAACAACCATATTAAATTTTTCAGGAAGGCTTTGCAATACCTTCTCCACAATTTTCTGATCGGGAATGTCTTCACCTTGACTTCGGATTTGATGGCCGAGGTGCTTTACACTCGTCATAAACTGGTCGACTGTCTCTGTATCTTTCATAGACATTGTTTCAAAGTTCCATTGCAAAGTTTGCGACTTGACGATCTTCACTTTCTCGGTTCCTTGATAGATATTCATTAGAGTATCCCATGCTCTTTTGGTGGTGATCTCGCCTTCAATTTTCGGAAAGATGGACTCATCCACCCCCTGAAAGATAAGCCATAAGGCTTTTGCATTTTTCTTGACCACTTCTGTGTAAGTGCGTCTCGCATCCCGATCCAATGCATCTCGATCTTCAGCTTTCAACAAGGTAACTCCATCTTCGACAATCTCTAAGAATTCATGACAGCTCAGAAAAAATTTCATCTTGGATACCCAAGTGCTATGATTCGACCCGTTCAAAATAGGTGCTTGCATGAGAGCTTGGGTGCTCATGCTGGCCATTTTCTGCGCAAAAAAAAATTATATACCGGCGGCAAAAAAAATTGCACAGAAAAAAAACAGTTTGCAATTCTTACAGAGCTTGCTGAAAAACGTTTTGCAATTCGGCAAGCTGGACAGAGGCTGGATCTGCAGCCTGCTCTGAAACCATGAAAACAAATCTGCAGCCACAGAAAAAACGAATTGCAGGACAGAGAAAGAATGAAGAATGAATCTGCAATAACAGGAAACGAATTTAACAGGACGCAGAAACAAGAAAACGAGTTTAACAGGATAGAACCGAATTGCATAAAAAACACCACGCCCTGATCTCATTATTGAATTGATATTTAAAGGAAATTACATGCAGGAAATGCTTCGTAAATAACGAAGCGGCTAACAGTCTAACACGATGATGAAAACAAGAAACCAAACGCTTGCAGTTAACTAAACAATCAAAGAAGAGATTTGCTCAATCAAAGGAGCAAATCGCGGAGCAAATCATGGAGCAAATCACTCAACTTATTTGTCTAACACATATATGGGGAAGTGAAGCTAAAAGAGATTCCGGTTGCCGAACACAGAGTCGAGGAGTGGAGTGAGAATTCAAGTCGGAAGATATGAGTTGAAATGTTAGGGATATCCATTCAATCTGTAATGTAGCCCTGAAAAACAAGTCCACCCAGTCTTCATTTCTCAAGTTACTTTTATTTACATTTGGTTTAGTGTCCATTTTTTGGTGGTTTTTAGGGTACATGATTTTTAGCCGATGGTTTTCTATTTCATGTTAAGGAATTAGGGTTGTTGACCAATGGAGGTCATTGAATTAAGGTTTTGGATGTTGCTCGCTCTTATATGTATGTTGTATTGTAAACAATGTATGTGTGATATTGGTTTTCCCTGTTTGGGTTTTCAAGGGAAAAATCTTTGTGTAATGTGTTTATTTGCCATTGTATATTTTCTATTCTTTTATTGAAAATATGTTTGTAGTAAATAATTGTACAAGGTTAAAATCTACACCTAGAACATCCTCACATAGAAATTCATGCATGTTTATTTTTCTATAATTCTTCTGCTCTTTTAAGAACGTGCACAAGCTAAAACTGTGTGTGCATTCATGAGTGCATGCATGTTTCTCTATATATTGTCAAAAAAAAGGGTAGTGGCTTGTTTTATAAAACAAACCACATGCCACATTTGGAGCATTTGAGGGAGCAATTTGAGGAGCCTTTGGAGGAGTTTTTGACTCCAAAGGGGACCCCACTATTCACATTTTCTTACATTGGTTTGAGGTAGGTTCTCTCAACTATTTTCTTTTGTATTTCATAAAATCTCAAATTATAAAAATAAATAAAAATGTGTTTTATTCCTATTGAAATATTGAAATATAGCATATAAATCAAATTTACATTAAGCTTACGCCTCAAATAAATGTGAACCTAACATCATTCAATGAGCAAAGACCCAACCCTAAACCCCAACCACCAAATACAAATACTAAAATTAACAATCTCCTTGAGTCATTGAGAAATCTAATAGGAGATTTTAGAAACACCAGAGATTCCTCACACCTTCCATTAGCTACATCATTTCCATTGCTAATGCCTAAGGATAGTTATCTTATATTTCCGATTACATGGCTAATATTTTTGAATATTATAGGATGGGTTTAGATAGAAACTAGGTGAGAGATTTATAAATTTGAAAACAAGAGCTCATGACCTTGTTTATTGACCCCAAAACTAGTTTACACCCTCCTATGAAAAAAAAAATGTATTTGCACAAATTGGTGCACATAACAATTGGATGGATAGGTGGTTTATTATTTTTGACAAACCTCCCTACAATAATATGGAAGTGCCATTGTATTTCCTTAGAAAATAATGGGATGAATTTGTTTTAGGTCAGCATGTCAACTACTTTGATATTGGTGAATTACAGGGGGTGGGTTGTGGGTTTTTGAAAGATTAATAAAATGTAAAACATACCCATTCAGAGAGCCTCATCCTCCTACAAAAAGGAATAACTCCCCTGCCCAATATCTTACCATTTTAGATAACATTTTCTAGGCTCAAACCTCAATTTCCACCTTGACCCATAGCTTACTACAACATAGCACGTTCATTGCTTTATCCTACGAGGATGGATCTTCAGGTAATGGTGGGGGAGGGCTTGGGCCTTGAGGCCGTGCAACAAAGTCTAGCTAGGAGAGGTCACATGGATAGTCTGGTCATTCTTATCTGAGTTCATGTGATCACACACACACACACATATATATTCCAAATTACTATTTTTATATATAGTTTATTGTGTAATTTTTTTCTATATCTAATTATTTCTTGTGTGCAGTTGCTATGATCTAATATTACTCCTACATTGCTTCGAGATGCAACAATGATAGTTTCTAGCACTATTGTAGTAGTTGAAACAAGATTCTCATTTGGTGTACCTCACACGTAGGTATTGTGCAACTATTTTCAGATATTTATTCATTACAGGTACATAGTTATGATTATTTCAAGTTAGGGTTGTTGACTAATCCAAAACTAGTCATGTGAGACTAAAGTAAAGTTTGATGAAAATGCTAGTCTCTTGTTGTTAAAGTTAAGGAAGATTTACAGGTATGTGATCATATACACCAGGTTTATTACAGAGTTACAAATCAGATTTGGATGATGAAATTGATGAGGGCTTTTGGTTGAGGCACATGTTGGGTACATGGTTGAGACAAGTAGTTGATGAATTGGCACATACATTAGGTTTATAGTTGATGATGTTGGTACATATTGATGAGTCATAGTTGATGAGTAGTTGATACATGATTGGTACATACTTGGTACATGGTTGGATGCAATTGCTTATGATACAGACTGATTATAGATTGTTTGGTAGAGGCTGGTGCATGGTTGATGCAATTGTTTATGGTACAGGTTGAGGTGTAGATTGATGCATGGTTGATGCATGGTTCAAGTTATTGGTACAGGTTATTTGATGCAGGTTGATTGGTACAGGTTTACAACAGTATATCTCGTAGTGATAGTGGTTCCATCATTCTACTTATACGTCAGGGAGGTTGGACAAGGCAAGGACAAGTGGTTGTAGCCACCTTCCGGTTGTAGCTGGAGAACATAGGGGGTTGTAGCGTCCTTCTGGTTATAGCCAAAGAATAGGGGAGTTGGAGCTTCCCTCAGGTTATAGCCTAAGAAACTAGGGGGTTGGAGCCTCCTTCCAGTTGCAGCTGGAAAACAAAGGAAGTTGGTGCTTCCAATGAATGCAAATCTTAAAGACATATAAGAAAAAACATTATGTGGTTTTCTCCTGCCTTGGTTTTCCACGTAAAAACACTGGTGTACTGTGTATGTGTATGATTGCTCATTTGTTCATTGTTTATTTACTCTGCAACTATTGGATGATAATGCTACATTGATATAACACTTTCATATTGTGGTTAAAAAGGATTCAATTTCTCTATTATTGATTCACCCCCCCTCTCAGTAATCCAACAATTTGTATCAGAGCCAGTTCCTTCAGGAAACAACTTAACCACTAGAACAAGATCATGGATTATTCTGAGAATGGAGTACCAATGTTTAATGGTCAAAATGGTTTTAATTATGATATGTGGAGCATAAGGACGAAAGTATTTTTACAGGCACAGGGACATTATATTTGGCTATCAGTAGTTATAGGATATGATAGTTCAAAAAGGGAAAAGACTGCAGCTAAGAAGGAATTGAAGAAGAATAACAAAATAATAATGGATTTCATCTTGGAAAGATTACGTAATTCGGTAAGAGAAAATGTTGGTAAATGTTCATCAACAAAAGAACTTTGGGATAAGTTACATAACATATATTCTTCACCCATCACAGATTCAGAAAATGACAAGGAAGATGCATATAAAAATCAAGAAGAATTATGTTCACCATGTCAAATAGATTCAGAATATAAAGAGTACATAATCACTAGAGGTATGTTGTTTTTCTTTAATTGTAAAAAACATGGACATCTTGAAATAGAATTCCATGAAGGAAATGAGACAGAAAAACTACTTGAAAAGGACGACAATTATGAAGCATAATTGATTAGTGCTTTAGATGAACTAAGAGAAGAAAATAAGTCACTCAAGAAAGAATTGATGAAACAAAAGGAAAGTGTTCACATTTTTTAGGAAGCCCAACAGGTCATCGATAACTTAAGAACTCAGCTAGAAGAAGCCAGAAAGATCGAAGAAAATCTTGAATATCAAAAGCAATATTTAGAAGCCAACATAGCAGCACAAGAGGAATAAGCATAAATGAGAGAGAAGATATTGACAGATCATCTTAAGGAAAGAACTAATGATCTAAACCAACTTGAGGCAGAGTTTGGTCAAGAAGAGAAAGGAATTGAAGAAGAAATAATCACATTAAAAATTCATCTTGAAGAAGCGAAAAGAACAGAAGAAGTCATGAAGTCTCAAATAAAGAAGAAATAAGAAGAGGTTGAGAAGCTTGAATAAGAAGTTGTCACATTGAGAAGTAAAATCGTCAATCTCAACAACAATGTTGAAGAGACAGAAACATCCACATCAATTATAGAGAATGGAGAGAAGCACTCTAGGTTGCTAGAAAAGAAGAATGAAGAAAAAAGAAAGAGTTATGCAGAAGTACTCAAAGGAAGGAATCATTGTCAACTAGAATCTAAGAAAACTATTGAAGATACATCTTCAAGAAGACCATCCATGTTCAAGCCACAAGGAAGCTTCAATCATGATCATGATCAGTCAAGGTAGAAATTCAGAAGGACTACACCACAAAGAAGATCATTCACTCCCAGATATGCAAATTTCTTTTATGGTCATTGTTTTTATTGTACTAATTTTGGACATAAGGTTACAGATTGCAGGGATTATAAAAATGTTCAAGCAATAAATGCCTATGTGGCCCCACGTAACATTGAATGTTACAAATGTCATAACTATGGACACATAGATAGTGATTGTAGAAACATGATCGATACTTCCATGAAAGAGAACATCGATATCATATATAAGAAATTATGGATAAGAAAACAAGAAGAACATGTGAGCAAAGAACAGGTACCAGAGCTTGCAAGATTGGCAATAAAATGAGATGAAGAAAATTCGACAGAGAAAAAGAAAGATGTTAGTGTTGGCAACGGAAGTCACTCCTGGATTGTTTGCAGGAGCAGAGCCCGACGCCCATCAATTTAATGTCACGATTTGTTGAAAAGGGGTGATCAAATGGAGGGAAACTCAGAACGATATTATCTCAACTCGGAAACTAGGCCGGGCATGCATGACAGAGTGAGGTCTTGATAAACTTCAAACAGTGAGCGGCAATAAAGGGTGAGTAGGGGGAAGACTTGCATGAGAAGAGTGCGCAGGTCTATCACAAACATCCGGTTCATAATAGACTGGAGAAGAAATCATTCGAACACAAGATCCTCTTATATTCAAACACAGAACACCAGAGGGCACAACAATGTCACAACAAATCCTTTATCATAACAAGATTGTTCAATCCACGTGAATCCTTCGACTGTGGACTCTCAGGCATAAGATGAAACAAAGATGGAAAAGGAGAACTGTTTGTTATAAACCAAGAAGTCTCAAACACAAAGGCATAACCAGGACACCAGAATCCTTACTGAAACTTTACAGTCGGGAGCTTAGCTCTACCATCGATAGATACAAAAATGGCAAAAATGCCTACATATACTCAAAATAACAACAGCAGCAGGACCAAGATACTGCATTGAAGGCTTTGTGTCTGCATGGCTTCTGACACTCTGCAACCGCAATCTTTGAACGATCGTGCAACTTATGGCAGACGCGATCGATCTTCTGACAGTTTCATCGGCGAATCGACGTGCCTTTAATTCATTGTAGGACGTCCCCATTATGGCGGAGACGTTGTCTAACCACCACCAACCGCTTCAATAACCTCTTTCTTGGGATCGAGAACGATCTGGCCGACTCAGCACCTGGGGATGTGGAGGACTTCTTGCGCTGCCACCTGGAATAACTGAATGGCTTGAGGGATAAGCATGGAAGCCTTTAAGCGAATGATGGGGCGCGTGATACGGGTGGTGGCGTCGGATTATGAGGGCATGGAAGAAGTGGTGAGGTATGGGAAGGGTGATAGAGGATGATTCATGGCGGAGAACATCAAGTGGAAGGGAGGAATATGGGATATAACAAACTTACCCTTTTGGTGAGAGGCTGGCGTGGAAAGGAGCGGGACATGTGGCAAGCAATGAGTGGATAGTGAGAAGAAGAGGAGGACCACACGGACCAAAGATGGGAGGTGGATTGATGACACATGTCAGCAAGGGAAAGGCAGGAAGGAAGGTGATATGATAGGAGAGGGGCCTATGCAGGTTAAAGGCAGGGAAATTGGGAAGGACGGGGCTATCTTGGCACCATTGATTTGGGCACTGAAATCTCATCCGTCGGAAGCTGCATCCGCGATTCCGGACCCCCCCTCTCTGCTTAAAGGTAGAAAGGCAGGGGGGGGTCCGGAATTGTCTTCATCGCCGTTGATCCGGGCGCGCTGATCTAGGTTGTTGGAGAGGTGCACCCCCGATTCCGGACCCCCCCCCCGCTTAAAGGTAGAAAGGTTGGGGGGGTCCGGAACTCAACATGCACCGTTGATCTGGGCGCACAAATCGCTACTGTTCGAGTTTGCTTGTGATTTACTTCGGGCGCATTATCATCCGAAACCTTGGACAAGTGGGTTTTTAACCCATTCTTTTGCGTTCTAACCCCCCTTACAAGAAATGTCGCTAACATTTGGCTCCATGGGGGATAGAGTCATCCCTGTGATGCTCTGAGAACTCTTTTGCAGACTTAGTGCCTTTGTTGTTGGGATATGGAGTCATTTATTAGTCTGAAAAACAAAACAGTAACAATATTTACAAAACAAAATAAAAAGAGCCAACTGAGGTTCACAGAAAACATTTTTTTAAGAAATGCCCATTGACTGGGCCACTAAAAACTTCATTGCCTTCCAGTTCCTGCAACCTGTAAGTGTTGTTTGAAAATGCTTCAAGGATATTGAAAGGTTCGAACTAGAGGGCATCAAATTTACTATGTTTTCCCTTTTCCTGCCTGGGTGCATCCCATTTGAGCACCACATCACCTTGCTCAAATTCCTTCTTTTTGCTCTTCTTGTCAAAAGCCTGTTTAATCTTTTGCTGATGATTGTAGGCTCTGTCCATGACCTGTTCTCTGACCTGCTGCACTTCCACCATCTGATGAATCCTTCTGAGCACATGGTTTGGTTCTCCTTCATATCCTTGAAGGAGATTTTCCACAGGTAAGGCGAGCTGAGTAGGGAAAACGACCTCTATTCCGTAAACCAGCTGGAAAGGTGAGAGACCCAGGGATTTCTTTGTTGTCACTCGATCAGCCCAAAGAGAAAATTTGAGCTTTGAGTCCCAGGCCCTCTGATTGTCCTCCAGTATCTTTTTGATAAGCTTGATCAGGCTTTTATTGGAGGACTCTTCCAGTCCGTTTCCCTGAGGATAGTAGGGAGTGGAGTGAACCAGTGAAATCCCGAACTGTTCACAGAACTTGATCAGAGGCTCAGACCTGAAGGGGGTGGCATTGTCAGTGAAAATCTTGCTAGGGCAGCTGAACCTAGCCATGATGTCCTCCAGGAAGCTAATGATCACTTTGTGAGAAGTGCTTCTGGTAGGGACAACTTCTATCCACTTAGTAAAGTAGTTGGTTGCTGTCAGAATCCATCGGTGTTGGCCACTCGAAGGGGGATGAATTTCCCCGATGAAATCTAATCCCCACTGCTGAAAAGGTGCCGAAACTACTACAGGCTTTAATGGAAGAGATTTGAGTTGTTGCTTACCTGAGAACTTCTGGCATTTAATACAAGCCTTGACTTCTCTGCAGACATCAGTGAACAAAGTAGGCCAGTAATACCCAGCCCGGAGAATTTTGTGGGCTGTGGTATTCCAAAAATGGTGACCTCCACAGAGAATGCTATGAAAATCAAACATCACCTTCTAGGCTTGCGGGTCCAGACATCTTAACAGTATCCCCAGAGGGTCTCTCCAATACAAGGCTCGGTCAATGAGGCAATATTTGACCACTTTGAGCTTCAAGGCTCTGGGCCTACTCTTTCCCAGTCCGTCAGGGGGCTTTAATTCTTGCAAAAAGTAGAAGATGTCCCTGTACCAGGGACATGTTTCTAGTGGCATGATGGTCTGGGGATCACTGCTGGATGATTCAACTTGCTCATTGATGCAATTAATTCCCAGAGACTTGCAATTGGACTCAGCCATCAGCTTGGCCAGACCTTGCCCCTTTATCAACTTGGTGGGCTTAATTTCCAGGTCAAATTCTAGGATCTTAGTGATCCACTTGCCCCTCCTCTCGTCTATGTTAGGTTGTATAAGAATGTACTTCACAGAAGCTGAAGGGGCATACGCAGTGATCCTTGAGTGCAGGACATAGATTCTGAAATCTTTGAGAGCTTTCACCAATGCATAGGCCTACTTTTCCATGATCTCGTATCTGAGTTCAACATCTCTCAATGCCTTACTGAAGAAGGCAATGGGCTGCTCTCTCCCTTGATCGTTTCTCTGCAATAAAACTGTTTCTACCGAGTCATCAGAAGCAAATGAGAAAATCAGGAAATCTTTGGCGTAATCGGGACTGATTAGCACAGGCGCCTCTATCAATGCTTTCTTTATTTGGGCAAAAGATTCCCTGGATCCAACAGTCCATTTTATTTCATGGCCCTTCCTGAGCATGGCTGTGATGTGTTTCACCAGCTCAGCGAAGTTCGAGACAAATCTCCTCAGAAATTTAATCTTTCCCAAAAATGCCTGAACTTCCTTCTTAGACCGGGGAAGTGACAGGGCCTGAATCGCTTCCACCCTGCTCGGGTCAATTATTACTCCCTCTGCTGACACTATGTGACCCAACAACTTTCCCTCCTGCATAGAAAATAATGATTTCTTAGGGTTTAAAGATAGGCCATACCTCCGACATTTCAGGAAAACCCTTTTTAAGTGGCAGCGGTGCTCTTCATCAGTCTTAGAGAAGACTGTGATGTCATCCAGATATATCACCACAAACTGATACTTCTCCCCGATGAAGGCTATGTCCATGGCCCGCTGAAATGTTGCTCCTGCATTCATCAGTCCGAAAGGCATTTTGGCATACATGAATGTGCCCCAAGGAGTGGTGAAGGCTGTTTTTTTGCTGTCTTCAGGCATGACTGATATCTGATTGTATCCTGAGAAACCATCAATCATGGACATCCTGGATGTGCCAGTGACCCTCTGTAATATGTGTTCCATGTTGGGCAGGGGATAATTGTCCTTCCTCGAACTTCTGTTCAGGTTCCTGAAATCGACACAGAGTTTGATTTCTCCACTTTTCTTTCTCACCGGGACCAAATTGGCCACCCATTCAGAACATCTCAAGGGGACAATGATCTAGGCATCCAGCAGCTTCTTTACCTCCTTCTCCATGATAGGTAGCAACATGGGATTTATCTGCCTCAGCTTCTGCTTGAACGGCTTAGCCTCCTCCTTTAGTGGGATCTTGTGCTCGATGACTGACGTGTCATGTGTCTTGAGGTCTTCGTAAGTCCATGCAAACACATCAACCAACTGCTTCAACAACTTAGTATATTCGACCCTCTGCTCCCCAGTCAAACTCTTCGAAAGCTTGACCGATTTTGGCTCCTCAGGTGTGCCTATGTTGCACTCAGTTGTGTCATCATCATCACCTGAGACTTTACCCTTCACTGCCACATCATTCCCATCAAACAACCTTTCTAATGGAATTAGTCCTCTCAGAATGTGATTGATGGGTAGCTGAATGATCCGGTGATTAGCAATTTTATTCATGAATTCTCGAGGGTGATGGTCATCTTCCTCTTTAGGGTTCTCATCTATGTGCATTGTGGAAAATTCATCAATGGACTGGAGGAATTTTTCAATCTCTTGATCATCTTCAAACACCTTCCAGTGTTTGACATTGTCTGGTATAGAAGGTCTGTATTTTATTTCAACATCGGACCTGGCAGGGGGCAGCGTGGGAACTTCGAGCACACTAGCTGTGAAAGCTAAGAAGTCGGCTAAGGCATTTTCCTCCCTTGGAATGTAGGAAATGCTAAAAGCCAGGAAGGAATTATCAACCAGGTCCCATACCTCGTTTCTGTAATTCCTGAGCCGAGGATGTTTAGTCTTATAAACATTTTTGACCTGCTGGACAATCAGCTCTGCATCCCCAAACATGGCCATCTCCTTAATTCCCATTTCTTTTGCGGCTCTTAATCCTAGAACCAAAGCTTCATACTCTTCCACATTATTGGTGACCTCGAATTCCAGCTTGTATGACAGAGATATGGTCTCCTGACAGGGTGATATGAATATCACTCCAGCACCTGCACCCATATTGGAGGAGGCTCCATCAAAGAACATATTCCAAACAAAGGTGGTTGGAGGGGAGGTCTCATGATTAAGAATGAGCTGCTTTCTAATCTGTAAAGGAGCCTCAGGGGTGTGGGTGAGCTGTAGTAAACTGGAGCCTAAATCAGTGTCCAAATCATAGATGGGATGATTGGTAGGGTTGGCCTCGTCATTGACAATGTAGGCTAGCTGGGATTCTCTGTATAATCTCCTATGTTCCCCTCCAAAGACTGGAATGGTGGCATATGTGAGATACATATGTAAGGTTCCCCCCAGTCTCTTTATCTAGGATCTTGACAACAACATTCCAAACTTGGGGGGAACATCAGCTACCACAATATCCATGACCATACTCTTCATGGGCAACTGAAACAGGGAAACTACCAGGTCTTTGATGACTCCCAAACATTGAACCCTTCTGGAGTCAAAAGAATAGAGGTCATGATAGGCTTGGGTGACTTCCAGTCCTAATTCCTCCATGACAGCTTTGGGCATGAGATTGTGGGAGGCCCCTGAATCCATAAGGCAATTATGCAACACTTTGTCATGTATGTTCAGGGATGTGTAGAAGGGAGGGGATGAATCATCTCTGTCTTCTACCATGGGGCCTAAGACAACTGTAGGCCTTTCATCTTGGAGATTTATGAAGTCTGTGAGAGGATATGAGGCTTCGAACTTTAACAGCTTAGAGAAGTGTTTTTTGAATTCCCCATGTTTAATTAGCTCGGTGACGGGCACGGGAATTTTGATCTTTTGAATTTCATGCTCGAAATTGAAGGAAGATGTAAGCTTTGGGACTTCTCTAATTTCAGGAACATGATTATGAACAATGGGAGAGAGAGGTTGGGCCTTCTTACCTTTGTAAGCATTTTCTATCTCGTTAGTAGGCCTCTCTGCTCTAGTGGATGACTCAGGAACATCAGGTGATGCTACCCTTTTGTCTGATCTCAGGTTGTACTTGCCTCGACCACCGCCAACCTTGTCTCCTTTGCTCAATTCGTTCAGCTGACTATCCATGAGAGACTCTTCATATGCTGATTGGGTCAGGTGAGGGAAAGGGGGAGTGACCTCTAAACTGTGGATCTTTGGCTCAGGCTCGTCTGCTTCCTCTTGTTCTTCATCGGCCACAAAATTGTTCTAGAAGGGAGGCTGAATTCTTTGGTCGTCTCTGTCTCTCTCCTTCTCTCTGTGCATGGTTGGAGGGGCAAAATTATTTGGCCTTCTAAAACCTGCCCTGTTCTCGGTGCTCTAAGGGCCCTTGTTCATTTTTTCCTCTCCACCTTCAATCTCTCTACCTCTTCTTTAAGGAGGTTCATAACTCGAGTCAACTCATTTATTTGAGGGTGGGGCAGCGATTGGCTGAAAGTTGAAGCTTCGGTTTTCTCCTTTCTTCTGTCTGCGTCAGCCTAGTTTCTCATTCTGTCAGCCGCCAATATGTTGGATTCCACTTCTATAGTTGCATCTTGCATCTGAGCTAAAGAGCTGGCTCTTCTTTCTCTTAACACGAGATAGAAATCAGGATCAAATGCACTAGCATAGGAAATTTGAGTAGAGGCCTCTGAGGGTTTAATCTCTACAGGAATCTTGTTATGCATCTTATTAAATATTTTGGAGAAGTCTGAGACAGACTCTCCTTCCATCTTCCTCAGAGACCCAAACTCTGTCATGTAATACATATAATCTTTTCTGTCTCCCCACTGCCTCAGGAAGACGTTATCCAAGGCTTCTATTCCAGCAATAGATCCAGGGGCCAGTCCTCGGAACCATTTCCTCACCTCTCCATCGAGGCTCTGGACAAAGAATCTCATCCAAACATCTTCACTTTCGATATTCAGGTTATCTGCATAACTGTAAAAAGAAGCCAAGTGCTCCTCAGCAGTTATGTCTCCCTCCCCACTGAACTTGGGCATGTATTTCAAATAGTCTCTAGCAGGGAGGGGGTTCAGAGGATGGGGGAGAATCAATGGAGCATACCTGGCAGTAACTATGGCATCCATTCTATTTGGAGGGGGATTAGCACCAGCCATAGGGGTATTAGGTAGAGGAGAACTTGGAGGAGAAGGAGTATGAACGGGAGATGTTGGAATAGAGGTTCTTGGAGGAGACAACGGAGAAAACAGAGAGGAAGCCAAGGGACCTGAGTGTGCAGATGTTTCTCTCTGTGCAGCAGTAACAATGAAAGGAGGGGTGGTGAAACCTTCAGAAGGTTGAGGTCTGTGATGGGGCGAGACCTCCAGGGAAGGGGGAGTGACAAGAATCTCTCCTTCTGATACCAGACCAGGAGGAGAAAACTCAGCAGGAACACTCCCAAAGTTGAGAAAATTTGAAACCTCGGAAGAAGGACGACTAGGAAGATGAGAATCTGAAAATGGAGCTCTCACAGAAGGGGAGGGCGTATTACCTGTTTCAACGAAGGAAACTTCTTTTGCAGATCTCCTTCCCTTTCTGCGCACTGCTTCTGCGTCAGCTTCTGGTGTAGCTAAAGGCAAGTGTGGATTAGACCTCGTATGTCTGCCTCTCAAAGCCACAGTTGATAGTGCGGGTTCTCCTCAACGGAGTCGTCACAATGGAGTCGGCAGGTGCACAGTAGCAATCTTCAAGTTCTGATATCTGATGCACCTTCAGAATCAGATGATCTTTGTCGTTCAATCCCGGGGAAAATATTCAACTTCGTCCCCGGCAACGGCGCCAGAAATGTTGGTGACAGAAGTCACTCCTAGATTGCTTGCAGGAGTAGAGCCCGACACCCATCAGTTTAATGTCACGATTTGTTGAAAAGGGGTGATCAAATGGAGGGAAACTCAGAACGATATTATCTCAGCTCGGAAACTAGGTCGGGCATGCATGACAGAGTGAGGTCTTGATAAACTTCAAACAGTGAGCGGCAATAAAGGGTGAGTAGGGGGAAGACTTGCATGAGAAGAGTGCGCAGGTCTATCAAAAACATCCGGTTCATAACAGACTGGAGAAGAAATCATTTGAACACAAGATCCTCTTACATTCAAACAAAGAACACCAGAGGGCACAACAATGTCACAACAAATCCTTTATCATAACAAGATTGTTCAATCCACGTGAATCCTTCGACTGTGGACTCTTAGGCATAAGATGAAACAAAGATGGAAAAAGGAGAACTATTTGTTATAAAACAAGAAGTCTCAAACACAGAGGCATAACCAGGACACCAGAATCCTTACTGAAACTTTACAGTCGGGAGCTTAGCTCTACCATCGATAGCTACAAAAATGGAAAAAATGCCTACATATACTCAAAATAACAACAGCAGCAAGACCAAGATACTGCATTGAAGGCTTTGCGTCTACATGGCTTCTGACACTCTGCAGCCACAATCTTTGAACGGTCGTGCAACTTATGACAGACGTGATCGATCTTCTGACAGTTTCATCGACGAATCGACGTGCCTTTAATTCATTGTAGGACGTCCCCATTATGGTGGAGACGATGTCTAACCACCACCAACCGCTTCAATAACTACTTTCTTGGGATCGAGGACAATCTGGCCGACTCAACACCTAGGGATGTGGAGGACTTCTTGCGCTGCCACCTGGAATAACTGAATGGCTTGAGGGATAAGCATGGAGGCCTTTAAGCGAATGACGGGGCGTGTGATACGTGTGGTGGCATCAGATTATGAGGGCATGAAAGAAGTGGCGAGGTATGGGAAGGGTGACAGAGGATGATTCATGGCGGAGAACATCAAGCGGAAGGAAGGAATATGGGATATAATAAACTTACCCTTTTGGTGAGAGGTTGACGCGGAAAGGAGCGGGACACGTGGCAAGGAACGAGTGGATGGTGAGAAGAAGGGGAGGACCACGCGGACCAAAGATGGGAGGGGGATTGATGACACATGTCAGCAAGGGAAAGGTGGGAAGGAAGGTGATATGACAGGAGAGGGGCCTATGTAGGTTAAAGGCAGGGAAACTGGGAAGGATGGGGCTGTCTTGGTACCGTTTCTCCGGGCACTGAAATCTCAGCCGTCGGAAGCTGCATCCGCGATTCCGGACCCCCCCCCTCTGCTTAAAGGTAGAAAGGTAGGGGGCGTCCAGAATTGTCTTCATCGTCGTTGATCCGGGTGCACTGATCTGGGCCGTTGGAGAGGTGCGCCCCCGATTCCGGACCCCCTCCCCCCCCCCACTTAAAGGTAGAAAGGTTGGGGGGGTCCGGAACTCAACATGCACCGTTGATCCGGGTGCGCAAATCGTTGCCGTTCGAGTTTGCTCATGATTTACTTCGAGCGCATTATCATCCGAAACCTTGGACAAGTGGGTTTTTAACCCATTCTTTTGCGTTCTAACCCCCCTTACAAGAAATGTTGCTAACAAATAGATACAAAAAGGTTTAGAAAATAACTGAAAGAAAAGAAGGACAGGTAAATAAGGAACATGTTCAATACATTGTACTTTCAGGAATTGTAGTGAAAGATGAATCCATAGACATAAAGAAAGAAGTTAGAGCTCAGAGAGATGATGAATACACATTAGATCAGGAATTGTTCTGAGCCATCCGGCTTAGAGACTCCCAGGTAATATGAATATTAGACAAGGGGATTCTATGCGATAGCTATGACAGACCAAAGAACCATCCTTCGAGCAACTTGCAGAGTTTGAGAAGATAGATCTAGAACAATCAGTTAGCAGCAGTACAGTTTGATAGGTTAATCAAGACTTCATGATAGTATAGTGATAAATGGGTCAACATTATGGATAGTTGCGCAAGTAGAGTCTTGGACAGTATGGACAAAGATGGATTCGTAAGAGCACTTAGAAAGTTTGGACATAGATATGACAATGGACAATATCATGGTACTCTAGACTGGATAAGTATCTACAATAGGCAGGGTTCAAAAAATGAAGTGCAGATAATAACCTCTACATCAAGGTAACTCAAGATAGTATTTTATTAATTGAAGTTTATGTTGATTGTATTATTTTTGGAAGTACTCATGACAGGATAAGCCATAAATTTGCAAAGGATATGAATAATTAATTTGAAATGTCATTACTTGGAGAACTATCATTCTTTTCGGGTCTTCAGATACGTCAAAGAAACCAAGGAATTTTTATTTCTCAAACTAAGTATATCAGAGAAATGCTAAAGAGGTTCGGAATGGAAGACTGCAAACCAATTACCACTCCTATTCAAACCAGTTGCAAGTTGAGAAAAGATGATGATTCAAAGTCTACATACCAGAGGCAATACAGGTCAATGATTGGTAGCTTACTATATGTGACAACATCCAAACCAGATGTAATGTAGACAGTTGGACATGTGGCACGATTTCAATAAGCACCAAAGGAATCACATGTATTAGCAGTGAAGAGGATTTTTATATATCTCAATGGAACATAAGAGTTTGGATTATGGTATCCAAAAGGAAAGGATCTATCACTTATTTTCTACACAGATGCAGACTAGGCAGGTTGCATTGATGATTGAGAAAGCACCAATGGAGAAGCGTTCTACTTGGGTGAGTGTTTAGTATCATGGTTCAGCAAGAAACAATCATCAATATCCTTAACTACAACCGAGGCATAGTATATTGCAGCAACAACATGTTGTACACAGGTTCTATGGATGAAACAAACTCTGACAGATATACAAGTTGAGTATGATGAGCCCATTCCAATCTATTGTGGTAATACAAGCACCATCAGTATCTCAAAGAACTCGGTGATGAACTCCAACATGAATCACATTCCAATAAAGTATCACTTTCTATGGGAACAAGTTGCAGAAAAGAACATCAGAGTTGAATATGTGGGCACTGTTATAACCCTATAATTTATAGGATCAACTGGTGATTGAAATGTTATCTCTTTAGTGGTTTTGTTTGTCAAATGATTTTTCATTCTGCAAATAATTTGAGAGAAAAAAAAAGAAAAAGAATAAAAGAGAGCATTGGAGAAATTTAATAGAACCCCATACAATAACAATGACTTGGTCCATACCTTTCAATCATGGCCAAGTTCTTTTAAATTGATGTTTATAGGAGTAGTGAATAAGCTTGGCTAAATTGTTTAATCTTAGCCAAGTGATTTAATTTAGTTAGTGAATAAATTTGACCAAACTGCCTAATCTTGGTCAGATAACCCTAGGATAGAGTAATTTCTTAGTCCAACAATTTAATCTAGACTAATTGTCATAGGTAATTAGGTTAGAGAATAGGGTAGTTTGCTTTATCTCAATAAAATAGGTACGATGATTGATGTTGAACCATGCCTTTGATGATTGAAAGTTTTGATCTCTAACCCCCTTAGTGATAAAAACATGGAAAATCTTGGGAAAACCCACGATATGCACTGATCCTAAGTTTTTCAAGGCGCATACGCTTTCATGCTCACAATTATGCCTAGCTCATCTATGAATGGCCCAGATGTTCGTGCCCAGATCTACAGTTGACAAGTCTTTCCGGACCCCCTCGACCATTCTACCTTTAACGGTGGGCGGGGGGGGGGGGTCCGAAATCAGAGATAATATATGCACACATCTGGATGGCCCAGGCTTCAGTGCCTAGATCTATGGTTTATATTGGATTATAGACCCCCCCGTCCATTCTACCTTTAATGGGGGGAGGTCTGGAATGTGTTTTAAAGATCGCGCACAGATCTGCAGTTGAGAAGGAAGCACACAAATCAACGGCTCATGGTTTTTTCGGACCCCCTTGTCCGATCTGCCTTTAACGATGGGGGTGGGGGTCCAGAATGGAAGATTCTCTGGTGGGCCCCCTATCTATACGTGGCATAAATCCATTGGTTCCGAATCCCACCGCTTATTATTGTCTGACATATGTTGTCACCTCATGACGTCATCATCCACCTTTTCCACAAGAGTCACGTCCCATAAATATGTCGATTTTTCTCCCTTGTTCACCCATGCTCAGTCCCGTGATCATGGCATTTTTCCCCAATCAACACCTGCCACATCACCCAGCCGTATTCACCATTCATCATTACCTACCATCTCACGCTCCAAATGATCCGTTGGCAATTTCTTACTGGCTGACTTATCCATTAGCCTGTTGACCTGTCTTCCATTCCCAACGGATATCCATTCATTCAAAACCACTGTTTCCCATCTTCTTCCATTCTCTTACTGTGTCATATCACCAGAAAAATACCTTTTCCTACCGCACCTGATCCGTAGGATCTTTTAACTGATTATGGTTGAGTTTTACTTGCATGAATTAATTAACCATTTGAGAATTTAATGAAAGAATGAGGAAAGAAGAGGATTATATCAGTCAAATACACATATGCAGATCTGAAAAGAATAATAAATAGCAAACCATAAGAACACAGGTTGATAACGGAGTTCGGCACAATATTTGCCTACGTCTCCGGGCCTTTTTCCTGTGGGGGAGGCTTCTTTATTTCTTCTCAAGTGCTCAAAATTACATCTCAGCAATGCCAAAAGGATACAAGAATGATCTGGTCTTGTTCTCCCAGATATCTAGAACCCTGTGAAAGAAACGGCATGCAAAACTGATGCTCCAAGCTCCCAGAAACGATCCGACAACGTTTCCACCTCAAAGGCTTCCCTGCATCAAACTGACTTTGGCTTGGCTTTCCTTCATCATAACTCTGCTCTGAATGACTGTTCATTGGCCTCAAACAGGCCTGGTTTATATAGGAATGGATTTGGTTTCACATCCCCAACTTCCTCCAAGAATCTGGCCTCCAAAAATGCCCAATATCCCCCAAAAATGGAGTAAATCTGCTAATAATAGGGAATATTAATTAAAAAAACCCAAATACATAACAAAAACCCACTGCATAAAGTTTTGTTGGGCCGCAGCCCCCAAACCCTGGGCGCGCGCCCCTTTTCTAGGTCACATGGGTGGCCATGTGGCCACGCGCCATGGCGCTGGCCCTTTTTCCTCACACCTGCCCCCAGTCATGTCGCGCTATATATGGCCACGTGCCAACTGTTTAAAACCCCGCGTAGGTATAGGGATAGGGCCCCGGGTCGTATGGCATGGTTTTCGCGCCGAGTGCCGAACCGTTGGATGCACAAATGAATTAGCGTAGGGTTCCATCGGGTGGTTGCATGGTGTATTGTGCCGAGGGCTGGGGCTAGGCCCCGGCCCTTTTTGCCGCCGGCCAAAACTTTATTCAAATTTAAATTTATTTTATGTCGTTATGTTGACAAGAACCACCGGCGGGGCGGGTGGCTAGCCCAGCCCTGCCAGTCCTTTCGTCCACCCAGAGGTCGCGGGTTCAATCCCCAGTGACATACAAACAATTTTACAATGAAACCAATAACCAATAATGGGGTGCCACGTGGCAGCCCAGGATTGGGCCATGTGGCACCCTTATCAACCAATGACAACATGTCACGTGTTAGCCTGTAATTGGCCCACGTGCCCAAACCGTACTGCCACATAAACTTGCCACGTCATCTGCCGTACCGCCACGCGTCATCCCATGTGTCTTCCCTGTCAGCGTGCCAGGTCATCATGCCGACGTCAGCCTGCCACGTGTCATCCTGTCAGTGGTGACATGTGTCACTTCCGTACTGGTCCGATCGTACGCCAAAAGTGTCAAATCCGCCTGACACATGTCACGTCCTGGTGATGCCACGTGTCCTCCGTACGATCTGCCATGTGTCACCTTCTGGAGCCGCCACGTCAGCTGTACGGCCCTGCCACGTCAGCTGTACGGACGTGCCACGTGGACTGTACGGACTGTACAGTCATCCCCTTTTTTGCCTGTTTGACTTTTCAGACAGAACGCGATATCTTCTCCATACGGACTCTGTTTGACGAAGTAAATATACCACCGGAATCAGGAAGATGAGACAGACGCAATGGAATAGGTTTCGTCACATTCCGAGCACTTTCATTTTTGAGCATTTTTCAAGCCCTATCAGGCTTCTGGATCCGATTTCGGATCACACCTCCCCACAAAAAGACCTTTTGGTCCCCAAAAGGTTACTGACCAGTCAACAAGCTCGGGATAGGCCACCCGGCTTGTCCTCTGTCTCTGAACTCTGCCCTGTGCACCTGTCTCATCAAGATCAGCTGTAATACAATTATGACAACTGAAAGTACATTGTTAGCCATTGCAACCCTGTTACATTTTACTGAAGCCACTATCATCCATGTACTGAACATTGCTAATGATATCATCAGAAAAATGACTGCAATTGAACTGATATACTTGAAGTATTTGCACGACATGAGTTTATCTTGAAGCAATTGATGATTGATTTTCCACTCAACAATCATGTCTTGTTCTTTCTTAAGATCTATAACTTCATTTGAAACAATTAGTGGTTTTTCTCTTACTTGCACTGCCTTCGTTAACTGTTCCATTGTTTGAAGTTTTTTACTTGTTTTAACATGATGAGCATGCACCACATATTCATGACCTTCTTTAGTGAATTGATACTGATTCTTAGTTTTGTAGAAGATTTCTTTACGATCATACAAATATGGACTACCTAAGACGATGCCACATTCTTTTAATGACACTACATCACAAGTAACTTCATCCACATACTTATCTGAAATTGCAAATTTAACTGTGCACTGCTTTGTTATATGCATCTGATGATGATTGCTTATCCATTTAAGTGTGTAAGGCTTATGATGTGTTTGTGTTTTTAATCCCAACTTTTTAACCAACTCTTCTGAGATTAGATTTGATTGAGATCCCCTGTCGATTAGTGTATCTATCTTAGTGTGTCGCATTATTACTCTTATATGAAACAAATTGCTTCTACAATCAGTCTCTTCACCAAATTTACCTGTCATACCAACCAATGAAGTCTTGGATTCATCACCTGAATCCGATCCCAAGTCTATAGGCTTTGATGTCGTTGTTGCTGCTGTTTGCGTTCCCTTCTTTCCTTTGAACCATTTTGGCCTCTTGTCGGGATGCAATTGCCAACATTTGTCCTCATCATGTCCCTCTTTCTTGCAATGCTTGCAAGAAGGTTTCCCTTCCTTCTTTGTCACGGTGTTTGCATTCTTGCCATTACCATGCTTTTTCCTCTTAT
>JZKD02S1341457.1:623891-649653 GCA_000966675.3 Picea glauca
GGGGGGGGGTTCGGAATGTGTTTTAAAGATCACGCACAGATCTGTGGTTGAGAAGGAAGCACGCAAATCAATGGCTCATGGTGTTTTTCGGAACCCCCCATCCGATTTGCCTTTAACGGTGGGGGGGGGGTCCATAATGGAATATTCTTCAGTGGCCCCCCTATCTATATGTGGAATAAATCCATTAGTTCCAAATCCCACCGCCTGTTACTATCTGACATACTTCGTCACCTCATGATGTCATCATCCACCTTTTCCACAAGAGTCACGTCCCATAACTATGCCAATTTTTCTCCCTTGTTCACCCATGGTCAGTCCCGTCGCCATGGCCTTTTTCCACAATCAACACCTACCACATCACCCAACCATATTCACCGTTCATCATTACCTTCCATCTCATGCTCCAAATGATTCATTGGCAATTTATTACTGGCTGACTTATCCGTTAGCCTGCTGACCTGTCTTCTGCACCCAATGGCTATCCATTCATTCAAAACCACCGTTTCCCATCTTATTCCATTCGCTTACTGTGTCCTTTCACTAGAAAAATACCTTTTCCTTCCACACCAAAGCATTTTCTCCCGATTCGTCTCCGTTACGGTCAGTTACCCAAAGCCACGGTCATCCCCGCTGACCTTTTGTTTTATTTGCAAGTATTGTTACAGTGATGGTGCCAAAATCAAAGTGAACAGAAGGTGAGGAGAATCCTTTTCTCTCGCCTCTTATTGACCTCGACAGGATTCCTCTGGCCGACAAAGACTACTTAATCAGAGACACAAGATGGGAATTCGACTTCGCAGACCTATAGTCATGGCTTAAAGAAGTTTTCCTAGACCAGAGTGACGAAATTGGGCTCTGGGAGTCCAACCTACCCTTGTATCTTTTCCCCCAGATTCACCACTTCCCAGAATTCATTGTCAAGTGCCAAGCCCATTATATCCCTGAACAAAGATCCATTGTGTCCTCATATGGGGAAATTCTTTTCCTCATCACACCAAAAACCATCGACCAGATGATGTAGATATCCAGAGCTGAATCCGCCTCACCATTTAACCTCGAAACCATCACAGAGCTCCACCAGAAGTTGTCATTCCCTCAAAGAGCTCAGATTTTTGAGCTTTTTCTTCCACAATCCGCTCAGCTCCCCACTACAAACCCCCCTTATCCTTCCTCTCTCTTATCAGTAAAAGGAAACTAGGTCATCACATCACTATGTGCCTTGCTTGGATATTTTTGAGATCAATGGGTAGATGAACCCATTTTGGGATTTCTGTCCATTTTCTCCACCGATGAGAAACCCACTACACAGTTCGACTACAGCACATTCCTGGCAGACAACATTCAGGAACAATTCATAAATTTCACCACAGAAGGCATGTTCCGATATTATTCAATACTGGCATACCTGTTAGTTTTCTTCCAGGCGGACATATTTTCTTTTTCTATGCAGAAGATGGATGAGGATGGTAGACCACAGGCAGTAACATCATGGACTTCTTTGCTCAGACATAACTCCACGGAATTTAGTTTCAAGCAGTTCATCGATTAGTTCTACCACCCAGTGGTGAGTATGCTTAGCGGTAGACCCGAACCTAGAATTGATGAGGAAATTCAGAGGGTTCTACATCTCTCGAACCTTACAAAGAATGGTGATTGGTACCTGTACCAAAATCATACTGAGATAAGAGTCTATGGGTACAAGTTGTCCCCATATAAATTGCCTAGGTACTTACCTATTAGAATTTTTTCACTGGAATACATAAGGCAGATGATAAACTTAGATGACATACATTTTTTGTCTCTGAAGAAGAAGCAGCAGCTCAGAATCAAAGGGAATATTGGGTCTTTCATCTGCAACAGCCGAGGCGCCAGAGAGAAAGTAGACAGACTGCTAAAAGGAATGAAATTTTCTGTTAGTTTCGCTTGGCACTATGATCCATGCAAGATAATTTCTGATATGAGGATCAAGAATAATAATATCCCATATGTTCACACATCTAAGCATGAGGTAGAGAAGTTCGTCAACCAGACAAAATGGGAACCAAACACTCTGGTTTAGGCAGAACAATAAGACCCTTCAGCCACTATTTCACTGATGACTACACCACAATTCCCAAAGGAGAAAAGGCCTAGGAAGGACACTTCACCTTCCATCACTGAAGTATCATCTGAAGAATTCCAATTGCACACGAAGAGGCCAAAAATCACTCAGAAACCTGACACAGCGGGTGAAAAGGAAATTCAATCCACTACCACTATGGAGGTGGATCAGTCACTCCTTAGTACAATAAGCAAGCAGATCATAGCCGCAGTATTGCCTAAAAAGACTACAAATACTCCACCTGGTAACCAGCCAGGCAAAGCAAGACCGAAGCTGAGTATTTTTGAGAAATATGATTTGATCAAGAAAAAGAATCAGACGCTGACCAGCAGTACATATGCTCAGTTCTGGAAGCAAACATCGACTGCACAACACAGACTGCTATCAACATTCGACACTGAGAAGGGTAGAATGGACATGGCGTTTCTCCAAGCATAGGTGCCAGACCCAAAGGTAATCATCGATTACAAAAGGGCCACTTTTGAATTCCAAACAAAGGATGTGCATCCAGCTAATCAAATGGATCTGCACAGGCAGACTGGAGAAATGGTTTTCTCCAGATTGGCCCATGCTTCCACCACCACATCCAAGCTACAGGTATCTCTAAACAATGTCCAGACTCAGTTTAAGTTGGAAAAAATATCATCCTTTTCCAAGGATAACAGGATCAAGACGTTGGGAGAGCTGGTCCTCAAGATCAGATATGATTCCTCGAATGTGAAAGCAGTTGAGGATATGCTCAAGAAGAAAAATTATGACATAGAATCTCTGAGGAAACAATTGAAGCTGCCAACCACAATAGACTCACAGACGAAGGAAATGGTGAAGACAGAAGGAGAAAAAGATGAGATGCTTAAGCTGATCATGGAGCAGAATGCACAATTGAAGGAAATGGATGATGAATTGGAGAAACTAGTGAAAGAGAAAGAGTAGTCAAAACCCATGGAAGTCATTCCATTGAGTGCAGTTCCACTCTCAAGAGTGAGCACAACGTCACTAGTAGAAATTTCATCGGCAACTCCACTGACGTCTCTGGAAAAGACTGTTGAACTGGCTAAATCCATGGAGGAGATGAATCTGCAAGAAACAGAGATTAGCAGGCTCCAAAAGGAGATTGAGAACCTCCAGGAACTCAAATCTTCTTACCAAACCAGCTACCCCAAGGAAAAACAAGTGTCAGACCAGCTACTTTAGGTTTTTATCTTATAATACAGACCCCATAGCCCAATGGATGTGTAAATCTCCCTCAGCCAACTTAATAAAAACGACAACAAACAAAACAAACATATTTTATTCAATTAGCCTAATATTTTATATTTGAAACATATCTAAATCACCCGGAGAGATCCCTTTATGAAGCTGGTAGGGCTAGATTCCAGTTTTGAAGCGGTTGGATAAGTTACCTCTGGTAAATTCCTTCTTTCCTAACAACCTCTAGGAATTTCCAAAGCATTAACAGGCACAAAAGAACAAGTGGCAGACATATTTAAAAAATCGCTTCCATGGGAAGCCTTTGAGTATCTTTGCCAGAGACTAGGAGTAATTTCTACTCCAAAATGAATGCTTTTGAATGCTTATCTTATATGTCTTAGATTTACACAAGGAATGACCATAAAGAGGACAATTCATGTTGGAAGATCAGTTTAGGAAGATTTTATTCAAGGGGGGTATCCCCAAGGATTGTTTAGTTAGGGTGAGAAGCCCCGGATGGAAATATACCTTTTCCATTGATGACAAAGGGGGAGAGATTTATCAAATGCAACGGTAAATGATTTTAGAAAGAGCACAGAGGCATGGTTACAGGGGGAGCGATGGTCACAAGGGTAGAAACCCCAAAGGGAGATACCCTTTTCCATTGATGTCAATGGGGGAGAGATAGAAACATTGATGAGGAGTATAAGCATGGATTTTATCATGACTAAGTGTTTCCATCAATGTTGGTGTTGCCATCATTTCCAAAGGGGGAGATTGAAAGACAGTTGGCTTAGGTTGATGGAAAGTTAGTATGGATTGCTAGTTGTCATTGATGTCAACCATTGGAGAGTGATATTGTAGATTGATTTCAACCCTTAGTGATTGATGTCAACTCTTGGAGAAAGTCCGGTAGAGAATCCTGGTAGCAGAAAGGTTTGGGTAATGGACCCAAGGTTGTTTCATGTATAATGGTATGAGTTTAAATATATTTGAAGGTAATACTATTCACAATGGATAGTACATGTCATTCCATTTTCATTGGTATGTGGAACGTCACATAACTCCTCACGGTTAGAGAGTTATGGCCATGGGAAGTTGGAGAACCCAGGTTTGGGTAATGGAACCAAGTTTGTTTGACGTATAATGATATATGTTTTAACATATTTTTAGGTAAGACTATTCTATATGGATAGTACATGTCATTCCATTTCTAGTGGTATGTGGAATGTCACATAACTCCTCACAGTTTGAGACTTATGGCCTTACGAAGTTGGAGGACTCTTATATGTTGGCTTGAAGCCTCAAAAATTCAAAGAAGTCAAAGTGCTTGCAAAGAAGAAATTATTTAAATAATAAAGTGAAGTGGCAAAGTCAAAGAGGATTATTTAAATAATAAAGTGAAGTGACAAAGTCAAGGAGGATTATTTAAATAATAAAGTGAAGTGACAAATTCAAGGAGGCTTATTTAAATAATAAAGTAAATGGAGAAATTTCTAATTATGGAAAGTGGTTAGAAGTGGGTTAGCCCTAAAATAAGGAAATTGGGTTAAGATGGTTAAAAGGTAACCCCTTGAGGAAGCTACATGAAAGTATAAATAAGAGGCAAGGCTCTCTCATTTTAATCACACTTGAGCATATTGAATATCTACAGGTGACTGAGGTAACCAAAGGATATCTAAACCAAATTTCAGAGCGAAGGTGAAGTAAAGAAGGCCGAAATTCAAGGGAGGATAAATTCTTTTGATGATTCTTTCTAAAGGTATGTTATTTACAGGTCATCTCACCATTTTTGTAATAATTTTTTTTATAGAATGATTCAAACCATGAACTTGGGAGACCATTGAGGAAACATATCCAAGTAACTTTGGTAAACATTTCATCTTGTAGGTCGTTGTATTTTTGGATTTACACTCCGTGGAAAATAGGGTTTGTTGCTAGTCCTGAAACTAGTCTAAAACAGGTGTTTCGGGTAAAAACATCATAACTTCTTCATAATAGATCCAAATTCAGTAAGACAAAATGTGTTGGTCAGAGTACATTCTGTAGTATTCTGTGTAAAAATTTCAGATCCATACAACAAATATTTTGTGCGGGGAATGCTCTACAAGTTCGCTCTCTAGAATAAGCCATAATTCAACAAGGTATGTCATTTTTTCTATAACTCATTTTCTGAGAGGTTCCAAGTAGTGACACCTGTAGGAATTGCATAAAACACACTGACAAACATTGTGTACTATTTTCAGATCTTTATTCATTACAGGTACATAGTTATGATTATTTCAAGTTAAGGTTGTTGACTAATCCAAAACTAGAAATGTGAGACTAAAGTAAAGTTTGATGAAAATGCTAGTCTCTTGTTGTTAAAGTTAAGGAAGATTTGCAGGTATGTGATCATATACACCAGGTTTACTACAAAGTTAAAAATCATATTTGGATGACGAAATTGATGAGGGCTTTCGGTTGAGTCACATGTTGGGTACATGGTTCAGACAAGTAGTTGATGAGTTGGCACATACATGAGGTGTATAGTTGATGATTTTGGTACATCTTGATGAGTCATAGTTGATGAGTAGTTGACACATGATTGGTACATACTTGGTACATGGTTGGATGCACTTGTTTATGGTACAGGCTGATTACAGGTTGTTTGGTATAGGTTGGTGCATGGTTGATGGACTTGTTTATGGTACAAGTTGATTACAGGTTGAGGTACAAATTGATGCATGGTGGATGCATTGTTCAGGTTATTGGTACAGTTTGTTTGGTGCAGGTTGATTGGTACATGTTTACAATAGTATATCTCACAGTGATAGTGTGACAGTGGTTCCATCATTCTACTTATACGTCAGGGAGGTTGGATGGGGAAAGGACGGGTGGTTGTAGCCGGAGAACATAGGGGGTTGTAGCCAGAGAATAGGGGAGTTGGATCTTCCCTCATGTTGTAGCCTAAGAAACTAGGGGGTTGGAGCCTCCTTCCAGTTGCAGTTGGAAAACAAAGGAAATTGGTGCTTCCAATGAATGTAATTCTTAAAGACATATAAGAAAAAACATTTTGTGGTTTTCTCCCACCCTGGGTTTCCACATAAAAACACCGGTGTACTATGTATGTGTATGATTTCTCATTTTTTCATTGTTTATTTACTCTGTAACTATTGGATGATAATGCTACATTGATATAACACTTGCATATTGTGGTTAAAAAGGATTCAATTTCTCTATTATTGTTTCACCCCCCCTCTCAGTAATCCAACACATTACCTAGACGTGGGCCTCCACAACTTTAAGTAAGATCTTTTGGAGTTGATATGTGTGAGAATTTATAATATTCAACATAATTATGACTAATTTTGCAAACATTCATTTTCAAACCTCTATTAAAAATCAAGAGAAATAATAAATACCAACATAGCAACATGCACACACAAAAAACAATATTTCTCCTGGAAAACCCTTACGGGAAAAACCATCGAATGATGGATCTATTATTTTCCTTGTCCAAACTCGACCAATGTCCTAGCCCCAACCAAGTGATCCTTCACCTCTAAACTCTCGACCCATTACAATTGAGCATTTCCATCCTTTTAAAGGCTTTATTACACGAAATCCATGGGATCTGAAACTAGGGGATACCAAAACCATGTGCATGAAACCACCACTATTGATCTGACAACTTTGACTCTTTTAACAAGTCAATTTTAACCTAAATTTCCTCCCTTTAAACTTTACATAAGGTTTCCCATGACCAACTATGACCAAACCACCAAGTGATTCCGAACCGCTCACCTCTAGGCCCTACCCCCCTCAAATTTTATAACCAGAGTACCCAAGAAACTAACATTCTCCCCCCTATCACCTAGGTCTGCGTCTAGAATTTATTGGTAAGTTATCAAGGATACACATTCCTAACTAGGTGTTATAGGCATATGCCCATTTACATGAAATAAATATCTTCAACTCCATTAAAATATTTTCTTTTTTGTTTCTATCTCGACACTTATGCTTCTATCCTCTCACCTTTCCATTGCATTGGCCTTTGCTCCATATCCTCATGCTCACTTCTTGGTATATCTTCTGGATCACCACCGTCGATCCTATTCTTTTGTTGCATAATATTATCCAACATTTATGACACTCATAATGACCCATAAATTACTTTGCATTGATTTGGCCTAGTGACATCCCATGACATTTTGGTCTTGAGCACTAGCCATGGTAGCAAAAATTCAAGAAACATGAATACATGAACATGATGAAACCCCAACAACATCAAGAAATTCTCCAGTATCTATAGAGGCGACAACAATTTCTCCACCAGTCATTTCCTCCACTGTCTCCGCACCACCACCACCACCACCAACTCAGGAAGAAGGCCATTGTTAATCATACTTTCAAGGTAGGGGTTTATGGTGTAGGTAATATTGGAAAAACTTCTTAAAGAAATGGAGGCTATGGAACTGGACAACTTATATCATGCTCAGGCGATATTGGCGTGACTCAATCAACATCTCTCCCCTCTCGGAAAGCCCCTTCACCAGGTGGATTTCTATTTCAAGGAGTCTCTCACTTCCTGAATCCTTAACACCATGAACATGGACGGAGACAAACATAATGCTATTGGCACTAGAAGTAGCACTAGAAATTCAATTAATTCTTCACCATTGGACATGGTCCACAAGATAAGCATATATAAGAGTTTCTGGGATGCCTCTTTGTTGGTGCAATTCACACATTTCACCATTAGCCAGGCACTCTTGGAGGCACTTGAGTGTGATGAAGAAATATATATCATATAATTTGAAATAGGCCTAGGTGATCAATGGGCATCCTTTCTCAAAAAAATCGTGGTCAAACTCGAAGGCGCTCCGCATGTCCGCCTCACTGCACTTGGTTCTGCCTCCTCATCCCTTGAGATCCATATTACTAGAGACAATCCATGCAATTTTTCCAAGCAACTCAATGTCCCCTTCTAATTCAAGCTCATCCACCTCGATCACATTGAGTTCTTGATGATCCATGAATGGAAGATCGTGGCGATGACTATTTCACTATTGCCTTCTACTTTCACTTCCCCGGACTTGATCCCACGACTTATCCACCTCATTAATAAAATCATGCCTACAACCATTCTGGTGGTGAATGTTAAAACAACTTCTACCGAAAATGTGCCCATCTCCCATGGTTTCACCACAAAAGCCCTCCTTTTAAGATAATTTGTTATCCAAGCAAACCTTAAGATACGATACCATATTAAAAATCAATAGAAATAATAAATATAAACATAGAAACATGCACACATAAAAAAAAGTATTTCTACTCAAAAACCCTTACGGGAAAACCAACCACCTTAGCCAAACCCAGCCAAGCCGACCAACCTCTTGTCCCAGACCAAGTGAGCCTTCACCTCTCAAATATTGACCCATTACAATGGAGTATTACAAGCCTTTTAAAGGCTTTATTACATGAAATCCATGGGATGTGAAACCACATGCTACCAAAACCATGTGCCTAAAACCACTATTGTTGATCTAACAAGTTTGACTCTTTTACCTAGTCAAGTTTAACCTAACAACCTCCAAAAATTATTTAGGTGTCCATCAAGAGTTGGATTTGTACACATACACTTGTATCCATCACTATGCTTCAAGAGTTGGATTTGTACACATCCACTTGTATCCATCAATAATCTTATAATTAGAGAAATCCTTTAATTTATTCCATTTGTAATGTCACCACTAGGTGTAAGGAGGTTGAAGACCCAACTTGATGGAGAGGTTGATAGGAGATGCAAATGGAAGGAAGTAAGATAATTTGGATAAAGCGAGAAAAATTGGACACCCCATCCCTTATAATTCCTTAAGGGGTAGAGTATGTTACAAACTGGTATCAAAGCAGGAAACTGCACTTGGCCTGCTTGGGCTCACGAAGGAGTTGAATACATTTTATTAGCTAAATATAAATGGAAGGATATACTATCCTACCCTATTTATAAGGGCCTACTAATACCCATTCGCGTGACCAAGTACTTATGCCTTTGAGTGCCCAAGAGTTAATTTCTTCATGGTATGGTAGGAGGCCGAGGGGAAGTAATAAAACCACCTATAAGAATGCAACTATGGCCTTACTAACCACCATGTGTTCCCTAGTGGACACCCCAAAAAACACCAGCACGAAGTAAACTTAGTTAACTCATGTGTGGCTTATGTGGGTGCTTCTCATTGGAGCCACTGACTCTTTAGCATAAGTCATGACTACTTTTAGGATGTATAAGGATGCAAACCATTGATCCGACCTTAATCAACGATCTAGATTCGAAATCTTACCCACCCATATTTTGACCACGGATACCTCGAACAATGATGGGTATTTCCAGATCATCTGATCCTACGTTTCTTGAGTCCCTATTTTACCTAGTGCGTGGAATCCCAACAGATTTCATTGTGCAATGATTAACCTTGGAATCTAGCAAATAATAAACTGAAAAATAATTACTCCCAGGGATTTATTAAAAACCTCCTTACTAGAGAGAGGAACACAATGATATGTTGTTTTTGCGGAACCAAATAGGGACTGCATACTACTGTAAAAAAATAGATTTCTACAACATAATATCGATTTACAAATGTACCATTCTATTTTTAAGATAATGGAAAAGTTGACTAAAAATGAACCGTTGATTCTCAGCACTTAACCAATCTGAGATTTCCTAGACAAGCTCTAAGAATAGTGATGGTGACCCACCATGAATGGGGGGAGAGTTCCCATAATAAAGAGGAAGAATCAAGGTCCAAAAGAGAGAATAATTTTGGAAGCAAAACCTAGGTCCAAAAGCCAATCAAGGTAGCGCACGACTCTCTAGAGCTAGTGTACCAAGAAGAAAGTAGAAACCATAACCAAGAGAAAGTCCAAGCCTAAAACCGAAAATACTAGTTGCAGTAGCTGCAACTGCAACTACTCTCCAAACTTGCGCACTCACTGAATTTCTGTAGTTTTGATTTGTGTTTGTCCAAATGAGCTCCGACATCCTATATTTATATGGCTCTTCCTTAGCTGTCTAGGCCGACTTCTATTTCTGGAGGCTAAAAACTCAATATTAATTATTTTCTTTAGCCGATTTGTCTTCTAGGGTTATGTCCAATGCTTTAGAGTTTCTTCTTGCTTCCCAGAATATTCTATTCTTGTCAGGGTTACACATTAAGGTTTAATACCTCTCACAACTACCATAATATCAACACTCCCTCCTATATAGGGAGGTATTTAAAGGTAATGGTCTTGAGAACAAACATACTGTTGACGATAAAAATCGCAACGAGGATTTCGCCCTCAAAGTATTGCTAGAGCCTACTATTTATAAGATAATGATATATATAATACTAGTAGGTGGGACCCCCTTGTAGATTGGAGGATCAGATGAGGTTCGTATTTGATATTTTTTGCTGCTGTTTGACACTACTTACAAGGTTCTACATGATTGATGATGAAATTTTGGTTTTATTTGTGACATAAGGGCATATGGATAATGCATGCTATGTGTGTGTTTTGTTGCTCTAAGCTCTAAATTTTATGTATGAATGGCTTATATTCACGGTTATGGCATTGTTGTTTAAGCCATGAATCGTCACATGTTGTACATGCACAAGACACATGTTAGTTATAACAAGAAATAAGAGCATTAGAAAGGATACCTATGGAAAATTCTCAGGAGAAGAAACTAAACTATGTTATACTATGCTACACTATATGCATTTGAAATTAAAGAAATGGTGTTAGTCCTAACTAACCATTGTAGTGGCTATACGATGTATTGAGTTATATGAAGTCACATTTGATATGCATTATGGTATGTTTGGCAATGGTTAATGTGATATAGGGTGGCACACTTGGCAAGTAATGGATGTTGGTTTCGATGCATGGATTAATTGATGGTTGGCTGGTGTGTACTAAGTAATTGAATGGGTAGAGGATGGAAGCGACGTGAATTTACTACACATCACTCCATACCTCTCCCAATAGACGTCACCCTAGCTTGGTTATGTTCATTTGATTTTTTTGTGGTTAAGCTCCGATATTCAGGCGAGGAAGGAATTGCTCGACCAAGCTCGCATTTTTAAGGCAATTTGGTTACAGGTATGTTTTTTTTTCGCCATCCATGAACTCACTCTGGTTATGAAATAGATGTTGGATCATTGATGTATTGGTCTATATTTTCCTTGAGTTTGGCCACTATGTAATTTCTTAGCGTTCTATGTAATGATTATTTTTGTGGTATTCGTTGCAAATGAAAAAAATGGATAGTTAAAGTCACGAGTCCATTGATTATTTTGTGTAGTGGAAGCCATGAAGGCTCTCTGTTGTATTTATAAGTTTTTTTCGAGGGTTTCATTCCATATGGATTTGTTGGCCATCTCCTCGCAGTCCTTGTAACCATACCTGGTCGCATTTGTTGTTATGGGGTTGCTGTGAAATTGTTGGATCACCTTGGTTCGTTGCATATCATTTTCACCTAGTTGTGGGCTCATTTTATGTTTCCAGTCTCTACACAAGTTGGTTATGGTGGATATTATGCCAAGAGGTTTTGTTAGGGTTGGTTTCTATTATCTGAGCTCTGTATTTATATCAACATTATTTTGTTTTTTGGGGAAAACCACGAGGGTTATTCCCTACGTGTTCTCGGCGTTATTACTGTTCAGTAAGAAGCCTCTACTCCTTTGTTCATAATATTTCCTACCTGGTGTGAACTGTCACCCTGTCTTGAAAGATATTAGTTACATGGCCTATGTGACCACCGTGTTGTCTCAAAGGGTTCTCACCTACTGTTTGTATGGTAGAATCTAGTCTCCCTGTGTTGGTTCTACTGAGCGAACCCTTGATTACTCAGAGCTCAACCTTGATTATTCAAGGCCCGATTTTGATAAATAACCAATTATTTCTAGTCAAGTATATTGTTGATTGTTATGCAGTAGCATTGACAGTGGTTTTATTATGGGCTCGTCTTTGTTGATCGGGTTGATTACACAGTTGCAATCAGAAATGATCATTGGTGTATAATCGTTGTATTCTTTTATTGTGACAGTTGATTCGATAGCTCATCATGGTTTAAATTGGTTGAGAAATGGAATTGTGCATACAGTCACTGCCTCCTTGTGTTGGATTGATAACTCAACAGTGTTTATGGTTTGATTGGGAGTATGCTTCCTTCCGTTATGCACTGGGTTGTGTGTTTCCTACAACATGGTATAAGTTGAAATGATGGTTGTTTTTACAGTGTGTTTTAATTGCCAATCGAGATTATTGCAATTTAAAATCGTGATATTTGTGACTTGGCTGTCTACTGTGTATGTTTTATGGATATCGTGCATCGTATCAGAGATGGGCATGGTTTTTATAACAGTATGGTTTCATTACAAGTTAATTGTTAAATTGATTAGAGGAATGGAATTGGGAATGATTTTAAAAGAACTTGTGTCTGTGTTTGATTCGAGGAGATAATTCATGGACAATGGTTGATGTTTGGATGTTGAACAGAGTGGAAAGAAATGACTATGTGCTCATTTGAAATTGTTTTAAATATAATGGGACAAGTGAAAGGAAACATATTTCTTATACAGGTTGTTTGGAAGGCCTATTGTTTTGAGTAAGATGGCATTGCGTTAATTAAAAGTGTTAAGGATTTAAATGTGAAAAATGAGCAAATTTAACACACAATAATGGTTAAATTATACACAATAATTGTTAAATGATCACAATAATTATTTGGTTAGTGTTGGATCGTTTGCATTAAATACATAATTGTTTGGCGGATTACTTAATTGATTTTATGAATAGTATATGCTCTTTTCCCGACCATTATTTCAATTTTCACTAATTACAATCCCCTCGCTTTCCCATATTCATTATCCACTCCCTGTTCCTAAAATTTAATTACAGTTAAGAGGAACTATGTATTGTAATAGTTTTAAATCGCAATTTCTTTGTTGGATTACAGTGATATGTTCTTTGGTTTACATTATAGTTGATTGTTTGTTGTCTATGAGCAATAACCATGTTCTTTTTCTCCTCATTTTAACATTTTTCACTCAATACAAACCCCTCGCATATCCCAGAACCTTTGTTCAACCCCTGCTCATTGAAAATGATTAAACAATTTGTATGGATTGGATTGCATGAGTCCTGATATGTTGCTGAGCCAAAATTTATTTCATATTTTTAAAGGAGTTGTCATGTATGGTCGTTAAAAAAACTATTTGCTAATCAATTATGCATACAGGTATGAGATGTTTCAACCGAGGTAGCCATGGCATAGGTAACCAAGAAAGAGGTAATTGGAACAGGGGCCCTAGAAGGCCAATATTCTCCATACACTTTGATGTTCACTCGCAAGATTTAGGCGAGCTATTTCAAGTTGGGGTTTTTAACCGGATTGGGAAAGGAGTTTTCCAACCTAGACCTAAAAGGGCTCCCTTGTAAGCCCCATAGGTCCCCGGTATTCCCGTGCCTCCTCGTGTCTCATTGCAACCTGAAGTTCCAGAAAACGACGGATGGCAAGAGATTGTCCACCTGACAGTCTCCCAACATCGTGGTTGGCCTAACTTGTCCTTACCTTCTCCTCCACCTAACAATCTGATTTTCCAAGCTGCCCCTGTCCACTGACTAGTTCATTCCTCCCATGCAAGTAAAATGTTGAAAACTGAGGCCCACCATGCCCCTGAAAAAGGAAAATCCACTGCTGCCCCTTCCTCACCCTCCAATGGTTCAGATAAATCTGTGTCCTCCCACATGCATTTGAGGGACGATTGTTCTCATGTGATCAACGAGATTAGAACTAAAGGATCCACACAGCCTAAGGAAAATTCAAAGAGATTAAAATGTGACAACAACAACAAGGGAAGGATTGCCTCCCAGAGTGGGAAATATGGATTTTAAGTTTTTATTTTATTTATTGTTGATGACAGTTCACTTCAGAAATTTTGGACAGCATGTTCTTTTTGGATATATGAGTAATATATTTTGAAAATAATTTCAAATATCATTCAGATAAATTGTCAAATATGAATGTGATGATGGGAGTCACAAGGAGGGATGTTTTTTTTAATTAACTAGTTGTGTTATGATTGTTAAAATCTAAAGGGAGTCACAAGGGGTCCCACCTACGAGTTATTATTTATTTAAAACCCTTACTATGAGTTATTAATTTTCTGCCTAACTAAAAATTTGTTGATTTTTAGTTAACTTAACTAAGGAAGTAGTTCAGTTTTTATTGAGATAGAAGGAAAAAGGAAAAAGGGAGGAACAAAGGAGAATAGAAGGAGAATCATACTAAGGTTTTCTCTTTAATTTTTTATTGAGATAGTTCAGTTTTCATTCATTCCTTAATTCATTAGAAACCTAATTATTTTTTATGATATCAGGGTCTTATTGTTGAAAACAAGATTCAAGGATGAATTACATCATTTAGACACTTGTTTTTCAGAGGTGTTGATCTATCTTTGATAGTCTGTGTAGACTTGTCTACTCATGAATTAGTTTTCATGAATGACAAAGGATATTGTGCAGAGTCGAGTGGGAAGCAAACTGTGGCAAGCTGATCTATATTTTAAAGTTCAGTTTTTAATTTTCTGTCAGAAGTCCTTTTGTATGTTTCATCGGGGACGTATAAGTTTCAATTTGGTCCAAAACTTCCTCAGGAAATTTTGTAAAGAGAACGATTCTTTGATGAATTGGAATAAAATAAAGGATTTCTTTATGTCTCATCTGTTTTGACTTGACTTGGTGTCTTTAATTCTGTCTCTATATTTATTTCAACAACTGTTGTATTTAGAAAATCACATAAATAATGAATTTTTCATCAAGATCTTATTTATTAAAAAACCAGCCTAAGCACTTGTAATCAATACTTGTGAGTTAGGATATTAATTTTGATGCATATAAACATAGGGTGATATTCCCGTCTATTTTTCTCTAGCTACGAAGAATCTGAAAATGCTTGAGTGAGATTATTTCATATATTTTCCTCAACACATACCATTCAACTGGTAGCATCGTCATAGCCACACAGGTTATCTCATGATCAAATCACGAGCACCATCATCACTATCAGTATCACCTGATAGTGTCAACTGTATCATATCTCAAAATCATACTCCATCTAAGTAATTAGGCATTATGCTGGATAAGTCACTCACTCCACAAAGTGATACAAGAACCATTCTTCTAATATGGACATATGTCCTAGAATAATAACTATTCCAACATAATAAATATTTAACGATATGAAACCCGACATTGCTTCCCTGCCAACAGGCCTGTTTATTACCTCGACGAAGTTGTCTTGGTATCATGTGTGCATTTACCTGCTGCCATCAGACCTGTTCAGTGTCCCGACGGGTTTACACAAAATTCCCACACATTGCAGTGCTTCCAACTCTCTAAGATTTGTTTATAAATTTCCAGAAACTTCATGATATTAAGAGAGTTGGGTGATACTAAAGATCTCACAGTCTGGTAATGAAAGGATTGATCATTTAAGAATTATTTTTCTATTTTGATGACTTCCATCATAATTTGGACAGTTAGAATTATGTTAAGAAATCATCTCTGGGATGGGGAAGCACATTGAGTTGTTCTCATTAAAACAGGGATGGCGTTAGAAGTTTTTTAAGGATAATTGTGTTTTCCTGTGATTTTAATGAGAAACCAGACACATAACTGGAGAGAAACTTACTTCCACTGATATCAGTTTAGCACTTACTATTCAGGTGCTTTAAATATTATCAACTACTGCTAATGAATAAAAAATACGATTCCCTTCAACAATGAATGGCGGTCCAGAAATAATCATCTAGAAAACAAATCAAAATCAAACAAAATGAAAAGAACTAAAAAAAAAAAAAAACAGAAAAGAAAATTAAAAATATTTACAAAAGGGTGGATCTGAAATAATCAAGTGAAATACTTCTTGAGAGCCTAGCCATTCACTGGGAAAGTCTCCAACTGTCCCTCCAAGTTATGCAGATGAAAAGAACTAGGAGCCAATTTTTCAGAAATTACAAACGGTCCCAGCCACAGGTTTTGGAACTTGGTATGTTGTCCCTTACCCTCGTGTGCTTTGTCCCACTTGAGAACCAAATCCTCAACATCAAAATTCCTTTCAGAGGATGAACTTGTATCGAACCAACTCTTCACAATTTGTTGGTGCTCGTCAAGTTTTTGTTTTTCTTGTGTTCTTACCTCTTCTAATTTTAATAAATCATTTATCCAGTTTTCTAGAGGAGGACACTCCTCTTCTTGAACTTTCTGCGATAATTGCAGAGAAGGAAGCAAGACATGTGGGGGGAGGATGGATTCTCCTCCATAAACAAGGAAGAAAGGAGAATTACCAATGGAGTCTTTTGGAGTTACCCTATCAGCCCAAAGTTCTTTGTACAGTGCATTGTGCCAATTCTTGTGGTTTCCTGACATTGCCCTTTTTATAATCTTGATTAGATTCTTATTTGTCGACTTGACTAGGTCGTTCCCTTGAGGGTAATAACTGGCCTAGTACCTTTTTCTAGAGAGAAAACATTCATATCTAGGGAATAAAAGTAAGAAGCATTTTCAAAAACCAGACATTCAGGAATTCTGGATCGAGTGATAACATGAGAGTTCAGAAATGACACTACCTGATTCGTATTGACCACTTTTAATGGTAAAGCTTCAAACCATATCGTGAAATAGTATGTTGATGTGAGGATATATTTTTGTTTCTATGAGGAAGGTGGATTGATTGGTCCTATAATATCCAGGCCCCACTGCTAAAAAGGTTTGTCTACAATAATAGGTTGTAAGGGAAAAGTTGATTTTTTCACCTGCCCTGCAGCCTTTTGGCAGATTATACACTTGCGGGACAAAGTATGAGCATATTTAAACAAGGTCGGACGGTAGTATCTAGCCCTTAGTACTTTGTGAGCAGTGGCATCTCCACAAAAATGACCACCGACATCACTAGAATGAAGTTCATCTAGCACCCTTTTTTATTCCTCTTTTTCCAAACAATTCAAAAAAACACCATCAAAATTCTTTCGAAACAATATATCATTGACTAATTGGAAAGATGCATATTTAAGCCTTAGTGCTCTTCTATTTTTTGGATCGATATTGCAAGGAGAATTTCCATGCAACAAATAAAATCCGTTATTATCATACCATGAATTGGGCGTAGTTTGTGCACAACTGATCTATTTTTCATTATGTTGATTCGTAGTTGATGTATTTATTTGACTTTCTAATTACTCAACTGAATCAGGCACTAGTTTACAAAGGCCTTGACCTCTAAGAATATGGGCATGGGTTATTTCAAGATCATATTCCTGGAGTGATGTCATCCAATTTTCCCTTTTCTCACCCAACTCTTTTTGTACTAACAAAGTTCTTACAACGGGGTAAGGAACAACAACTTTGGTCTTAGATTTCAACAGGTAAGACCTGAAGTGTTTGACTACTTTAAAAACAACATATGCCTACTAATCTACCGCGGGGTAATTAAGTTATTCTCCTTTGAAAGAAGAGATCATGAAAGAAATGGGTATATCATTTCTTTCGACATTTTTCTATGTAAGAATAGAAGCATAGGATCTATCAGATGAAAAAGTGTATAGAGTGAAATACTGAGAAAAATCGGGGCTCATCAAGGAAGGTGCTTCTATTATGGTTTTTCTAATAGATTTGAAAGCTTGATTTTCCTGTGATCCCCATTTGTACTGGACATCCTTCTTTATTAGATTTTTTAGAGGTCCGATCATCTGAAAATCTCGAAACAAATCGTCTGACAAAATTATTTTTTCCCAAAAAGGATTGCATGGCCTTCTTGGAAGAGGTGGGGGAAGGTTCGCAATGGATTGGGTTCTCTCAGGGTAAATTATCATTCCTTCTTTAGAAACTATAAACCCAAGCAATTTACCTTGTTCTAATGCAAAGACTGATTTTTTAGGATTGAGGGAAAAGCCGAAATTGGAACATCGTTCTAGCACAACCCTAAGATGAGACAGGTGGTCTTTCTTGTTTTTGGAAAATACAGTGACATCGTCTAGATAGACCACCAGTGACTGGTTGATCAAGCCATGAAAGGCAATTTCCATTTCCCTCTGGAAAGTGGCACCGACATTTATCAATCCGAAAGGCATTTTTCTGTAGGCGTAAGTGCCCCACCTGGTACGAAAGGTAGTTTTAAGATGGTCTGACGGAGACATGAGTACCGTCTTGTATATTGAGAAACCATCTAATAAAGATAGTGTTTTAGAACTGGATACTTATTGAAGAATTTGTTCCATTGGAGGAACAAGGTAGTTGTCTTTATCAGAGGCTCGGTTTAAATTTCGAAAATCAACACAGAGTCGAATTTCTCCACTCTTTTTCCTTACAGGGAATAAGTTAGACACCCATTGGGTGTGCCGTACTAGAAAGATGATCTTGGTAGTGATTAATTTATTAAGTTCCTTTTTTACGATAGGATCTAGTTTAGGATGCATTTTCCTCAACTTTTGTTGAAACGGTTGGGTTTGGGGTTTCATAGGAATTACGTGTTATATGATGTTTGGGTCGAAAGTTTTTAGAATGTCGTAAGTCCAAGCAAACACATCTTTAAATTATTTGAATAATTTTATAAAAGTTGATTTTTCCTGTTCTGAGCACCCTTTTCCCAAATTAATATTTTGAGGACGATCTTGTGTTCCTAAGTTGATAGTTTCATACGACAAAGAGGAACTATTCGTTTTGCAATTTACTACCCCTCTAAACTTGTCATGTAGGTCATAAAATTTTTCTAATCTAATAGAAGATTTGGGGATAGATTTTACCAGCTCTAACGATAATTCTGTAGATCGAGGATCAGATATTACTGTGAAGTCTTGAAGATTTTCATCATGAGTTCTTTCGTCGATAACTGCATTTTGGAAGGTGTCTTCCATATGCGGAAAATTTATGATCTATTGATCATCATCAAATACTTCTCAGTTTGTAATGTTGTCCGAAATTGATGGCCTAAATAACAATTCGACCGAGAACACGTTAGGAGAAATACCTTCAGTAGGCAACAATTTAGAAGCAACATTGGCTAGTAAATCAAATTCTAAATTACTCATCCTAGGAATGGAATTTATATTAAATGCTAGAAATTTGTGCATTAAACCCCATACCTCAGTTTGGTAATTCTTTAGATGTGGTCACAAACAATGTATTTCATTTCTTACCTGTTTGACTACGATTTCTGAATCACCAAATACTACCAAATTTTTCACGTTCATGTCTAGTGCCTTCCTTAGTCCCTGCAGAAGTGCTTCATACTCTATTGTGTTGTTAGTACATTCAAACTCTAATCAACAAAAAATAAATGTTTTATTACCTGTGGGATCGATAAGCACACAACCAATGTTTACCCCTTCCCGGGATTTGGATAAATCAAAATATAAGGACCATATTTGTATGTCATTAGAAATATTTGGTGTACTTGGAAAAGTTGGTTCCTGAGTATAGGTTTTTACTTCAGATTGGAAGCAAACCTTAACCTTGACAGAGAGAATAATTTTGGAAGAAAACCCTAGGTCCAAAAGCCAATCAAGGTAGCGCAACACTCTCTAGAGCTAGTGTAACAAGAAGAAAGTACAAACCATAACCAAGAGAAAGTCCAAGCCTAAAACTGAAAATACTAGTTGCAGTAGCTGCAACTGCAACTACTCTCCAAACTTGCGCACTCACTGAATTTCTGCAGTTGTGATTTGTGTTTGTCCAAATGAGCTCTGGCATCCTATATTTATATGGCTCTTCCTTAGCTGTCTAGGCCGACTTCTCTTTCTGGAGGCTAAAAACTCAATATTAATTATTTTCTTTAGCCGATTTGTCTTCTAGGGTTATGTCCAATGATTTAGAGTTTCTTCTTGTTAAATTTTTAATTAAAATAAAGTACCAAGGCAAGTGTTTCTCTTCCCTAGGCGCCTAAGGGGAGAAATTGCCGAATGTGGGTCTTAGTCAAATTATTTTGTGAGATGCAAATTAAAAGATAACTTTATGATTAAAGTGAGGGTGAGTGAAGAGACACCAAATATCAGCCACCCATCTAATCTAATCTCAACCGTTAGATTAGAAAACTCCTCACCTTCCCTCATGAGGTTGATTAAGGCAAGTGGGCGCACCCATTCTTGGGTAAGAGGTAAGAAGTTGGAGAAATCTTGGTGAGATGCCAAGAGACTCTTGGTGAGATGCTAAGAGCAAGAGAAGAAGAAGCAGCAACAATCTTGTTGAGAGAGCAAGAGATTCTTGGTGAGATGCCAAGAGGTTCTTGGTGAGATGCCAAGAACAAGAAAGTTGCAGCATTCTTGTTGAGAGAACAAGAGAGAGAAAGAGAGAGGTCGAGCTGAGAAAAGAGACAACATTTGCTAAAGGAAAGAACACATCCCAAAGCAAAGAGAAGTATGGATTTCAGACAGCATGGAAGAACAGGCCGTACCGTACGGATTTGTGGAGGTCATACATCATGTAATGTGCACAGAAATTGAGGAGGGACATCAGCTGCAATTTCTGAGAGTATTGGCATGCATTCCAAGGCTGCCATACAACATTTGTTGGCACAAAAATTGAGGTAACTGCTGTAATATATTTCTGAGTGTATTTCTGTACAGTCTGTACATTCTTAGCAGAGTTTTGGCACAAATTTTGTGACAGTCCGTACAACATTAATTGTCGTATTGTTGTACAAATTTCTGGTTCAGAAATTGAGGAGAAAAGCTACAGGAATGTCCAAATAAGTTTATGTAAATATCTGAAGATGAATATGCTGTAAAAGAATTTCTCAGAAGCTCATAAATAATACAAATCCCTCTCTCACTGGTTTTCCCCTTGTGGGTTTTTCCAGGGTCGAAGTTAGACCGAAATTCTTTGTGTCTATATTTTTCTGAGTTTTTCATATTGCTGATATTTTATTTCTGCATTGAAAACGATGCTCATAATCCTCACGTTTCAGTTCTAAAATTTATTTTCAGTTCTGAAATTTATTTTCTGTTAAGTTTTTTTTTTAGAAGCTGAAACACCGCTGTGAGCAGATGCTGAAACCCCAGGCTATAGCATATGTTGAAACATAGTGCTGAGTCTTAAGCTGAAACACCACTATGCGAAGATGCTGAAACACCAGGCTGTAGCATATGCTGAAACATAGTGCTGAGTCTTAAGCTGAAACACCGTTGTGAGCAGATGCTGAAACACCAGGCTGTAGCATATGCTGAAAAATAGTGTTGAGTCTTAAGCTGAAACACCACTGTGAGCAGATGCTGAAACACCAGGCTGTAGCATATGTTGAAACATAGTGCTGAGTCTTAAGCTGAAACACCACTGAGTATATGTTGAAACACTAGGCTGTAACATATGCTGAAACAGTGCTGAAACTGAGTTTGGCAATTAAATTTGACTGAAAAATCAGCGAGACTGAAACTGGGTGGGATTTTGAAAAATTAACACTTCTTGCTTCCCAGAATATTCTATTCTTGTCAGGGTTACACGTGGAGGTTTAATACCTCTCACAACTACCATAATATAAACACTCCCTCCTATATAGGGAGGTATTTAAAGGTAATGGTATTGAGCACAAACATACTATTGACGATAAAAATCGCAACGAGGATTTCGCCCGCAAAGTATTGCTAGAGCCTATTATTTATAAGCTAATGATATATATAATACTAGTAGGTGGGACCCCCTTGTAGATTGGAGGATCAGATGAGGTTCGTATTTGATATTTTTTTCTGCTGTTCAACACTACTTACAAGGTTCTACATGATTGATGATGAAATCTTGGTTTTATTTGTGACATAAGGGAATATGGATAATGCATGCTATGTGTGCGTTTTGTTGCTCTAAGCTCTAAATTTTATGTATGAATGGCTTATATTCACGGTTATGGCATTGTTGTTTAAGCCATGAATCATCACATGTTGTACATGCACAAGACACATGTTAGTTATAACAAGAAATAAGAGCATTAGAAAGGATACCTATGGAAAATTCTAAGGAGAAGAAACTAAACTATGTTATACTATGCTACACTATATGCATTTGAAATTAAAGAAATGGTGTTAGTCCTAACTAACCATTGTACTGGCTATACGATGTATTGAGTTATATGAAGTCACATTTGATATGAATTATGGTATGTTTGGCAATGGTTAATGTGATATAGGGTGGCGCACTTGGCAAGTAATGGATGTTGGTTTCGATGCATGGATTAATTGAATGGATTAATTGATGGTTGGCTGGCGTGTACTAAGTAATTGAAGGGGTAGAGGATGGAAGTGACGTGCATTTATTGCACGTCACTCCATACCTCTCCCACTGGACATCACCCTAGCTTGGTTATTTTCATTCGATCTTTTTGTGGTTAAGCTCTGATATTCAGGCGACGAAGGACTTGCTCGACCAAGATCGCATTTTTAAGTCAATTTGGTTACAGGTATGTTTTTTTTTCGCCATCCATGAAGTCACTCTGGTTATGAAATAGATGTTGGCTCAGTGATGTATTGGTATGTATTTTCCTTGAGGTTGGCCACTGTGTAATTTCTTAGCGTTCTCTGTAATGATTGTTTTTGTGGTATTCATTGCAAATGAAAAAAATGGATAGTTAAAGTCACGAGTCCATTGATTATTCTATGTAGTGGAAGCCATGAATGCTCTCTGTTGTATTTATAAGTTTTTTTGAAGGGTTTCATTCCATATGGATTTGTTGGCCATCTCCTCACAGTCCTTGTAACCATACCTGGTCGCATTTGTTGTTATGGGGTTGCTGTGAAATTGTTGGATCACCTTGGTTCATTGCATATCATTTTCACCTAGTCGTGGGCTCATTTTATGTTGTCGATCTCTACACAATTTTGTTATGGTGGATATTATGCCAAGAGGTTTTGTTAGGGTTGGTTTCTATTACCTAAGCTTTGTTTTTATATCAACATTATTTTTTTTTTGGGGAAAACCATGAGGGTTATTCCCTACATGTTCTCGGTGTTATTACTGGTCAGTAAGAAGCCTCTGCTCATCTGTTCATAATATTTCCTACCTGGTGTGAACTGTCACCCTGTCTTGAAAGATATTAGCTACGTGGCCTGTGTGACCACCGTGTTGTCTCAAAGGGTTCTCACCTACTGTTTGTATGGTCGACTCTAGTCTCCTTGTGTTGGTTCTACCAAGCGAACCCTTGATTACTCAGAGCTCAACCTTGATTATTCAAGGCCTGATTTTGATAAATAACCAATTATTTCCAGTCAGGTATATTGTTTATTGTTATGCAGTAGCATTGACAGTGGTTTTATTATGGGTTCGTCTTTGTTGATCGGGTTAATTACACAGTTGCAATCAGAAATGATGATTGGTGTATAATCGTTGTATTATTTTATTGTGACAGTTGATTCGATAGCTCAGCATGGTTTAAATTGGTTGAGAAATGGAATTGTGCATACAGTCACTGCCTCCTTGTGTTGGATTGATAACTTAACATTGTTTATGGTTTGATTGGGAGTATGCTTCCTTGCGTTATGCGCTGGGTTGTGTGTTTCCTACAACATGGTATAAGTTGAAATGATGGTTGTTTTTACCGTGTGTTTTAATTACCAATCGAGATTATTGCAATTTAAAATCGTGATATTTGTGACTTGGCTGTCTACTTTGTATGTTTTATGGATATCGTGCATTGTATCAGAGATGGGCATGGTTTTTATAACAGTATGGTTTCATTACAAGTTAATTGTTAAATTGATTAGAGGAATGGAATTGGGAACGATTTTAAAAGACCTTGTGTCTGTGTTTGATTCGAGGAGATAATTCATGGAAAATGGTTGATGTTTGGATGTTGAACAGAGTTGAAAGAAAAGACTATGTGCTCGTTTGAAATTGTTTTAAATATAATGGGACAAGTGAAAAGAAACATATTTCTTATACAGATTGTTTGGAAGGCCTATTGTTTTGAGTAAGATGGCATTGTGTTAATTAAAAGTGTTAAGGATTTAAGTGTGAACAATGAACAACTTTAACACACAATAATGGTTAAACTATATACAATAATTGTTAATTGATCACAATAATTATTTGGTTAGTGTTGGATCGTTTGCATTAAATACAGAATTGTTTGATGGATTACTTAATTGATTTTATGAATAGTATCTACTCTTTTCCCTACCATTATTTCAATTTTCACTAATTACAATCCTCTCGCCTTCCCATATTCATTATCCACTCTCTGTTCCTAAAATTTAATTACAGTTAAGAGGAACTCTGTATTGTAACAGTTTTAAATCGTAATTTCTTTGATGGATTACAGTGATATGTTCTTTGGTTTACATTATAGTTGATTGGTTGTTTTCTATGAGCAGTAACCATGTTCTTTTTCTCCTCATTTTAACATTTTTCACTCAATACAAACCCCTCGCATATCCCAAAACCTTTGTTGACCCCCTGTTCATTGAAAATGATTAAAAAATTTGTATGGATTGGATTGCATGAGTCCTGATATGTTGCTGAGCCAAAAATTATTTCATATTTTTAAAGGAGTTGTCATGTATGGTTGTTAAAAAAACTATTCGCTAATCAATTATGCATATAGGTATGATATTTTTCAGCCGAGGTATCCATGGCATAGGTAACTGAGGAAGAGGTAATTTGAACAGGGGCCCTAGAAGGCCAATATTCTCCATACACTTTGATGTTGACTCGCAAGATTTAGGCCAGCTATTTTAAGCTGGGTTTTTTAATCGGATTGGGAAAGGAGTTTTCCAACCTAGACCTAAAAGGCCTCCCTTCCAAGCCCCACAAGTCCCTGGTATTCCCATGCCTCCTCGTGTCTCACTGCAACCTGAAGTTCCAGAAAACAGCGGATGGCAAGAGATTGTCCACCCGACAGTCTCCCAACATCGTGGCTGGCCTAACTTGTCCTTACCTTCTCCTCCACCCAACAATCTGATTTTCCAAGCTGCCCCTGTCCACTGACCAGTTCAGTCCTCCCATGCAAGTAAAAGGTTGAAAACTGAGGCCCACCATGCCCCTGACAAAGTAAAATCCACTGCTACCCCTTCCTCACCCTCCAATGGTTCAAATAAATATGTGTCCTCTTGCATGCATTTGAGGGACGATTGTTCTCATGTGATCAACGAGATTAGGCCTAAAGGATCCACACAGCCTAAGGAAAATTCAAAGAGATTAAAAGGTGACAACAACAGCAAGGGAAGGATTGCCTCCCAGAGTGGGAAATATGGATTTTAAGTTTTTATTTTATTTATTGTTTTTTTTTTTGTAAGTAAGGGTAATATTATATATAAAAGGTGCCTGCTAAAGCGTGGCATGTCTCCAAAAAAAACATTGTACAGCTGGCTGAAAATTCTGGACTGCCCCAACAGAGGGGAAACCAGTCCAGTCAGCATCCAGTCATGTGAATTAAGTGTTACTACTGCATCTAGGAAATCAAAAAAA
>JZKD02S1341457.1:650243-683424 GCA_000966675.3 Picea glauca
TTTTTATTGAGATAGTTCAGTTTTCATTCATTCCTTAATTCATTAGAAACCTAATTATTTTTTATGATATCAGGGTCTTATTGTTGAAAACAAGATTCGAGGATGAATTACATCATTCAGACACTTGTTTTTTCAGAGGTGTTGATCTATCTTTGATAGTCTGTGTAGACTTGTCTACTCGTGAATTAGTTTTCATGAATGACAAAGGATATTGTGCAGAGTTGAGTGGGAAGCAAACTGTGGCAAGCTGATCTATATTTTAAAGTTCAGTTTTTAATTTTCTGTCAAAATTCCTTTTGTATGTTTCATCGGGGACGTCTAAGTTTGAATTTGGTCCAAAACTTCCTCAGGAAATTTTGTAAAGAGAACGATTCTTTGATGAATTGGAATGAAATAAAGGATTTCTTTATGTCTCATCTATTTTGACTTGACTTGGTGTCTTTAATTCTGTCTCTATATTTATTTAAGCAACTGTTATATTTAGAAAATCACATAAATAATGAATTTTTCATCAAGACCTTATTTATTAAAAAACCAGCCTAAGCACTTGTAATCAATACTTGTGATTTAGGATATTAATTTTGATGCATATAAACATAGGGTGATATTCCCTTCTATTTTTCTCTAGCTAAGAAGAATCTGAAAATGCTTGAGTGAGATCATTTCATATATTTTCCTCAACACATAACATTCAACTGGTAGCATCGTCATAGCCACACAGGCTATCTCATGATCAAATCACGAGCACCATCATCACTATCAATATGACCTGATAGCGTCAACTGTATCTTATCTCAAAACCATACTCCATCTAAGTAATCAGGCATTATGCTGGATAAGTCACTCACTCCACAAAGTGATACAAGAACCATTCTTCTAATCTGGACATATGTCCTAGAATAATAACTATTCCAACATAATAACTATTTAATGATATGAAACCCGACATTGCTTCCCTACCAACAGGCCTGTTCAGTACCTCGATGAAGTTGTCTTGGTATCATGTGTGCATTTACCCGCTGCCAGCAGACCTATTCAATGTCCTAATGGGTTTACACACAATTCCCACACATTGTAGTGCTTCCAACTCTCTAAGTTTTGTTTATAAATTTCCAGAAACTTCATGATATTAAGAGAGCGGGGTGATACTAAAGATCTCACAGTCTGGTAATGAAAGGATTGATCATTTAATAATTAATTTTCTGTTCTGATGAATTCCATCATAATTTGGACAATTAGACTTCTGTTAAGAAATCATCTCTGGGATGGGGAAGCACATTGAGTTGTTCTCATTAAAACAGGGATGGCGTTAAAAGTTTTTTAAGGATAATTGTGTTTTCCTGTGATTTTAATAAGAAACCAGACACAATAACTGGAGAGAAACTTACTTCCACTGATATCAGTTTAGCACTTACTATTCAGGTGCTTTAAATATTATCAACTGTTGCTAATGAATAAAAAATACGATTCCCTTCAACAATGAATGGTGGTCCAAAAATAATCATCTAGAAAACAAATCAAAATCAAACAAAATGAAAAGAACCAAAATAAAAAAAACAGAAAAGAAAATTAAAAATATTTACAAAAGGGTGGATCTGAAATCTTTAAGCGAAATACTTCTTGAGAGCCTAGCCATTCACTGGGAAAGTGTCCAACTGTCCCTCCAAGTTATGCAGACGAAAAGAACTAGGACCCAATTTTTTAGAAATTACAAACGGTCCCAGCCACAGGTTTTGGAACTTGGTATGTTATCCATTATCCTCGTGTGCTTTGTCCCACTTGAGAACCAAATCCTCAACATCAAAATTCCTTTCAGAGGATGAACTTGTATTGAACCAACTCTTCACAATTTGTTGGTGCTGGTCAATTTTTTGTTTTTCTTGTGTTCTTACCTCTTCTAATTATAATAAATCATTTATCCAGTTTTCTAGAGGAGGACACTCCTCTTATTGAACTTTCTGTGATAATTGCAGAGAAGGAAGAAAGACATGTTGGGGGAGGATGGATTCTCTTCCATAAACAAGGAAGAAAGGAGAATTACCAATGGAGTCTTTTGGAGTTACCCTATCCACCCAAAGTTCTTTGTACAGTGCATTGTGTCAATTCTTGTGGTTTCCTGACACTGCCCTTTTTATAATCTTGATTAGATTCTTATTTGTCGACTCGACTAGGTCATTCCCTTGAGGGTAATAACTAGCCTAGTACCTTTTTCCAAAAAGAAAACATTTATATCTAGGGAATAAAAGTAAGAAGCATTGTCAAAAACCTAACATTCAGGAATTCTGAATCAAGTGATAACATGAGAGTTCAGAAATGACACTACCTGATTCGTATTGACTAATTTTAACGGTAAAGCTTCAGACCATCTCGTGAAATAGTTTGTTGATGTGAGGATATATTTGTGTTGCTATGAGGAAGGGGGATTGATCAGTCCTATAATATTCAGGTCCCACTGCTGAAAAGGTTTGTCTACAATAATAGGTTGTAAGGGAAAAGTTGATTTTTTCACCCTCCCTGCAGCCTTTTGGCAGATTATACACTTGCGGGACAAAGTATGAGAATATTTAAACAAGTTTGGATAGTAGTAGCTAGCCCTTAGTACTTTGTGAGTAGTGGTATCTCCACAAAAATGACCACCGACATCACCGGAATGAAGTTCATCTAGCACCCTTTTTTATTCCTCTTTTTCCAAATAATGCAGAAAAACACCATCAAAATTCTTTCGAAACAATATATCATCGATTAATTGGAAAGATGTAGATTTAATCCTTAGTGATCTTCTGTTTTTTGGATCGATATTGCGAGGAGAAGTTCCATGCAGCGAATAAAATCCGATATTATCATAACATGAATTGGGCGTAGTTTGTGCACAACTAATCTGTTTTTCGTTATGTTGATTCGCAGTTGATGTATTTATTTGACTTTCTAATTCCTCAACTGAATCAGGCACCATTTTACAAAGGCCTTGACCTCTAACAATCTGGGCAGGGGTTATTTCAAGATCATATTCCTGGAGTGATGTCATCCAATTTGCCCTTTTCTCACCCAACTCTTTTTGTACTAATAGATTTCTTACAGCGGGGTAAGGAACAACAACTTTGGTCTTAGATTTCAACTTTGGTCTTAGATTTCAAGATGATCTTGGCAATGAGTAATTTATTAAGTTCCTTTTTTATGATAGGTTCTAGTTTAGGATGCATTTTCCTCAACTTTTGTTGAAACGGTTGGGTTTGGGGTTTCATAGGAATTACGTGTTGTATGATGTTTGGGTCGAAAGTTTTTAGATTGTCGTAAGTCCAAGCAAACACATCTTTAAATTCTTTGAATAATTTTATAAAAGTTGATTTTTCCTATTCTGAGAACCCTTTTCCCAAATTAATATTTTGAGGATGATCTTGTGTTCCTAAGTTGACAGTTTCATACAACAAAGAGGAACTATTCGTTTTTCAATTTACTACCCCTCTAAACTTGTCATGTAGGTCATAAATTTTTTCTAATCTAATAGCAGATTTGGGGATAGATTTTACCAGCTCTAACGATGATTCTGCAAATCGAGGATCAGATATTACTGTGAAGTCTCGGAGATTTTCATCATGAGTTCTTTCGTCGATAACTGCATCTTGGAAGGTGTCTTCCATATGCGGAAAATTTATGATCTGTTGATCATCATCAAATACTTGTCAGTTTGTAATGTTGTCCGAAATCGATGGCCTAAATAACAATTGGACCGAGAACGCGTTAGGAGAAATACCTTAAGTAGGCAACAATTTAGAAGTAACATTGGATAGTAAATCAACTTCTAAATTACTCATCCTAGGAATGGAATTTATATTAAATGCTAGAAATTTGTGCATTAAACCCCATACCTCAGTTTGGTAATTCTTCAGATGTGGTCACAAATAATGGATTTCATTTCTTACCTGTTTGACTATGATTTCTGAATCACCAAATACTACCAAATTTTTCACGTTCATGTCTAGTGCCTTCCTTAGTCCCCGAAGAAGTGCTTCGTACTTTGTTGTGTTGTTAGTACATTCAAACTCTAATCGACAAACAATAAATGTTTTATTACCTGTGGGATCGATAAGCACATAACCAATGTCTACCCCTTCCCAGGATTTGGATAAATCAAAATATAAGGACCATATTTGTGTGTCATTAGAAATATTTGGTGTACTTGGAAAAGTTGGTTCCTGAGTATAGGCTGTTACTTCAGATTGTTGTTCTGGGTTAGTGATAGAGGAAATTTCAGTCATGAAATTACCGAAAAAAGTATTCATTCGTGTTTCAATCGAATTTGTTGCAGTAACAAAAGACTCATTCGGATCGTTCAGATATGTCACAATGTACTTGAAGTAAAATTCTTTGTTTATTCTGATTTTGTTGGGCTATCCATTTTCTGGCAGCCGCAAATGAGACCAGTTTGTAGAAAAATAACCATATAGTTGTTCTGACCAATCTCTACTAAAAAAAAAACCATAAACTTCAGGAATGTCAACAACAATAATATCAATTACTTTATGAACCTTGGGATTGGACGAAAATCTAATCAACACATTTTTTAGTTCACCAATGACTTTGACATTAGTTCGATCTAACTGAATGATCTTTAAATCAGAAGGTTTTACTTCTGCATTGATTTTCTGGCATACAGACAAAGGCATTACATTTGAGGAGGCGCCATAATCAACCATACAGTTATGTACTTTCCTATTAAAGATTTCGAAAGTTAATATAAAGGGAGACACATTTTTTCGTGCAGTAATAGCGAAATTATGCTGGTTTTTTATTGTTGTACCTGAAACAGTTTTATCTAAGTTTCCTATGGTTTTTTCTGATAAGTCCCTTTTATCTTGGTTTTCAGATGTCTTTTTACTTGGGACATTTTTAGCTGTGTTTAAGTAAATTTCTGCTGATTTTTTGTTGCTAACATCATTCTTTTTACTATTTTCAAAAATGCTTTGGAGCATTTTCTGCAAAATAGGTGGAAATTTCAACAATTCAAAAACATAAATATTTGCCCTTAATTTTTCAGATCTTCAATTAAATCATACTCTAAAACTGGGGCAGCTAGGTTTTGTCTTGCTTCTGTTTGCTTTGGCTATTTTGAAAACACATTTTTACTTGTTTCGGGTGGAGGCTTGTTTTGTGTTTTACTTCTAGTGTTGTAGGGGTGGACAGTTTCAAAATTTGCTTGAAAAATGTTGTCCGACAAGTGCCCGAAAACGGGAGGAGATGAGTCTTCCTCTTCTGGTATCTCTTCCTCAGCTGTATCATCAGGATTTTCAGGAGGAGCGGAAACAAAATTGTCATGTGCTTCCAATATTGTTTGCAAAGCATACTGTAAACTTTCAAAATTTAGACCTTCTATGGTCGAGTTTGGCTGGTTTGGAGGAAAAGGTTTTCTAAAATGAGGTTTTTTAGATTGGAAGATCATATGAGGTTCTTATTTGATATTTTTGTTGTTGTTTGACACTTCTTACAGGGTTCAACATGATTTATGATGAAATATTGGTTTTATTTAAGACATAAGGGCAAACGGATAATGCATGCTATGTGTGCGTTTCATTTCTCTAAGCTCTAAATTTTATGTATGAATTCACGGTTATGGCATTTTTGTTTAAGCCATGAATCGTCACATGTTGTACCTACAAAAAACACATGTTAGTTATAACAAGAAATAAGAGCATTAGAAAGAAGACCTATGGAAAAATCTAAGGAGAAGAAACTAAATTGTGCTATACTATTCTACACTATATGCATTTGAAATTAAAGAAATGGTGTTAGTCCTAACTAACCATTGTAGTGGATATATGATGTATTGAGTTATATGAAGGCACATTTGATATGTGTTATGGTATGTTTGGCAATGGTTAATTTGATATAGGGTGGCGCACTTGGAAAGTAATGGATGTTGGTTTCGATGCATGGATTAATTGATGGTTGGCTGACATGTACTAAGTAATTAAATGAGTAGAGGATGGAAGTGATGTGCATTTACTGCACGTCACTCCATACCTCTCCCACTGGCCGTCACCCTATATTGGTTATTGTCATTTTATTTTGCTGTGGTTAAGCTCCGATATTTAGGCGAGGAAGGAACTGCTCGACCAAGCTTGCATGTTTAAGGCAACTTGGTTACAGGTATGTTTTTTTTCGCCATCCATGAACTCGCTCTAGTTATGAAATAGATGTTGGCTCGGTGATGTATTGGTCTATGTTTTCCTTGAGGTTGGAAACTGTGTAATTTCTTAGTGTTCTCTGGAATGATTGTTTGTGTGGTATTCGTTGCAAATGAAAAAATTGGATAGTTAAAGCCACGAGTCCATTGATTATTCTATGTAGTAAAAGACATGAAGGATCTTTGTTGTCTTTATAAGTTTTGTTGGAGGGTTTCATTCCATTTGGATTTGTTGTCTGTCTCCTCGCAGTCCTTGTAACCATACTTGTTCGCATTTGTTGTTATGGGGTTGTTGTGTAATTTTTGGATCACCTTGGTTCGCTGCATATCGTTTCCACCTGGTCATGGGCTCATTTTATGTTGTTGGTCTATGTACAAGTTGGTTATGGTGGCTATTATGCCAAGAGGTTTTCTTAGTGTTGGTTGTTATTACTTGAGCTCTGCATTTATATTAGTGTTATTCAGTGTTTTGGGGAAAACCACGAGGGTTATGCCTTGTGTGTTCTCGGTGTTATTACTGGCCAGTAAGAAGCCTCTGCTGCTCTGTTCATAATCTTTCCTACCTGGTGTGAACTGTCACCTTGTCTTGAAAATTATTAGTTACATGGCCTATGTGACCACCATGTTGTCTCAAAGGGTTCTCGCCTGCTATTTGTATGGTCGACTCCAGTCTCCCTATGTTGGTTCTACCGAGCGAACCCTTGATTACTCATAGCTCACCCTTGATTATTCAAAGCCTGATTTTGATAAATGACCATTTATTTCCAGTCGGGTATATTGTTCACTGTTATGGAGTAGCGTCGACAGTGGTTTGATTATGGGCTCATCTCTGTTGATCAGGTTGATTACACAGTTGCAATCGGAAATGATGATTGGTGTATAATCGCTATATTCTTTTATTGTGACAGTTGATTTGATAGATCATCATGGTTTAAATTGGTTGAGAAATGGAATTGGGCATACAGTCACTACCTCCTTGTGTTGGATTAATAACTCAACATTGTTTATTGTTTGATTGGGAGTATGCTTCCTTGCGTTATGTGTTGGGTTGTGTGTTTCCTATAGCATGGTATAAGTTGAAATAATGGTTGTTGTTACTATGTGTTTTAATTGCCAATCATGATTATTGCAATTTAAAATCATTATAGTTGTGACTTGGTTGTCTACTGTGTATGTTTTATGGGTATCGTGCATTGCATCAAAGATGGGCACGGACTTTATAATAGTATCGTTTCATTACAAGTTAATTGTTAAATTGATTAGAGGAATGGAATTGGGCACGATTTTAAAATAACTTGTTGTTACACATGATTTTGTTCACTCTGGTGATGTCTCTACAGTGATGTATTCAGGCTCCCAACAAGGACTTTTTGCCTGAGAAAAGTGACTGTTGTCTTCTTCCAAAAAACACATTTTTAAAAGGAAGTTCGCAGGCTGAATTATAGCTAGGGTGCGAGAATGCCTGATTCTCGCAGGCTACATCATAGCTAGGTCACGAGGAGTTCGCAATCTTCTCTATAGGCATGGTGTGAGAATGCTTACACGTGGGAAAAACGAGCGTTTTCTCGAATCTTCTAGAAGGAGAAACTTCCATGGTGAGGTGGCATCCGAATGGTTTGGATCTTACTCACTTTCATGATTTAGTGGGATCATCCTAACCTCCTCACCTTATCCTATTCAGCTTATAAAAGGAGAGGAGCTCTCATGAAAAAGGGCTAAGTTGGATTTGGTTTGGAATTATTAGCTTGGTTGGGGTGTCTTTGAGTTTTGCTTTTGTCAAGATAGATTGTGAATATTATCAGATCTATTCTTTTAGAATTCTTGAAGTGGAAGTGTGTGGGGAATGAAGGACAGTTGGAAGGGACCTTACGACATCAAGGCCATGGTTGTAATCTCTCTTTCACATTTAATATGATACAGTAATATGATTCTTTCCTATAAAGCTTGTTGTGTTTTATTGTATTATTCCTTGATCACATACATAGGTTTTTATTGAGTTCATTCTATTACTATCACTTTGGTTGGTTGTGTTCTTTTGCAGGTTCATCATTGTATGAGTGTTGGAACAGAGCTAGGATGGTGATGGCGAGAGGAAGCGACATTTAAACAATATGTCACCTATCCCTCTTTAGTCAGTAAATTCAATATTTAAAACTGAAGGAAAGCGTCATGTTCTGGTGTGTTTTGTTCTAGATCTAGGTGGATATAGGGAGATCAGTTAGTGTCCGCACCTACCGATTTATCCGATAACAAAATTGGCAACTCTGCTAGGAACTGATTGTTTCCTAGTTAGTCTAGTTTCCCTTCCTTTGATTGCTTGTTTTCTGGTTTCTGAGTCTGTGGGACATCCATCTAGACTCTCTGGATCTAGAGGTTCACTTAGATTCCCTATCCTTTTTCAAAATTTTCTTTGATTACAAACATTCTTGCACTGTACCTCTCTACAGCCTGCGAAAACCATTGATTTTTGCACCCTGCTATTAGATCCAGTGCGAAGTTCTCGCACCCTACCAGTGTCTAGCCTGTGAGAATATCTAATTCTCGCACTGTACTCTACTACTAGGCTGTGGACTTGTTTATAAACATTTTTGGATTGGGTCTTGTCATGTTTTGATGACCCAATTTTGCTTTGACCAGCTGGATTGAGCTTTTGGAGCCTATATTGATCTTTTTACCGTCTGCTTGACATTATTTGAGTCACTTTTAGCCACATTGACTTTGTTTGGTTTTGAAGGATTAGTCTCTTGCTTTGAGTGTCTTTCAATTACAAAGCATGTGTTTTCTTTAGAATTATTTAGGGAAAGATCATATTTCTTCTGAATAGTTCTCTTTAAAAGAAAACTTTTAGTTTGGGTTTCTTTGTTTTAAGAAAGTTCATTATTTCTTTTAGTGAAAGTTTTGAAACAGATAGATTTAATTTCTTGCTTTATATTAGATTGGGAGCATCCTTGCATTTGAAGTAGCGAAATTGCATGATTCTTGGCATTTTTTTGTCTTAAATTCCAAAACATTTTCCCCCTCATTGCCGGGGGGGGCCATGAATCGTGCATTGGTGTACAATACATTTTTCTCATTTCTTGAGAATCTTTATATTGATGAGTTTAATAAATTTTGGGACATCGTGCATATGGGAATGATAAATGTTTTCTCCTTCTCATAGCATAGCTTTCATCGAAATGAAAAGATTGCATCTTCATCTCTTTGCATAATTTTTGAGTCGGTCAAAACACCATATTGTCCACGCCATTTTCCTCTGGAGTAACAACAACCATAAAATAAAGCGCTTATAAAAATGGATTAGACATTTTTTATACTTTCTGGTAGAAAACTACATTAGATTAGTTGTAGGGCTTTGGAATAGGCGTGAAAGATAACTTTCCAAAGTTTCAAACAAACATAGAATCTTGAGTTAGGGAGCGATTAAATCCACTTATTACATTTTGTCCTCGGAAGCCTTTCTAACACGAGGGTCAATCACGAGGTCGCATTGATACTGGCAGAGTTACTCACCCTGCTTTGTTTGTCTTGGTGTAGAGGTTGCACGTATTATGGGGGTCGCTTGAGAAGTATACCCACAATGATGAGTGGAAGCCTTTCAAGTTGATTTCGGGATAGATACCCTACCCTTGCGCGTGGATTGAACTGTCGACTATTTCCCCAGGCATCACTGTAGTGATTTGTAACCTTAGTGGCCTATCTCTTTAGGGTCTTTACACAAGGTGACTATGGAGGAGCAAGTCTTCACGGTACCTGGAATCAACGTTGGCCAAACTCACTCGGGATCCTTGGAGGGTATACCCACGATTATGTGTGGGAGCTTGCACCAGGGTGTAAGTCCGTTAAGCAGGTCATCAACGTAAATTTTCCACTTGCTCTATCTTAACCCTTTCTTCCTTTTCTCTCGTGACGTGGGATTTCATCACCAACTAGTGCGTTCATTGTGAGAAGGTTTTGTTTTCTTTCTTGCTTACTAGATTTTTAGCATGTGTTGTTTGTTTTCCCTAGTGGAATCTAAATTGGATCTCTGTTTTAATGGCGTCAGTTCCTAGAATGACCAATGAAGGAATCCCTTTTCCAGGGGAACATTTTGTTTTTCCTTCTTACGAAAACATTGGTCCTCTTCACATCGCTACTTTGAGCCTTCCAGGTCTCACAATTGGATTACCGGTATGGTTGTTTTCCACGCAGGTAATCCCGAATGCAGTAAGTGCTTCGGTCATAAGAACTTCCCCCCAAGAACATCAACCTCATGTTGATCCTTCACCTTCTTCACCAATAAGGTATTCTTTGCCTTCTTCGCTTGCAAGGTCACCTTCCATTTCATCTTCTTCGTCGAGTGAAATTCCTGAAGCTAGTAACTCGGTGAATAAGAAGAAGAAGAAAAGAAAGATTAAGAAGAAGAAAGATAAGTGAGGGTCGAAACCTCCAACCACTGTCAAACATGTTGGAAAACAACCAGATACTGTTAATCATGTTGGGAGTGTTGATGATGTCGAGATCACCCAAACAACCCGTAATCCCAACTACCCTTGTAGGCTTTGTAAGGGTAGCCATCTTCTTAAGGATTGCCCTGGTCTATCCAAGGTTATGAAAGCATGGTCTACACATCCTCACCAACCCATGTCATTAGCCTATGAACAACATGCTGATGACTTCCCATCGACTAGTCATGATATAGTTGGGAAGAAGAAAAGTAGAGTCAAGTTCCCATGTATGTTATGCAAAGGGCATCATCTAACTCATCTTTGCTCTCGTATGGACAAAGCCTTGAAATTACTGGAAGACATGACTATTTCACAGCCTCAACTTCCGGATGCTTATCAAAAGATTACTCTTGACCCCCCTATAGTTGATGGAATGATCATGCCGGTCCCTTCACTGGTTAATCTGATTGATCATGTCGCCAATCTGGTCACATCCTTAGTTGAACCAGTTGACAAAGTGGTTGATCCGATACCATCCACGGTCAATATTTCTCTCCCCTTAGAGAGTGAAACTAAATAGGTCGATCTGATCCCATCCTCGATCAATCCCCCTCTCCCTTTAGAGAGTGTCACCCAAGTGGTCGATCTATTTCCATCTGTCGACCCCATTCTCCCCTTGGAGAATGCAACCCAAGTGGTTGATCTGATCTCGTCATCAGTCGATACTGCTCTCCCACTAGAGAGTAAACTCGATACTGCCCATGTTTTTCTTGTTGATACAGAATCTACCATGCCAGGGGCTATTCCTCCTTTTCCCGTGGAACCCCCTCCAAGTTATGAGGCCATCTATTTTGATTGGGGTGTGCTAACTGGACCTCATCTTCCCTCTCGCATTCCTTTCCATATTACAGTACAGTTTTGTGGTCGAGATGTTCCTCAGACATTGATATATGAAGGTGCATCCGTTAGTATTTTGTCCTCTTTTTCTTGGCAAGCTTTGGGTTGTCCTCCGCTTGCACCAGTTACACATAATCTATTATCTTTTAACAAAAGAACTAGTCAACCTTTAGGGACCCTTCCTCAGTTTCCTGTAACTTTGGGAGGGAAAACTGTCTTCGTTGATGTCATGGTAGTCCAAGATCCCTTGGATTTCGCTTTAATTCTTGGGCGGGATTATGTCTATGCCATGAAAGCTATTGTGTCCACTCTTTTTCGTGTGATATCTTTCCCTCACGATGGAAGAATTGTGACTGTTGATCAACTTTCATTCATTGACCCTGACTAGATTGCCTCCTTAAATGGTTCTTATATGTAGACGGTATCGCCCCCGCCACAGGTCAATTATGTGGCATTGTCGCCCATGGTTTCAACTTATGATGACTTAGATCCAGTGGTTGACATGGTGATCTCTTCGATAGGGTTGTTAGAGAATGATCTCTTTACTCATGTTGCGACCCTCGACATGGTGTCCTTCCAGAGTGTGTTTCTTCCTTCCAGTGAAGACCTCTTGAAAGCCATGACCGAGTTTTGTCCCTTGACATGGTGTCATTCTGGAGCATTGTCCTCTTGGAATCCATGATCAAGAAGAGAGACTTCGAGGATAGTTTTTGCGTCTCTGAGGCAACCTCGTTAAAAAATGAAACAGAGGTCTCCGAGCATGGTTTTTTGATTTCAAGCTCGTTAAAAAATTAAACCACTTACGAGGATAGTTTTTTCGTCTCTATGGCAACCTCATTAAAAAATGAAATAGATGTTATGAACATAGTTCTTGTTTCTGTGCCAAGCTCGTTAAAAAATGAAACCACTCCCGAGGATAGTTTTTGCGTCTTTGAGGCAACCTCGTTAAAAAATGAAACAGAGGTATTTGAACATGATTTTCTGATTTCAAGCTCGTTAAAAAATGAAACCATATTTGAGCATCATTTTTTGATTTCAAGCTCATTTAAAAATGAAACCATCCTCAAGCATGATTTTCTGATTTCAAGCTCATTAAAAAATGAAATAGTTTTCTCCCTCTCTATTTGAGTCAAGTCCTTCGTCTAGTATTTGAAGCTTCATTTCATTCTCCTTTGTAGTTGGATGAAACGAAGCTTGGGGGGTGTTTGCCTCAGCTTCTGGACTTCATGTTGAAGTTGAGCCGCTAGCTTCTTAAGCTGGGGGCTAAGTACCAACCTTCCATGTGTTATATGTTAGGAAGTCCAAGCATAGTTTTATATGGTTCAAGCTTGTGTAAAAATGAAACCACTCACTCCAAGCATAGTTTCCTCTAGTTCAAGATTGTGTAAAACTGAAACTAGGTCCAAGCATAGTTTCCTCTAGTTCAAGCTTGTGTAAAAATGAAACCAGGTCCAAGCATAGTTTTGTTTTGTTTTAAAGCTTAGTCTTTGTTCTTTCTCATGCTCGTAAATACATGAGAATAAGTTACTGAGCTTAGTCTTTGTTCTTTCTCATGCTCGTAAATACGTGAGAATGTAACCAAGTATACTTTTATCACTTTTTCAGACTCATAAAGGTTATACGAAAAAGGAACCCACTAGAGTTCCCTTTAAGCTCTTTTCAGACTCTCTAAACATGAAAAGATTGTCGAGCGACCTTGTTATTTTTATGCTCATTAAAGTATTTGAAGAAAACGTCTGTTGAGCGATAGTTTATATCTTTTTCGGTCTCATCAGACTACTTTACAAAAAAGGAACTGAGAGAGTTCTCTTTAAGTGTTTTTTAGACTCTATAAACATGAAAAACCCCTGAGTTTTCTTTCTTTGGACTCATAAAACAAACATTGAAAGGCCTATATGGGACCGAACCACTCCTTCCTAGGGTTCATTAAACATACTCCGAGGGACTCGTCCGAAGGATGGGTTTAAATTGACAAGCATATGTTATCCTCCTCAAGCTTGCGTAAAAATAAAGAGGTACTCGCCAGAAATGGTGGGGGAAAAATTGGGAAAGAAATATCTCTAAACCTGTATTCCATGGAAGAGTCGCTTTTGAGCATGACACCCTTTCACTCACCTTGTGTCTAGGTTGGAAAATCCACTTGTCTCCTGATCATACTCCTTTATAAGATTACAAATTGTTCTGTGATCCCTGTTGTTGAGTCAGTGTTTCCAAGACAATTGTCATGTCGTCAATATGTTCAAAATGAAGTTCAACCCAAAAATCCTTGTGTTGCGTCATCCATTTCTGCAGTCTTTAAGCCTTCTATTGCGTCGGCCATCCCTGAGTCAATCCTGAATCACTTGTTACTCTGACCTACTTCAAATCTTGTTGCCTATTTCATGTCATTGATGTGGGATACATTAAGGCCCTCCTGTGATGAGTATTTTCCTAACGACTTCAACTCATTATCCAAGAATTAGACTTAGAAACCAATTGGTACCTTGGAACTTGCATGCCTCAATGGCAGGTTTCCTCACTTTCGACAGTGGGTTTTCATTATTTACCTATGATTGGAAGGTTTCACCGAGTGTTCGACCTCAACTCATTGATTCACATTCGTTGGATTGTACTAGAGTACCTTGGGAGTCATTGACATTAATGGTGATTTCTCTCGCAATTGTTAACGGTATTCACTAACGACTAGTAATCAAGTGGTTTCTACCATGTTTGACTTCGACACATGTATTCGCATGGTTAGATTTGTACTATGGAGTGATGGAGATGAAGACCCTGGATCTTTTCTGACAGATCCAGGTTGCGTTGGATTATATTCAGTGTACTCTTACATAGATCAACATTATATGTCTGGTGGCTATGTTCAAATTTGAGTCCTTAACACATAGATCCACATTGTATTTTTGGTGGCTATGTTCAGATTTGAATCATATCGGCATGGATCCACAGTGTATGTTTGGTGGCCATGCCCTTGTCTTACTTGACATGGATCTTTGCACATCGACATTTATGCTCTGAGTCATTTGTATTCTGAGTATGGGAATGCCTACCTTAGTGATGATGTATTATTGTACTGTATTTCCTTGTTTGTTGGCAGGTTTTCGACCGACTATTCCTTGTTCCCTTTATACACTCAACAAAGTATTTCAGCTATCACTCTATTATAACTTCATAGTTTGGGGGGCTGTCAGTTACACATTATTTTCATCATCCCTATGATCGTTAATGATGTAAACCTATCTATAGTCTTCAGAGGGGTCAGTGGCCTAAGTTCTTGAAGAAATAAGGGAGAAGAACTTTTTCTGAGAAAAGAAGTTGCATTTTCCTTTGTAAAAACCCTATAAAAAAGGAAGTTCGCAGGCTACATTATAGCTAGGGTGCGAGAATGCTTGATTCTCGCAGGCTTCGTCATAGCTAGGTCGTGAGGATTTCGCAGTCTTCTCTATAGGTAGGGTGTGAGAATGATTACATGTGGGAAAAATGAGTGTTTTCTCAAATCTTCTAGAAGAAGAAACTTCCATGGTGAGGTGGCATTCGAATGGTTTGGATCTTACTCGCTTTCATGATTTAGTGGGATCATCCTAACCTCCTCACCTTATCCTCTTCAACTTATAAAAGGAGAGGAGCTCTCATGAAGAAGGGCTAAGTTGGATTTGGCTTGGAATTGTTAGCTTGGTTGGAGTTTCTTTGAGTTTTGCCTTTGTCAAGATAGTCTGACTTCCACTTCTTTCAGGAAATCGGGAATCGAGATTTCACGATTTAAAATGTATTGAAAACGTATTGTTCTGAGTAAACCTAAATCTTGAAAGGTTAAAAAATGGTTAATAAACTCCTTTAGGGTTTTAATTTGTCGTGATTAAAAGTACTCCACAGAACGTGTGTCTAGACTTTAATAACACTTGAGCTTTCTGTCTTTTATTATAACAACGAAAAGAAAACACTTCAGGATTTTGGTACCGGTATTTTTGGACTGATCGCGAGGATTATACCTTATGAAAAGCCGAATCCCAAAAGAGAAAAGTTTTAGTTTCAGAGGTAAAAATTTTAAAACCTAGTTTCAACACCAGGATCACAGACTGCTAGGCCAACAACATCTACTTCAGGGACTAGGAGCACTAGACCGAATACTGGATGTTGGACATGTGGAGAGCCACATTACCAATGCGATTTTTCAATTGAGAAGGCCAGAGTAGTCAGATTATCAGGACCCACTATAGTTGGATATTTGGGAAAGGTCCATAGGATACATGCAGCATTGAACAACCGCCAGGCCAAGCATCAGTCCACTGTGCTCGATACATCAAGTACGATCGTCGATAAAACTTTTAGTATTTTGATAGATCCAGGAGCTATAGAGAGATTTATTTCTAGTGAAACATTTAAGAGAATTGAGGTAAAGGAAGTCGAGCAGAACGAGTTCAGATACGTAGAAATGGAATCAGGTGCCAAACAAAAAGTTGGAGGAAAGGTTATGGACTGCAACATTAACTTGGGTGATTTTGTATCAAAGGTAAATCTTTATGTCACGATCTTAGGATCTTATGACATAGTGATTGGCATGGACTGGTTGGATACTTAACTGTAAAATGAAATAGTTAAGTTTGAAGGATGATTTGGGACAGAGTAGGAAATAGTTAAAAAATGAATGAATAAAGAAACTGGAAACAAAAGACTTTTACTAAATGCAAAATTTTCAGCAACTTTTCACAAAAAAATATTTTTTTTTCTTTTCAATTTTTCTAAGATTTTATGTAGCAAACATCAAGGAATTTCGCTCGACTACGAGGTACTTATGCTCTAAATGCATTGCAAAAACTTATGAAAAAAAACTTCTCCCTAGCTAATGATGCAGAAACACACTTTTCAAACAAAGAAGAAAATGAAAAGAGATATATTTTTTTTTATTATTTAAGTGCTAATAAAGCAACAAAGGGAAAATACCGACAAGCAAAAAACCAAGAAAGACAAATTTTGGCTTAAAGTGCAGATCACAAAGAATTAGAGTAAAGGCACACCTTGCAATAAAGAAAACAGAGACTCTTAAGCTTGTCTAAAAACCATAAAAACAATCAAATTTTTTTTATTTTTTATTTTTTCTGTCAACTATCAACTGAGAAAAAGAAATCTAAGGCTAAGAACACCTAACCTACTGACTGTTCAACCCTAGACTCAACCCCCTGAGAGGAATACTTCTCATCAAAGGAGGGGATGACTGCCCCACTCTAAACAAAAAGTAGCTTGTCAAGCACGCTACTGTCACTAAAACAGCACGCGTGCAAACGCGTGCTGAGCTGAAACAGGAAGCATGTACACACGGGCTGACCTTGTACAGGCCGCGTGTATGTATAAATACTAAGAAAAAAATAAAAACAGGCAGTCCAAACCAGGAAGAGGCCTCTGGTATTGAAAACCAGAGTCCCTTGAAGGCTTGGGATGCTCTTTCTAACAGAAAAAGTGAAAAATGCAAGGAAAATTAAGGCGAAAAAGACAATCTGATACAGGACTGTAAAACCAGCAAGACCCAGACAGGACTCCAGAAAACCCCCTGAGAATGTATAATTCTGACAGGGAAGAGGTGGACAGCCTCTAAAATTCTCTAGAATCCTACACGCTATTGTTATCCCTACAGCTAGAGTTCACACACGGGCTGTAAGAGGATAGGGCACGGGCACACGCATGCAGGCCTTCTGCAAGACATGTGTACCTCTGTATGTCTCGACAATTACCATCAAGCAACAGTCAGGAAAAACTGGTATAAAGAACCAGGCTCCCTGCTAGCTCAGACCCAATAGAAAACAGACAGACAAAGAAACAGACAAATCTAATCTTTTAAACTACCCAAAAAACTCAACTAAATCCGGAAACCCTAAAGAGTATCTTCCCCAGTACGGTCGCCAATTCTGTTGTTGGGAAACATACCCTACAGACTAGCAAACTAGGGTCAGGCTTGCATGCATATTTTGACCGAAAAATAAATTACTTTTAACCTACAACCCGGGATTAAAACCCCTCTTTCACAGTAAATGCATGAAGAGAATCACTAACCTTTTTACTGACGTTCGATGTAGATCCTCCGTTGCGCTTTGACCACTTTCTTGCGTTGCTCCTTCCACAGATAACCTGCAATCAAGACAAATACCAACTACACATGAATGCTACTTCTCTACTCAAGGGTTAGAAATCAAGCATAAATTCATCAAATCATAGACAACACATGCATTGGGACAAGAAAAGTATTCTTTTTATTAATGAAAATGAATCAACTTACAATCAAATTCAAGACTGGCCACCGCTCCTTGAACCTGATCCTGGGCTCCTCTTCTATGTCCTCCAACTGCTTTGTGTTAATTCTCCTTTGGCTTGAGGAAAGGCTAAAGGGTTGGGACAATGGATTACGTAAATGGGCAGAGTTTCTTCGCTATAATTTTTCCTCTTCCAAATGGTACCCCTACCCCTTCTTTTATAGGCTAGAAGGAGCTAGGGTTTTGGACAAACCCTCGGCCATGCATGGCCGGGAGTTTCAGTTAACTGACCCATAGCTTTTTGTTCAGTCGCAACTTTCCTGTTTTTGTGATTTTTTAGGTACACGTGGGCTATAGTGAGCCAGCCAGCGTGTACACGCATGCAATAATGGATTAGGGTGCGTGGGCCTTGACACAAGAGGATTTCCAAAGAGTTGTTCAGCAGATGTTTTGGCAATGAAGGGATATGAGTTGGCCTGATGCCAGGTAAGCATGTGTGGTGCAATTTAGGGTTATAATAGCCAGGATGACACAGTTACAGAAACACAGTGATCAAATTTTCATCACGATGGCTACTATAATAGCTCGCTTGAATCTTCCAATGAGCTACTCAAGGTAAGAGGAAGAAAAGACACAGGAAGCTGGGTAAAAACTAATCGCAATAGCACTACAATTAGATCATCGTAGCATCGTCAGGATCCTTGAATGGATCCTCCAATTTCGAGTGTTCCAACACAGTCATTACAAAGATGGAAAGAAGTTGACTTTCATTAAACAAGTAGTCTCATATACAAATGCATAACTAGGAAAACCAATGCTTCATCAAAGCTTTACAGTTGGGAGATTAGCTCTACCATCGATATATACAAAAAAAGAAAAATTGAGTACATATACTCAGAAAAATTCGCCCAGCAGAGGCGTGCTCGAACCTCCAGGGTGTGGTGTCTCTTTAGTCAAACCTGGCTAGAACTCCTTCATCAGACGCCACCTTAACTCAGCATGGCTCTTGCAGGGGGACCTGTCCATAAGGGTATCATGGGTTGATTGTTCCAGACCTCCCCTCCATACTTCCTATCCAAGGCTGAGTCAAGGTTTCACCAACCAGCTCAGACATCATTAATTGCCTTCTTCCATGGTGGTGACCGATACCTTGTGTACAGGGGACAATCAGGCTCTAAGGGCTAGCCTCCTCTCCTTTTAGCCCTATGAATTTGTGACCAGGCACTAAGACTGTGGGCCAGACCCCATGGCACTTTCGCAAATCACGTTTTGGTGATTCTTAATGCAGTGGAGGAATGAACCCTTGACCTTTGAAATCCTGACCCCCGAAACATCGATGATGCTTAATCGTGTGCCACCCGTCTTTCTTGATTAATGGTCTCGATCCTTTCGGGACTTCATGCACCGAGAGCTCACGATGTCTCTTTTCTCCATTCTCCCAGTTGCTCAAACCGCAAAACCATCGATGACTGCCACCTAGCCCCCAAGATCAAAGGTTCTAATCCTTTCGGGACTTCTCATTTTTTGTTTTGGGGCTTTGAAATGCAATGGATGGGAGACCCCTTGCCTCTTGAAATGTCGATCCTCGAAACGTCGACTAGCAGACACATGTCCCTGTAGGATCGAACAACCTAGATTTTCTCATGGAATATGGGCGCTTTGTCTCCAGCCTCTGCTCTACATTCTGCTCTGTATTAAACCCCCAGGAAACTTTCATGGCCCTGAAACCCAATGACCATCGATCTTCTCTATAGATGTATCCTAGCCACTAAAAATTTAAAGTTGCCTGCATGTTTGTATTTGAAGCCTGAAATTGGGATTTTTCTGTGCTGTGCTTGGGTGATTCTCATGCAACTCGCAGACCTGGATACTCTTATGTCTAAGAAAATAATTGTTGCTAATAGCTGGAACAGCCTATTTCCTTTTTCAGCAAAGCACTGAGAGATGCAGAAACAAGATATGATATCATTGAAAAGCAGGCTTATGCTTTGGTGAAAGCCCTCAAGGCTTTCAGAATCTATATTCTACACTCAAAAAATATTGCATATGTCCCCTCGGCTTTAGTAAAGGAGATACTGATACAGCCTGATATACATGGAAAAAGAAGCAAGTGGATCATCAAGATTCTTGAGTTTGACCTGGAAATCAAACCCACCAGGTTGGTGAAAGGCCAAGGTTTGGCCAGGTTATTGGTTGAATCAAATTGTGAGGCATTGGGGGTTAATTTCATGAATATAGACTTAGAATATCAGCAAGCTGAGATTGCTGGTGAAGAATCTCATGTCAGCCCCAACTTAGTAGGATGCCCCTGGTATAAATACATCATATACTTTCTACAAAAGTTGAGGCCCCCTGATGGTTTGGGTAAAAACATGGTGAGAGCTTTGAAACTCAAAGCAATCAAGTATTGTATCATCGATTAGATTTTGTACTGGAAGGATCCTCTGGGAGTCTTGTTGAGGTGTCTAGACCCACAATAAGCCCAAAGAGATATGTCTAATTTTCATGACATCTCATGTGGGGGGCATCATTTTTGGAGGACCACAGCATATAAGATCCTCAAATCTGGGTATTTTTGGCCCAACCTTTTTACTGATGTTTGTGCAAAGATTAGAGTTTGTACCAAGTGTCAAAAGTTTGTTGGAAAGAAACAACTCAAATATTTGCCTTTGAAACCTGTAGCGGTTTCTGGACCTTTTTAGCAGTGGGGTCTCAACTTCATTGGAGAGATCCACCCAGCCTCGAGTGTCCAGCACAGGTGGATTTTGACCGCCACTAATTATTTTAGCAAATGGATAGAAGCCATCCCTACAAGGAGTGCCTCCCACAAGGTGATCATAAATTTCCTTGAAGACATCATATCCAGATTTGGTTGTCCAAGAAGGATTTTCACAGACAATGTTGCCTCTTTCAGAGCTGAGCCATTAATTAATTTATGTGATCAGTATGGGATCACACTAGTCCATTCTACTCCCTACTACCCTAAGGGAAATGGCTTAACAGAGTCTTCTAAAAAGAGCCTCATAAAGATCATCAAAAGACTGTTAGAAGACAACAAAAAAGCCTGGGATTCGAAGTTGAAGATTGCATTGTGGGTTAACAGAGTTCCCACAAAAAGATCTTTAGGCATTTATCCTTTCCAGCTAGTGTATGACATTGAGGCAATATTTCTTGCTCATCTTTCTTTTCCTGTGGCGAAGTTCCTCCGGGACTACCAAGGAGAACCTAATGACATGGTCAGGAGGATACTGCGGCTGGTAGAAGTGCAGAAGACCAGGGAGAAGCTGCTTGATAAAGCACAAGACCCTCAACAAAAAATAAAACGATCTCTTGACAAGGGTGCAAGCAAGGAAAATTTCCAGCTAGTGGATCTGGTGCTCAAGTTGGATGCACCCAAGCAAGACAAGGGTAAACATGGTAAATTTGAAGCCTTGTGGATTGGCCCCTTCAATATTTTTGAGGTTTTTCTGAACAACACTTATGAATTGCAGAACTTGGAGGATTCTGAGGTTTTGGGTGGCCCTGTCAATGGGCACTTTCTCAAGAAATTTTTTGTTTAGGCCATGACCAGCATCCCACCATTGTAAATACCACCCCCTTTATGTTTTTATTTTTACTTTTTATTTTAATAAAAGACTCCATAACCCAATAGCTAAGGCACTAGAGCTGCGCGTTCTTGGCAACTCGTAGGGAGCATGCCATCCCCTGTGGAGCCAAATGTTATCACATGAACTTGTCAGAGTCCTGTGGGTTTGTGGTTTATACCCGAGTCTATGTCCTTGCCCTATTTTTCTATTTTTCGTAGGCCATGTCCTTAAATTTTCCCTTCAGCCAACAAAGTCATTTTTGTTTGCCCCTTTTTGTTTGGGCACTCATCTCCTTTACCTCCATCACTGATCCTTCTGTTTTCTAAAACCCTCAACCAGTCATCCAAGTATTTATTTACACAGGCCGCAGCCATGAGCACAAAGCGCACCTTTCTTAAAACATTCCATTTCGATGTTGAAGCATAAGCAAAAGTCATTTTTAATTTTTCAGTGGTGAAGATTCCAGGAATAGTCCAGATCAACGGCTCATGGAATTTCGAGAGTGAAAACTTGTGCAAAGTATAGCACCAGAGCAAAAGGTCCCGAAGTGAATATGATTTGTTGATATTAAACAGGACAGGTGGCAGTGGATCCAACCCTTCGGGGAAATGAGCTTCGGGATAATTGAAGTGAGAAGTGCTTAGAAATCCTGAAGGGTCAAAGCCCGAAGCCCCGAAGTCTTTGAAATTCCTAATTGTTAAAGTGGTCAAAGTCCCTGAAGCCGTTGAAGCCCCAAAGTGCCAAAGTGTTGAAGTCCCGAACAGTCGAAACCCCAAAGTGTCAAAGCGCCGAAGAGAAAAAGCTCGAAGTCAAGGTCGAGAAAAGTTTTAATCTGGTCCGTAGATCTCATTAGGAGATATCAACGGTTGAAAATAATCACAAGAATCGGGATTCTGAAATGTTGTTAAAGTTTTTCTTCAAAGGTCCAAACTCTCGAAACCCAAAATCAGTAGGGACCGTCCGACTCAGAAGGACACGTAGCGCAAGATCAATAATTTCCCTGATTCGTGAAGTGGAAAACTCAATGGGCAGAGCCCGGAGGACTCACGAAGTGTGAACTCACGAGTTGATATGATTCGTTGGATCAAGAAAAGGAGTGTATCGTTGATTTGGCAAATTCAGAGAATCGAGAATTGGAAGAAGGGAGTTAAGCAGTTGTTAAAATTTGCGAGCCGCAAAGTCTCGATTCGCGAATATTTAATCAGAATCGTTGGATTGCGGGATTGTAGACCATTGATCTGGTGATCGGAAGAAGATCAAGACTGTTGGATAGCGGGATTGTGGACCATTGATCTAGCAAGCAAAACTCGCTAGTTCGGGTTTCGAGAGTAGGGAGATGAGAAATCTTCCAACAACGCGAAGCGCAAATTTACGAAGCGCTTGGGAGCTTGGCCCCAAGTCATAGCGAGGATTCATATGCAAGGAAAATATGAGGAGTTCCCGAGATCTGCGCCAAAGGCCGAAAACACCCACGTTCGTTGCAGAGTGAATCCTTTCGGTTTCAAAAGTTTTGGGTGAGATTAAATAGTCACTAGCAATGCATGACAGTCCATAGGGTGTGGAGCCTCACCTGCTTCTCAATGAAAGTAGTTAATGTAATAGACGATGGTGGTTGAAATCTCGTATCACCCATAAATGGAAAGCTTGAGAAGACTGGTCGTGGAAGCAAATTGTCATCCCAGATCTCCCCTGTGAATGGATTTTATGCGAACCCATACTAATATGAGCTCACGTCTAACAAAATAATTCCTGCACAGTCTGACAGATCATGCACCGACTGAAAGATCTAAAAGTAGTGGTCCAATCACGCTCCTGGTAGTTGCAACAATTCTGAGTATATATACTCAATTTTGATATTTTGTTAAGGTCATCAACTGGTTGAGAAGAGCTCCCTATTTTGTAATGTTTTGATGCCAGAATTGTTCTCTGGTTATGTATAAGATTTGACACTTTCAGATTAATAGAAGTCAACCTCTTTTCATCTCTTTGTAAAAACTGTGCTAAAACACTCGGCCATGGAGGATCTAGTCAAGGGTTGTTATGTTGTTGTAATGTAAGTTTGATTATAGCAGTATCGTGACCAATTTTAGTCAGCTTCCTTGTGATATTTTTCCCTCTTACGCTGAATGGCTTGGGCATGGAGGATCCAGTCGAGTTTTTGTAGCTGCATGGTGATGTAGGTTTGATCATTGTGTTGTTGTGACTGTGTTGTTTGGACATATTTCAGTGTCTGAGTCTGAGTTTTTCCTCTCCAAGCTGCTTGAAGGAATGATGCCCATAACAGTATTGTCCACCTTTCTTACTAAGTCTTCCCTCTGCTCACACTTAAACTCAATTCACTGACTAAATCTAGTTGTGGCCCTCACTTCCCTATGCATTTCTTGTCCAGTTCTGTGTTGAGCATCATTCATATATTGAGTTTTGTCCATTGACCTCCACTCATATAAAACCAACATCCACCAAAAACTCTGATGGGTACTGGGCTTATCCTCCTACAATCTGAGGGTGACTTTCAGTGCTAACACTATAATTAACTCTAATCCACCCTTAATCCCCCATTACATCACTAGGGGGGTCCCACCACCACCCAACTAGAATTCCTACTTTCTCCATTCTTTCCCAAAGTTTTATTTGAGGAATTGTATTAGAGGCTTTAGAAAATTTGAAAAAGCAAAGATCAATGTTAATACATTCCCCTTGCTTTCTTAGAAACCACTCCAATTTTTATTGGTTGGTCAATGGTTGAATGATTAGGATGAAAACCAACTTGAGAAGGAACCTTGGCATTGTTTGTTTCTTCCGATTTACTTATTTTCCTCTCTAGAATGGTGCCAAATAGATTGGAATAAAGGATATTGAGAATGATGGTTTTGTAATTTCCCAACTTATTTATATCACTAATTTTGTGAATATATATCACTTTGCTAAGTAAAGGAAATATGTGTCATATAGCCCCATGGAACACATCCTTGAAAAGTCCATGCAAAGGTGGACCTCCCCCCATTGAATGCATCCTTGAGAAGTGCATGCAAAGGTGGACCTCCCCATTTGACCATTTTAGTGGTTAAACCTTGAGGATCAGGTGCTTTTCCATTAGAAATATGCTTAATTCCCAACTATATATCTTCTTTTGAAATAACCTCTATTTATTTTCCTAATAAATCTATGTTGGAATCCTTCCTTTAATGTATTTCTTATAAATTTTACATACATATGCAATAATTTATTCCTCATTTATCTCACCTGGGTGAGAGGCTCATGAATGTAGTTGTTCCCCACAAAAAAATTGAACAACCTGTGAAATAGGCATTGGAACATTGAATTTACTTAATTAAAGATTTTAATTAAGAGTATAAATATTAAATTTTTCATTAGTCCAATGTCAAAATAATTTACCACAGTCGTAAGAAGATCAACATGTTGATGGCCAAAGAACCAAAGGAATATGGTATGAGTGAAATTCATCCCCCTTACAGACCAACAATGGGTTATTTCAAGTTGTGTGGTTTTCCTTAGACACCACTTGATGAAGTAGAATGTGAAGTTGCACCATTAGACACATGTGGATTCATCTTTGGTATCCCATATCATTGGTATAGGTATGTTATCTTCTACATGAGAGAAAACAAATATCGCTTGGTCAAGGGTGGTAAGGAATACTTCATCAAAGCACATAAAGGGGGAGAGAGAATTACTCCTCTAGTAAAAAAACAGGGGCATACAAGCAAGAAACAAACAACCTTCATCAGTAATGGAGTGTTGGATATGGAGAAGCGAATGGAGGTCATGTTCTTCCATATCCTTGATAGTCAATCGCTTTGGGACCAAAAGTCTACAAATGGGGAGGTGTGATTCAAATTGGATCCTTGCCAAAATATTTTGTAAACTTTGTAATAAGCATTTAGTTGTTTTTTGTTTTTTGGCAAAGTCAATAAAATGTCCAAAATTTACTTTGGAATGAACCATTATGAAGGTTAGACTCCCATGGAATCTCATTAAAAATTAAGGTTGTGGTGAAGAAGGACATCAATAGGGAGATGCAAAGAGAACTTGAGAAGCTTGAAGGGAAGTAATAGAGATGAGAGATTGAAGAGTGCAACCTACCTGAATATCAGAGGACAAAGGAGTCAAGGAGCCTATCCATGATGAGATAAGGTGTGTCTAAGACATGGGAATCTGTAATTTTTTAGTGAGTAACAATGCATGATATTTCAAAGCATGCATAGCTAACCCTTTGTAATGAATTTCTTGAGTGTAATAAACCTCCACTGGATCTAGTTTCCTTGGTTGAGTTCCTAGGGTTAAATCTTTGTTTCTATGAGATTTATTGGTGTGTGATAAAGTGCTTATGTTTTCTATATTAATTGGTTTATTGGTTTAAAGGATTGCTTGAACATTGAATTCATTGGATAATATTTTATCAATCGGTATCTTGAATGCTAGTTTGTATCATAGCACAATCCCTAAGCTTGGATCATTGGTTGGCACCCACCAATTGTTAATATATTCACTATTTGATCAATTATTGAGTCAATCTCATGCTACAACAATTTTATTGCATCAATACTTTTCTTGAGTCTTCAAGATTCCACCTACAAGTATCTCCTTCCCATGTTTAGACCAAAAACAATTATACTCAACATAATCATACTTTCCTTCATCGCGTGTTTAATTAAGCACCCACAATGTTTAATTTTTTCTTATATACCAACAATTGATTTGTACTGGTGTTCGTTTCTCGCGGACCATCGCTCCCTCATGAAATCGATGGCTATGCATGTATTGTGCCTCTGATGAAATTCCTCATTAATTAAAACATTGGTACATTTTCCATTGGATACAATCAATTGATTTCCTCAACCTTACACTCTACTAGTTTCTACTATAGCCATGCATTTGGGCATAAATCACATATTTTCTTAACTACTAAAAAATAACATTCTCAAACCACGTCTCCCAAATCAATATTCATTTGACTAAATCACTGGCCTATACCATAGATACCTCGAATCCAATAGAGTTTGGACATTGAAGAGACATATTTATAGATTTTTCATTTACCTACAACAAACACATTGCACTAAAACACAGACACACAAGGCATCTCCATGCTAGACATGGAATTCAATATCTATATCCATCCATGTAGATAGCAATATGATTTATATAAATTGCTTTGGATGTTTATTGAAAGGGATGTGAGGTTATCTTTGTTGGGTATGAATTGTACTATAAAACAAAGGATATAAATTAAGCATGAGAGAAATCTTTTGTTTGGGAAAGAAGGCATTGTTTCGAGTAATTACACCTCTGGTAGCAAGATGATAGAGTATTTTATTCTACAAATGATTCGTTTTGATGAAACAAATAGGTCATAGGTGTACCATTTATGGATCATATAATTACCTAGCAAACCAAATCCTAACCACTAATGTTCCTTACATTAATCATTGAGTCATATTACATTTATTAAATGATAACTGCCTTGTGGGTCTTATTTAATAATAACTAAAACAGTGGACCTGGGCCACGTTACATTAAATGGCCACCATACCTATCCTATCATTAACTCTAATGGGCCCTTAAGTCCCCATTACATCACTAGGGGGGATCCCACCACCACTCAATTAGAACTTCTACTTTCTCCATTCTTTCCCAAATTTTTTATATAAGGAATGGTATCACGGGCTTTAGAAAAAATGGCAAAGCAAAGATAGATGTTATTGCATTCCCCTCACTTTCATAGAAACCACTCTAAGAGTTACTAGCTGGTCAATCGTTGAATACTTAGGATGAATCCAACTTAAGAAGGAATCTCGACATTGTTTTTTTCTTCCCATTTACTTATTTTCCTCTCTAGAATGGTGCCAAATAGATTGGCATAGAGACTACTAACCATGAAGATTTTGTAATTTCTCACATTATTTATATCACAACGTTTGTGAATAGATATCACTTCGCTAACTAAATACTTTTGTGAATAGATATCACTTTTCTAACTAAAGGAAACCCATGTCATATGGCCTCATTGAATACATCCTTGAGAAGTGCATGCAAAGGTGAGCCTCCCCATTTGACCATTTCAATGGTTAAACCTTAGAATCAAGTGCCTTTCCATTGGCAAGATGTTTAATTCCCACCTACATATCTTATTTTGAAATAACCTCTATTTATTTTCCTAAGAAATCTATGCTAGAATCAATTCCCTTAATGTATTTAACCTATACTTATTTTCCTAAGAAACTATGTTGGAATCCTTTCCCTTATTGTATTTAACCTCTATTTATTTTCCTAAAAAATCTCTATTGGAATCATTTCCTTAATGTATTTCTCATAAAGTTCACTTACATATGCAATCATTTCTTCCTCATTTATCTCACCTAGGTGAGAGGTTCATGAATGTAGTTGTTTCCCCCAACAAAATTGAATAACTTGTGAAATAGTCATTGGAACATTGAATTTACTTAATTCAAGCTTTCAATTAAGAATATAAATATTAAAGTTTTCATTGGTCCAATGCCAAAATCCTTTACCACAATGGTAAGAGGATCAACAATTGAGTTATTTCAAGTGGTGTGGTTTTCCTTTAATAATGGTGATGTGCCCACCGACATTCACAAATAGCCACCACTAATGATGACTCCCCTTCTTCTCCTTTGGAGATTGCGAGTCTTAGAACTACATCCACTGAAACAATGGGGAATTGTTACAACTCGAGCTTTAGTGAACCTGAGCCAGGGGATAACTCCCTAGGATTTGTTCTGGACACTTTGTTTCTAACCTACAAAGAAGCTTTGTCTCCCATTCCCCTTCCTACTTACCTGGGGAAAACTGTACTACGACCATTGGAGTCTGGTGAGGCCTCGGGATACTCTGAAAACACTAGAGTGGACTTGGGAAAATACTTTACCTAGTCTAAGGGGCTGGGCTACGAGCACTCACTGATAAAGGCCAGGAGTGCTCGATGAAAGGAGGGTCTACCTATTACTCTTACTACTACAAATCTTTCACCACACTCTAATATAGGGGTGATTAGAGGCATGAAATCCCTTACGAGAGCCAAGCCATGATAATTCTCTCCCTCAATATCATAGGGGTGGGGGTGGGCTGAAATCTGCCTCCTTTAGAAGAATTCTCGCCGGGACTTTGTTGGATATTATCTTCCTTCAAGAAACTTTGGTTGATGGCCAGAAAGCCAAGACATTTTTGAACAAGTTCCGCACTACCTGGCATACTTGTACTGGTATATCACTTGGTACATTGGGGGGACTGGTTGTTACCTAGGAGCCTACAAAATTTGTTTTATATCCTTATCTTTGTTGTGGTGGTATGCTTCTGACAGGTACCTGCCTATGGAAGAATCAGTTGATCACTCTACTTAATGTATATGGACCCTGCACAGACATAAAACTATTTTGGGATAAGGTGGCGACAAGGGGACTACTCGACTATACAAATTTGATAATTGCATGGGACTTGAACCTAACTACAAATGATGGGGAAGTGTGGGGTGACTCAGCTTCACAGGATCCCCTGGCTAGTTACTTCAATACTCTATTTCAATCTCATGCACTGATAGAATTTCACCCAGATGATTTAGTTCCTACTTGGCACAATGGTCGTTCTGGATTAGAGGAAATTTCTAAATGACTAGATTGGGTTCTTATCTCTGAAAAACTAGATATGAAAGGATCAGTTCCTGGGTTGATTATCCTTATTTGTTGAATCACACTCTGATTCTCCTGCAACTTGACTCTCCACCATTATCAAAGGCTTATCCATTTAAGATGAATGTGAGCTGGCTGCTAGAGGCAGAATTCAATGATATTGTTAAGGAAGTCTGGAAATACACCATGTGTCAGAATGAGTCGGGGATTCAACAAAATTTTGTTTGGAAATTGTAGACTCTAAAACATCGTATCAAACGATGGGAAAAAAATCACAGAAAAAAAAACTTCTTAGACTGAAAGAGATGGAGATTGATATACGTACTCTTCTACAAGAAGACACACAAGAACATGGGAAATGAGGTAGGAATAACACCTTGAAATTATTAGAAATTGAAAGGAACCAAATCCTCCTTATGGAAGAAGCTCTGTGGAGACAATGGAGCAGAGCACTCTGGATAAAATGTGGCGATCAAAACTCAAAATTATTTCATCGTTTTGCAAGCTCTTGTCGAAACAAAAAGAACATTTGGGAAATCAAATATGATTTTGGTTTCATCCACAGTGGACAACAATATCTAAAGTCAACAGCCACAAATTACTTCAAATCCTTCTATGGGGCGATTGAACACAACAATCTGCATGATCCAATATTTGTTGCCAAACTATTCCCACGTTCGGTCACAGTGGAGGACTCCAACCACTTGGATAGCCCCTGTACCATACAGGAAGTTTGGGATGCTCTAAAATCATTCACCAAAGACAAAAGTCCAGGCCCGGACAACTAGACTATAGAATTATTCCTACACTTCTTTGAATTCGTTGGGGTAGACCTGTTGGAACTAGTGGAATATTCCAGGATTTGAGGAAAAGTGATTGGTGCGTTGAATTCGACTTTCCTAACATCAATTCCTAAAGAAAATAATCCCACGTCCTTTGGAAACTACAGACCGATAGCACTATGCAACCTATGCTACAAATTAATCTCAAAAATCATTGCAAACATGATAAATCCTATCCTCTCGAGGACCCTGTCGGGTGAACAACTGGGTTTTTTAAAGGGCAAACATATATTAGATGCCATTGACACAGCCCAAGAATGCTTGCATAGTATAAAGGTGAGAAATACAAAGGAACTTATTCTAAAATTGGATCTAAAAAAAGCCTTCGAATGCATTGACTGGGATTTTCTTTGATTGATCCTGACTCAATCAGGCTTTAGCCACCTTTTTATAAAGTGGATCATGAGTTGTGTGACCAATGCCAACTTCGTTGTCCTGGTAAATGGTAAAAAATTTCATTTCTTTCATAGTGGCATGGGACTGAGGCAGGGATGCCCACTCTCCCCACTATTGTTCATCTTGTTCATGGAAGGATTAAGCCTACTTATTAAAAAAGGACAAGCAGAAGGGAAGCTTACAGGGATAAAAGTGTCCAAGATCGTCAAGATTTTACACCTCTTTTTCTTTGATGATGTCTTAATCATGACCAATGACTCATTACAAGAATGGAAGGAAATAAAATACATCTTGATGACTTTCTGTAGTGCCTCGGGTTTGTTGATAAATTGGACAAAGTCAACTTTTCACTATGCCAGTATACAAGAGCACTCCTTGGTGCTTCTAAAAAATATTTTTCCTTATAACTTTGTGCACCTTTCTGAAGGTGTTAAGTACCTTGGTTATTTTATTAAAGTTGATTCATATAAGGTAACAGATTGGAAATGGATTGTTGCAAAGGTAGAGAAAATAATAGGTCATTGGTGCAATAGATGGCTCTCCTTAGGAGGTCAATTCACTCTCATTAAAGCAGTTTTAGAAGGACAGTCATTTTATTGGATGGATATTGTAGCCATACCAGCCTCAGTTTTAGACAAGATAAGGAAATTAACCTACAATTTTCTTTGGTCTGGCAGTACTGATTACACTCACCTACATCTTAGCAACTGGGAATCACTGGCCAAACCAAAAATTAAGGGTGGTTGGGGAATCAGAAACATTTTTCATTTTAACAAAGCACTAGCTGTTAATTCCCTTTGCCGCGTGTTGACAAAATATGGAATCTGGCACTATGTTATAAAAGATAAATACCTTCCCCATGGTTTGGTGGCCACTTGGTTCAGGACTACTACAAACATAGCGAGAACGACCTCTCAAAATTGGAGAAATCTGGTAAAATCGGTAAATTGGATCACCCATTAACTTTGCTGGAATTTGGGTTCTGGACACTTAGTTAACCTTATCAAGGATTCTATATTAGGATTGGATAAATCCTCCTTCTTATCTCCACAACTTATTGCTCATTTAAATTTAAAAAACATCAGATATATATTTCAAGCAAGAGGAAACCATAGGCTTGGGATCCTTACTGACTGTTGGAAAACCAGTGACAAGATTGGACTATGAGTTGAACTCGCAGTGGAATGGGAAACTTTCTGTAAGAAACTTTCGTGATCCAGCCTACAGCTTCAAGAAAAGGATGACCAACTCATGTGGATAGGGGGCGACAACTCGGGCCTCTTATCAGTAAAAAATGTCTACTCAACAATTTCAAACACCCTCTAGCATAACAATATAGGTGGATGGAGGAAAAATATGTGGTCCTGGAACATCGCACATAAGATCAAATTATTCACCTGGCTTACAATTGAAAACAAAATACACACTTGGGATATCCTACAAAGGAAAGGTTGGGTTGGACCCGGTATTTTCCAACTGTGCCACAGATATGAAGAGATTGTGATGCATCTATTTATTAAGTGTCCCTTCACTAGACAAGTATGGGATGGTATATTTATTGAACAAAACATAAATACTACTTAGGAAGGGCACACTTCAATTGTCTATTATGATTCCTAGACCAAAACAGAGCGTAACTATCAAACCCTTCCAACATTGGTTTGTTGGTTCGTGTGGTTGGAAAGAAATAAAAAAGTATTTGAAAATGGGATTCCATCTACAAGCATAGTTGTCTACAAAACTCTAGGTATGCTCATAGACTGGACATCCCTTCACCCAAAAAAAGAGGTCTCCAAGAACAAAGTTAAGAAACATATTTCAGAGGGTGTTCCTATAGGTTGGTTTGATCATGTAGCACAGTCTAATGGCCTCCGGAGTGGAGTAGGGGGCTTGATAAGAATTTTGATGAATTATCATTACAAATGGACCTTCAACTGTGGCCTGGGTACCAACACCAAGGTTGAATTATTGTGAGCCTGGGCTATTCTTCATCTCGCATCTAGATTAAACATTGATGTACTTCAAATATTTGGTGACTCCTGAATTGTTATAGATTGGTTGAACAACAGGAGAAAACTACAGGTCATCTCTCTTTTGGGCTGGAAGGATATGCTGTATCATGTTGTCATTGATGTCAAAGGAACAATGTCTTGTCATAGTATATTGATGTAGTGATTGATGGATTATGCATTGACCTTGATTGATGGATCATGTATTGACCTTGATGTCAATGGATTGATGTCAAGAGGAGTCATAGTCATATGCATAGATGAATATGGATCAATGAGTTGTAGTTGGATTGATGTAAAGATGAATCATTATTGTCTTGTCATGGTTGTACAAATGGACGAACTCCAAAGTGGTCCCCTTATGGTGAAATCCTTCACAGGAAGACGCTTTGCGGTGAACTCCAAAGGTCATGGTTGTACAAATGGATGAACTCCAAAGTGGTCCCCTTATGGTGAAATCCCTCATGGGAAGACGCTTTGTGGTGAACTCCAAAGTGGTCCCCTTATGGTGAAATCCTTCACGAGAAGATGCTTTGCGGTTGATTTATCCTAGTAATATGGTTAGATAACCTATGATTAATTATGGAATAATGAGATGAAGATCAGTGAATTTGTTAGTGAAACTATCCTAGATGGATAATGCTTGTCAAGTCATTTCCAGTGGTACGTGGAACGTCACATAACTACTCACGGTTTGAGAGTTATGGTCTTAGGAAGTTGGAGGACCCTCATATGTTGGTTTGAAGGTCCAAAAGGTCAAAGAAGTCAAAGTGCTTGCAAAGAAGAGATTATTTAAATAATAAAGTGAAGTGACAAAATCAAATAGGATTATTTAAATAATAAAATGAAGTGACAAAGTCAAAGAGGATTATTTAAATAATAAAGTGAAGTGACAAAGTCAAAGAGGATTATTTAAATAATAAAGTGAAGTGACAAAGT
>JZKD02S1341457.1:701727-728428 GCA_000966675.3 Picea glauca
TATATTTTATCTTCAAACAAAAAACAACAAAGTGGGATTGTAATTCCCAATCACAAAGTTCTAATATGTACTTACATGATTCAATATTGCAAATGCCCCAAGCCCTATTGGTTTCCTTAACATTAACTTCTAGCTATGTCTTATTGGCCTCATGGTCCTTGGCTTCTGTAACTAGGATGCTATATAGTTCTTCGATTTCCCAAACACATCTCTTGAGTTCACCCCAGAGTTCTTAGACCTCACCCTTAGAAGCATAGTAACAATCACATCAATGGTCCACTGGGCCTCCAATAATACCATGAATACCTGAGAGCTAGAGCAAAGAGAGGAGGGAATTCACAAGAAGTTCATGGTAAAAATAGAGGCAATAGGGTGCCTAGGAACGTGTTCCTAAAAGTGTCCATGCATTATTTTTCCTATAGATTCCACCACACAGGCTTCCACCTAGCATGCAAATTCATAGTTTTAAGAAAGCATGTGCAATTTTAAGAATGTGCATGCATTAAAAATTCATGCGTGTTACTAAGAGTGCATGCATTAAAAATCCATGCATGTTAGTAAGCGTGCATGCATATATTATTAAAAAAAAGTCCTACATATTGTTTTATAAAACAGACCGCACAAAGCATTTGAAGGAACGTTTGAGGAGCCTTTGGAATAATTTTTGACTACCAAGAGGATGCCACTATTCACATTTTCCTACATTGATTTTAGGTAGGTTTACTCAATTTTATTTTTTTGTATTTTATAAATCTCAAGTTATAAAAAAAAATAAAAATACATATTATTCCTCTTGAAATGAATCATATAAATCATTTTTACATGGAGCCTACACTTCAAAAGAACCCTAACCCACCATCAACGAATGAAGAAAGTGTTAGATTAAACTTGACTCGATGAAAGAGTCAAAGGTGTTAGGTCAACAGTGGTGGTTTTGGGCACATGGTTTTGGTATCCCATGGTTTTAGAGCCCCTAGATTACATATAATCAAATCCTTTAAAAGGTTGGTGATACTCCATTGTAATGTTCCATGAGGTAAGAAATGAAAGCTCACTTGGTCAGGTTTGGTCAAGGGACGAATAGATCTATTGGTTGGTTTTTTGCGGTTTGGGATTTCCAGGATAAATCACATTTCATGATTTATATGTTGTTTCTATGATTTGAAATATTACCTTTTCTCTTGCATTTTTTAAAACTATCAGAAAGACCCAATCCAAAACCCCAATGACTAGATACACACACTAAAATTAGCAATGGCCTCGACTCATTGATAAACCTAATACAAAATTTTAGAAACACCAGAGAGCCCTCACTCCTTTCATTGTCTACACTGTTGGATACCATTGTATATTCCATTGCTAACACTTGCGGCCAATTATCTCATATTTTCGAATACAAGGATAAGATGTCTAAATATTATAGGACGGGTTTAGATAGAAACTAGGCGAGAGATGTACCAATTTCATATATAGTTTATTATGTCATTTTTTTTATATATTTAATTATTTCTTATGTGTAGTTGCTATGATAAGATGGTACTCTTACATCGTCTCAAGATGCATCAATGACAGTTTCTAGCATTGATGCAACAGTTGTAGAAGCATGCTTGTTTGGTGTACCTCACACATAGGTATTGTGGTACTGTGTACGATGGTGTTTTTTATCTTGCTAGTAAGATCTCCTATGAAGCCGTATGTTTGTATTCTTATAACCTATGTGTTACGCTATAAAAAATATTAATATATAGGCCCCTTCAACTAAAGATGTCACTAAATTCGTTTGAGAAGTGGGGATTGGAATTTCTAGGGCATGTAGATCCACCATACAATAAAAAAGGAGCACTTATAGGTTTTCACATATTATTTGACCAAATGGGAAGAAGTGAAGCCAACGAAGAATTCCCATGAGGAAAAGGTAGCTAAATTCCTCTATGAGAACATATTTGTAAGATCTGGGGTATTGAGGGACATTTTCACAGATTAAGGATCTCAATTCACATCAAATCTCATTGACAACCTCATGAGCTTGTACAAGATCAAACATAGAAAACTAGCCACCTACCATCCTTAATTAATTAGTCAAGTATAAGTGGAAAATAAAGAAATGGAGAACATCTTATGTTAGAGTCCTACCCTGATACCCTTACTTAGATATTTTATTATTGTATGAGGTCGCCTTCCTTTGAATAAGGCCCGTTAAATAGTTAGTTAATAGTCACTCATTGTAAAAAAGGGTCATTTTTATTAATAAATACCAATTTTGTTGGTTGGCCTCATTACAAGGGGCAATTAAGGTTCTCTATGGATAGTTTTATATTAAGTAGAAGGTTATGTAATGTTTTGTCAAGAATTTTATTGTATTTTGAGCATTTCTCTTGGATGTTTCCCCCTTGAAGAGGAAAGTGAACATATCTTTCTATTTTGATTACCAAATAGATCTTTCTTAGGTTTTATCTCTCCTTTGTCTTATGTCCTTGGGTTTTGCTCTACATTTTATGTGATTGCTCCGAAGTTTTGGGGCTAAGTACACTATATCCTAAACAATTTAGTCAAATGACATAAGAGATATTGGGTAAACAAATTGATAGAGCGTGTGTGGGTATACAACACTACATGGAAAACTACCATAGTTTTTACACCCTATGAGTTAGTTTATGGGAAAAAAAGGTTATGCTCCCTGTAGAGTTTGAGATCCAAACACTGAGCACAACCTTGTAACTAAGATTGGGTCTCTTTGAGGAATAAGAAATATTTTAGAATCTCAATTCCTTAAATGAATATAGGTAAGAGGCCTTGTTCCATACTAAAATGTTCCAAAAACAAAGGACAAAGTGGACTAAAAAGTACATTAAGACCAAAGTCTTTGAGTAAGGTGATTAGGCCTTGCTATATGACTCAAGATTTAATGTTTTCAAGGGTGAACTAAGGACAATATGGTTGGAACCCTACTAGATTGACACATGTTATGATAATGGATCAATAAAAATAAAAACAATTGATGAAGAGAAAGTTCCTTTATTGGTTAATGGATATAAACCGAAACTCTAGAAGAAACCATTATTGAAAGAAGAGTATGAAAACAAGATTCAAGGACACCATGTTGGTCTAATTGAGAGAAGAAATGCTCATAAAACATATTGATCATCTCAAAAAGAAAAAAGAACAAAATAAAAAGAAAGAATAAAAATTTCCCATGATGAAAACCTCTTTAAAAAACCTCCCTAGAGGAAACCCTAGATCTATAGAAAAAAATTGTCATAGATAAAATCTCCTTGAGGAAATATGAGACATAGTGATGCAGGAGCATAAACTGCCCCAATCAAGATAGAAATCTTAAACCTTCCAAAAGGAAAGCGTGGCAAGAGAAAGACATGATTTTCTCAAAATTTGTGTAAAATGATAAGGTTGTTTATGTATTGTTATTTAATTACTGTATTAAGCGGGTTGTTAGCAAATTTCAAGGGATAGATCGGATCTGAGATGATTTGATCCCTCTATTTGTTTTAAATATTTAATCCTTTGGACATTAAAAGGGAGAGGTGACGCAATGTAGATCAGGTCGAGTAGCGGCTAGGCCCAGAGAGGTCATATTATGTATTATCGAGCTCGATTTTAATGAAATCCATGAGTGATTTGAGTTAAATATATCCTTTGTTTCTTTCCATTATGTCTATTTTGATTCTATGTGCAATGCGGGTGCGAGACTCTAAATTTGCATGCATATGATGAAGCCACAATAAAATTGTGTAGATATGGAGGAGTAGTGAATCGTCCTGTGAGTATGTTTTCATCAAAAAACATTTCTAATCGTTGATCATCATAGATCAATGATCGAAAACGAAAGTGAAAAATTATTTTTATCTAACGGAATGGGATTGTTTGAGGCACATTATAATAAGAAAGAGTTTGCGCCTAGTCTCTCGGTTAACCCTGGTATTAAACGTCGAGTGTTTGAGTTGAGGATGATGGGTAGTGAGTATGAGGCTTATGGTTGGATGAAAAATAGCATGAAGCGATAAAGGTGAAGTTCCTATGAACTTCATGGATTGAGATTCGAAGAAGGGACTCCATTGCAAGCTCGAGATACATTTTTCAAGGAAATTATTTGAGTTTTGTTGATTCCATGGACACATTTTAGTCCATTTTGTGGGCCATAACTCACAAGTCCGAGGATTGAACCTGTAAAAAAAAGTCGATTCAAAGGACTCCAAAATTGGTCTTCGTCAAGTGGTATCAAAGCAGGGAATGTTTTGTTGTGTGTGAGTGGGTAGATGAAGAAGCCAGAGAAGAGCAAAGGATGCTCAGATGGTTATAAGAGGAGAGAACTAGTGATACCAAAAGGTCAAGCTCAAGAGAAATATTGATGAGGTATTGGGTAGTAGGTGCAAAGGCTTGCTATAAAGAAAGGATTGGTTGCAACTCATCATTGAGCATGAGGAGATGCATGAGGAAAAACAAGACCATAGGTTGAAGATGAACTAGGTGCATCACTGAAAACACATGATCAAGAGATCATGAATATTTTATACACTAGGATTCTGATGTAGGAACCCCTCCTAATAAAAAATTAAATCTTGAAACTTCTAGAAGGAGAGTGTGGCAAGAGAAGGATGTGATTTCCTCGAAATTTGTGTAAAATGATAAGGTTGTTTATGTATTGTTATTTAATTGTTGTATTAAGCGGGTTGTTATCATATTTTGAGGGATAGATTGGATCTAAGATGATTTTATCCCTCTATTTGTATTAAATATTTAATCCTTTAGGCGTTAAAAGGGAGAGGTGACACAATGTAGATCAGGTCGAGAAGCAACCAGGCCCAAAGAGGTCGTATTATGTATTATTGAGCTCGATTTTAATGAAAGCCATGTGTGATCTGAGTTAATTATATCCTTTATTTCTTGTCATTTTGTGTATTTTGATTATGTTTGCAATGTGGGTGTGGACCTCTAAATTTACATGTGTATGATGAAGCCACAGTAAAATTGTGTAGATAGGGAGGAGTAGTGAATCACCTCATGAGTATGTTTTCATTGTGAAGCAGTTCGGATCATTGATCATCATAGATCAATGATAGAAATGAAAGGGACAATTTTTTTTTATGTAATGGACCAGGATTGTTTAAGGCACATTGTAATAGGAAAGTGTTGGCCCTCGACCAAGTTTTGAGGAAACTTTGGTCATTTTTGGAGGTTTTGGCCCACTTTTGGACTTCGACACGTTGGTTGAACTAGGAGCGCCCAGGTGGAGATGAGATCGCAGATCTCACCTATTTTGAGGGTTATGTGGACCTAGTAAGGGGTCCTCTGGGTTTTGTAACGGGTTTATGGGATGTCGGCTCATGGGTTTTCCCCATGTTTAGGCCTTATTGTAAGATTTTGTAAAGTATAAGTAAAGAGGAATGTATTGTAGAAGCAGTAGTTCTGTGTGAAAAGGAACGTCTGTGGTCGAGGCTTTGTGCTCGACTATGATTTTTTAGATTGTACTTAGTGCTTGTGATGCTCAGTGTGGGGCAGGTGATAAGTGTCGTGATAAGAGATTTTTTCTCTATGCATTTGACCTAATTTTGGAAGGTAAAGAAGGAGGATCTAGTGCTCAGTGCGCAGATCTCTTGTCTAGTGCAAAGTTCGACTATGTGGCTTAGTGCACAAGAGTAACTGGATGTAAGATTTTGGTGAATAATAAAGAGGCGAAGCAGTTTGTGGACATAGCCCCACCCTGGGGTGAACCACGTATATCTGGTGTCTCATGGTTTGCTTGGTGGAATGTCATTTTTGTTATGCATTTGCTTAGTGCTTTGATTATGATGTGTAATGAATATATTATTTGTTTCTTAAGTACTTTACTTATGTTAAAGGGTAAATGAATGCTAGACTTAACTAACAATGTTAAGTGCTCAGGGTTCATAATCACTTGTTGTTACTGCACTTATCTATCTTTGATTATGCTTTGAAGTGTTTATGAGGTTAATAAACTAATGCATTCTCACTTCCTAAGCGTTAAATATCTTCTGCGAAGTGCTCTTATCACATAATCGTGTCCCAACCTGGTTACAGACACCTACGTCCTGTAACCCCCCTGATTCTACCTTGGGTGAGACTTCTCCTACTTTGCAGGTGTTGCCGAAAGGGCCGATAGTCGGGGTTTTGTTGGTGCATTGTTAAGTGTTGAACCCTGGGTCTGCCCCTGTGCCAACAAATGGTTCCGTTGCCCAGACCTGAAACTGTGATTGTTGGGAACTGAAGTAAAGAAAAAGAAAAGCTATGTGCATAGGTCTGCTGCTGAAGTGCGCAATACTCTACTTGACTTGCGAAGCTTTGTGCCAAGAAAGTGAGTTGTTCTGAAGAAAAGAGGTAAGATTCTAAAAGAGGCAAGCTTTGTGCTTTGGTAAGAGAAAGATAAGTGAAAAATTTTGTTTTGAAAGCATGAATTTAAGTATGTTTAATATATTTTTTCCTAGTCTAAAGGCTAAGGCGCAGTTGAAAGAAAGAGTTGACTTGAGTAAATCTAATGGAAATGAAGAAAGATATGTTATTCCTATGCATAGAAAGAGTTTTTGGATTGATAAGTGGATGCAGGAACCTAGAGAGATTTTTGCAAATTGCAAGTCTAGCATTATGGTCCTAGGGGAAGTGCGCAGTACAGAAAATATTGGGGAACATTTAAGAGAAAAAGAGGATTGACTTTGTGATATAATTGCAAAAGGCTAATACATCTTGCTAAGGAATGCCCCGAGGTAGGCCCTATTTGTCTTTGTTGTAAGGTTGTTGGTCATGAGGTTGAGGATTGTCCAAGGATTATTGCTAAAGTTGAAGGGACAAACATAAGACAAGAAAATTATTAAAAGAGTCAAGAGAATAAGGGTATGTTAGAAATTCATAAATAGAAAAGGTCATAGGAAGTTCAAACTATGTTATTACAGTTGGAAGAAACAATGGATGTTCATAAATATGTCATATTACCAGAAAGTTTGAAAGCAAAACAACGCATAAGTGAAAGAATAAAAAACTTTGACATAGACTGTATAGTCTTGGATGAAGAAACACAAGTGAATATTATGATAGAAGAAACTTGGGAAGTTTGGGAAAGCCTACCATGGTACCTTATTTAGGAAGGATAGGATTGTTTAAGGGAAAGATGATAACTTTATGTGGAAGAGTAACTATTATACCTATTATTGTTCATGGAACATCGACTGAAGAAGAACTTGAAGTCATTAGGTTTGTTGAGGATAGCACCCCTTTCCCACTTTTGTTAGGTAATACTTGGATTGAGAAGGATCGGATTAGAAGGAAATCAGAGGAAGAAGCTACAGAAAAGAAAAAGCAAGAATTAAGGGATCTCATAGCTAGGAAAATAGACCAACTAAGAGAAGAACGAGAGGATAAGTCAAAGCAACAAAGAAAAGTAACAACGCAGGAGGGACAGAAAGAAAAAGAATTAGCTATCAAGGTTGAAAGAATACAAGAAGGCTTGAAGGACCTATCTATCCAAGAGAGAAGTGTTGCCACTCAGGAAGTGTTAAGAAAAGGGATATTAACTTCAGAACCTTTGAGGGTACCTCAACAGTGCGAAGCCACTACGCTGGGGGAAGATAAGAATAAAAATGGAAAAGAGGATTCCAGAAACAGATAAAGAGACTCAGATAACAGGAAAGAAGGCAAGGAAGATCGATAAAAAGAAGGCTAAGTTGGAAAAGCTACAAGAAGTTAAGGAAACCAGATGGAAGACTTCACAGACCAGAACGTCGTAGGAGGCAGGATCGTAGGGTTTGAACCTCACTGTAACAATAGGTCCGCGCAGATTTGGACTTCGCCCTGGAAAATTTATATAACCGTTGGAGGCACCCCAACCGTTAGAATGACGCTCCATAACAGTTAGGAAACACATTTATGGGTTTATAGACTGCTTTTTTACATTGAGACCGTGCCATAACATCTAAGATTTACATTAATGGAAGCATTTAACTCTAGTTCCTATCCATTGGAAGATCCATCACACCGCCCCTCTTATTTAACTCATCAATCATGGCCTTGGGAACACTTTTTTCTACCCATGACTAACTGAGATAAGTCGAGAACTATCCAAGTATCGAATTGTGCTACCTGTCGTTATCTAAAAGTATACCCCGCCTGTCTATTTGTCTATTCATTGTCTGTTAAAAGCTAGAATGCCGAGCGAGCCCAACGAATTTGAGAAGTTTGTCAAGGAATTTCTTAGGAAAATCATGGTCGACAGACTTGTATCTGAATGTATTCAAGCGTCGTCGACTAGGGAACTGCAGGCTTCCCCTTCAACCGGACGTCGTTCCACCCACATCAACCTTGTAACTGAACAAAGAAGCAAGCACCGTAATGATCTGGCTAACACAAAGAAGATCTCGTCGATCCTGCCTAAGTATGTTCTTCCTCTGGCCGACGCTGTTAACCATGAAAGTATCCCTCGCGATTTTGAGTACTCCGTGTTCACTACATACATTCTGAAAGGAATTTGCATAGTAGGGAGTCAGTTAGGGAAAATCCTGTTGTTGAAGCACATTGACTTCAACTTAGGAGACCAGAAGAACTACACCACGCTATCTCCTCATCGTTACTTAATGAAGACAACTGGAAAGAAACCTCACCTTGTCCTGCAGCCATGGATCAAGGGGTTGGCACAATCAACCATATTAAACGTAATGAATATTTCTCTTTTTGGCCCCCACCAGGAGGTTAATGCTTGCGTTAAAATCCTTCCGTCGTGCTATCATGGCAGATATATATGGCTTGACAAAAGAATTACTATGGATCCAGCGCTGATCCACCAGATCACAAGTTTAAGTTTGAAGGGTCCTGACCCACAACAGTTCTACCCAGGGAAGACCTTAGACTGTTCTTTAGCATAGTGCATCAAAGAAGCCTATGGAGAGGTAGAAAAGGGGAAGCGAGGTTACAAGGTAGCCTCCATATAGGATGGCACATTGCACCTTGCTTGTCAACTCTTAGATGGCAATATAGTGAGGAAGAACCACCCCACATAGGTCACCGAGTTCGTGGTGGACCTCACATGAAAGTGTGTGGAGGGCCTGTAGATGAACTGGGCGAACTACCTCATCAATGGGTTAGAAAAAGATTGATGTGAAGCCCATGACTTAGGATATGAGTTTCACTATAGTTGGTTGATCATAATGATTGCATTTGTGGCTTGGAAAATGCCTGAAGGAGCTACTTTCCCAGAGATTGAACCTATAGAGCCCCTGGCTGCTCGGTTTTCCACCCTGTGGTATACCAATGACATGACGAAGCAGTGGCAGTCTAATGCCGTGTTTCACAGATATTATCAGTAGTTGAAAGTCTCCATTGAATCATTCCTTCATATGAAACTGCGTACCCAACATCAGTACCGGACCATAGCAAATTTTTGCGCTAATCCCCACTTCATTTACATCACTACATGAAGAGATGAGCACCAGGAAATATTGCAGTCATACTATAAGCTTACAGATGCAGATATGTAATAGATTATAAAGGATTGGCGAAAAGAATTTCTTATACCTATCATCGATGTAGAGTTATTTGACACTGATACTATAGGAAGCCTGATGGTTATGCGAGTTGAACATGTTGGATAGTCCAATGGGACGAAGAAGTAGAGGGAACGCAAAAATAAGGTTGAAGTCCAGGACATAGAGAGTGGAGAAGAGGATGAAGAGGAAATTTATGGAGATAGCGGCTCTAGCTCGCCTGGAGGAGGAGAAGATGGAGAAGAAGGATAGGGAGGAGGAGATGAAGGAGAAGAAGAGCAAGAAGGAAGCAAAGCTACTATCACACCACCACATGAAGATCCACCTGTTGTGACAGTGAACCCACAAAAGAGGAAAGTTTCTCTGAAGAAACCTTCAGCAATGAAGAAAATGTGCGCCAATAAGCCACAGTTGGAAGCCACTCTCACTGAAGACGACATTAGTCTAGTCGGTGGAGCTATGGAGGATGCCTCTGAAGAATGGATGATTTTAGGGGCTAAATTTCGCTCATGGGCTAATTTTCCACGGTTTTTCCCAAAAAACTATTCTCTATTCTAAAAATGATTCGCCCAAATTCTATAGGATAAAATTATTTTACCTTAAAAATCGCCAAATTGTTATACAAACTATATAAAATCCTTAGAAATTTGAATATTTTTACAAAAATATCGCCAAACATTTTATAGTTGGAATATGAAGGATTAGCAAGATTTGTCAAGGTTTCTACATTTTAAAATAAATTTCCATCCTTAAAATCATCCCTGCTCTGAAGACATGCTGCAGAGATACGAAGAGAAACAAGTGGAGTTATATGAAAGGATTGAGAGGGAGTTGAAGGAAGTGCAGCATGATTTTCGCTTGGTCCATGCAGTGCGTACTGCGTCATCTATGACTTCCTCATCACAAATTGTAGACTTGGGGGACAAACCAACTCCGTAGGGTGAACCAAGGATTTGGATCACCCTCCCCCAGTATAGCATCAAGTTTCCCACCCCTGCAACACTATAGGATAGCCCCAACTTGGATGTTGAGGTTAAACTTAAAGGAATACCTTCAGGATAGGTCAAAGTATTGGAGGCAGGTTTGAAGGCATACAGAAGGTAACAAAGAGAAATGACCATTGAAAGAGAAACCCAGCTAAGAAGGCTTGTTGATGCAACATAAGCTCGATTCTAGAGAGCTCGGGAAGAGAAGGAGAAGGCTAAAGAATCCTTGCAAAAGGAGAAAGATGAAGTCCTAGTACAATTATGAGCATTGTAGGATAGTGTATCTACCTATGAAAGCGATAAATAAGAGCTTCAGGAGGAAAATAAAGTTGGCGAAGCCTAGCTATAAAAAGAAAAAGAGCAGTTGCTCGCAGAGAAGGTCATGGTCAAAGAAGTAGTAAGAAAAGCATGTCGCTATGTGCCAGGATTGGTATAGAAGGAGCAAGAGGTTGTTGAAGCTCAAGTAGCGAAGCTCGTAGAGACCCTCCAGTAGTTTCAGGATAGGATAGATGAACTGAAGGCCCGACCAGTGTCGAGCACCCCGCAAGAGGTGCATGAACAGAGGAAGGAGTTTTCCAAAAACATAGTAGCAAGTATAAAATCCCTTGCCTCGACATGTAAATGGGTGAGTGACAGAAGCACCCAGATGTATGAACACCTCACTGAGGATCCAGAGTTAAAGAAGCTAGAGGCTCAGTTACAAGAGGTGCAACAACAAGCATTTTCAGTGCAGATGCAGATGAAGCTTCTCACAGCAGTGGAAAGGTTGAAGAGATCCCAGGAGAAGCACACAGTACAACAAGAGATCATTTCCCTCCAGGGTAAGGTGATGGAAGTAACACAGAAGTTACAACATGTGCAAGATGAAGCTTGCAAGGTGTTTGAGGAGAGAGATGGCCAGGGTTCATAGTTAGATCAAGTAGTTTTAGCAATAGAACAATGCCTAGAAGGGCATATTACAGAGCAAACAGTCCAAGAGCTCGCTGATCAGGAGGCTTAGGCGAGGCAACAAGTTGAGGCATCTCGAGTTAAGATGGAGGATTTTGAATCACTATTGTCTAGACCTGAGTGACTCGGGATCAGTCACAAGTGAGTGTTGGGGGCATGTTGGCCCTCGACCAAGTTTTGGGGAAACGTTGGTCAGTTTTGGAGGTTTTGGCCCACTTTTGTACTTCGACACGTTGGTCGAAGTAGGAGCGCCCAGGCGGAGCTGAGATCATGGATCTCACCTATTTTGAGTTTTATGTGGACCCAATAAGGGGTCCTCTATGTTTTGTAACAGGTTTATGGGATGTCGGCCCATGGGTTTTCCCCATGTTTAGGCCTTATTGTAAGATTTTGTAAAGTATAAGTAAAGAGGAATGTATTGTAGAAGAAGTAGTTTTGTGTGCAAAGGAGTGTATGTGGTCAAGGCTTTGTGCTCAAATGTGATTTTCTAGATTGTACTTAGTGCTTGTGATTCTCAGTGTGGGGTAGGTGCTAAGTGTCATGATAAGAGATTTTGGCTCTGTGCATTTGACGTAATTTTGGAAGGTAAAGAAGGAGGATCTAGTACTTAGTGCACAGATATCATGTCTGGTGCGATGTTCGTCTTTGTGGCTTAGTGCACAAGAGTGACTGGATGTAATATTTTGGCAAATAATAAAGAGGCGAAGTGATTTGTGGACGTATCCCCACCCTGGGGTGAACCATGTATATCTGGTGTCTCATGGTTTGCTTGGTGTAGTGTCATTTCTGTTATGCATTTTCTTAATGCTTTGATTATGATGTGTAATGAATATATTCTTTGTTGCTTAAGTACTTTACTTATGTTAAAGGGTAAATGAATGCTAGAATTAACTCACAGTGCTAAGTGCTTAGGGTGCATAATCACTTGTTGTTATTGCACTCATCTATCTTTGATTATGCTCTGCGGTGTTTATGAGGTTAATAAACTAATGCATGTTCGCTTCCTAAGCATTAACAAAATCTTCTGCGAAGTGATCTTATCACATAATCGTGTCCCAACTTGGTTATAGACACCTGTGTTCTGTAACCCCCCTGCTTCTACCTTGGGTGAGACTTCGCCTGCTTCGCAGGTGTTTCCGAAAGGGATGGTAGTCAGGGTTTTGTTGGTGCACTGTTAAGCGTTGAACCTTGGGTCTGCCCCTGTGCCAACAGAAAGAGTCAGTGTGTTGGTTACTTAGGATAACCCAGGTTTTGATCCCAAATATGTTTCCAACAAAACCTTCAAAACCATCGACCCTCCTAGTAAACCAGGAGGAAACGTTATACACAGTGTGCACAACGCAGTCTCACCTGAGATAACTTAGATGGGGGACTGCAATACTTAGGTGTTTGCAATCTAGTAATGAGTGGTGATTGTGGCTAGGTCCTTTTCCTTGTGCATCATCATCATTAATCATTCATCTACTTTTAGGATTCATTAATTTTTAAACCTAGGCATGCATGTTGTTATAACTAGTTTTAACCATTCCTTCTTGAGTTAATGATTAACATAATAATAAAATCATTCATTAACAATCACATAGAGAAAACGTTTTACCGTTCACTATGCGCATTACATATTAGTATTACAATCAAAATGAGGATAAGTACGCTCTGGGATGTTGACTAGATCACACCATGCTCCTCAACCCGTGACCTAACCCTCAAAGACTATTTTATTTGACTCTACCACAAGAACCATAGCAAAACTTACTAAAATCAATAGCTTCCTAACCAACCAACTCTCAATAATCAACTGACCGACCTTTTCCTAGACCTCCTAGGTCCTTATTTATATTACTCTATAGGCTTATAGCCGTTAGAATATTTGTCAAAAAACCTAAACCTAAAATGGTTAGGCTTAACTGCATGCACGCCACATTGATTTTCCTCCTGCATGTTGCTTTTCTTTCTTGTTTTTCATGCTTCTTTCCTACCACCTGTTGCACGCGCTCCAAAAATAGATATTTATCTCCAAAAATGTTCATGTTCCAAAAATAGAATTTCTTCCCAAAATAGGCCTGCACCCAATAGGCCCCCAACACTGACATGTGGCTCATCCCAAGCCACTCAGGTGGTGCGCTCTCCCTGTACATCCTTCTCCAAGTTGTGGAACTTTTCTGCTAGTTCCTTCCCTTTTTCTTTCACTTGCGTAGCTTTGTCTGTTAGTTCCTCGACTATCTGCGTTGTTATCTGTTCTTGTATAAATGTTGTGATTTTTGAATGTGCCTACACCATCCTTGTATTCTCTTCCTCCAACTTTGAAATTATCTTTGCCTCTTGATCCTAAAGGGGCTCCAACTAGGCTTGTCTTTCTTGCTTATTAATTTTCACTATCTTTAACTTTGTCTGTAGGGTATTCGTTTCTTGGGTGCCCTTCAAGAACTCAGTAATTCTCATGGTTTTTTGTCGCTTCTTCAAATCCTGCACGAAAGCATTGATTTTCTCCTTCTATTGGTCCAATTGTTGGACCTTTTCATCCTCTTCCAAAGTGGTCTAAATTTGCGCACTTCTGTCAAATAGTTCTACGAATTCGTTTGCTTCCCTTGCCATTTCCTCTATTTGGAGTGTGGTTCGTTGTTATTTTTGCTCTCGAACCTCGGGAGGAGTCGTAGGGTTAATTTTTTATTTCATCTCCTCGATCTCCTACCTATATTCCTCAATCATCTGCACAATGATATTTATCTTTTCATCTGCACTTGTATCCAGTGCTTGTGTGCTATCTAGAACGCGATCATATATCGTTGTTAGTCCCTACTCTAGCTTGTTAGCGTGTTCTTTTTCCTCCTCCTTCTCCGAGGTCAACTGGTCATAGGTGATCTATAACATCTCTATTGTTTGACACACCAACCATACTTAGAGGAGGGGGTGAATGAGTGTGGTTCTCGTTTTCAAACTTTTCCCCTTCACAAAACTTCTTATTTAGCAATCACCATTTACTCATTACTTATTGTTTTCATTTATAACCAGTTAAATGTGAACATGCATCAAAAACATATATCAACAACATATATCATCAATAAGTCATCATCACAAGGAACACAAGGAACACAAGATATATGTACAATTTTCTTTTTACTACGGACTACAATCCTTGGGTTATCAACAACAACTAAATAGAGTTACAACTCCACCAGAGCACCAACTCTATAATGCAAGAATCAGCTTACACAACTCAGCACCAACTGAGAAGAGGAATCAATCCTCAACAGATACCAATTTGTCAATAGGTACGCGACCTGTCAGTAGTGCAACACGCGTATGTACGTGCCCTACCATTAGTACAACTAGTGTATGTACGCAGCTTTTCTGTACTACAGCCTGCGTGTGTCTTCTAAACAACTAGGGTTTTCTCTCCAAGGAAAAACTCAGATCCTCTGCCGCCTTCTGTCACATTCACTTATGTATGTCACTGTCCAATCTGAACCATCACCAATCACAACACATCCATACTCTCCAACAACTTACTCATTCTCCCCAACCATACAATATGAATGCTACTAAACCTAAGTAATCAATGTACTATGGAAATCATATCAATACTGAAACATAAGAGTGTTGCTCACTCTATAAATAAATCAACATAACCATATCACCATAATCATACCAAGAATTCCTTAAGCATTCACCATGCAAGAGAATCCATCAAGACAACTATGTAACCATACCAAAGTTTCAATGGCAGATCTGAGCCGATAGAATGCATATATGAAACTTGCTTCAGTCGTCAAGAACTTGGCACCAAATTACACTCAAATCTTCACGACTTCATCAATTGTATGTGCTCTTTCTTCCTTTATCCCACGTGTGTACGCGCTCTGGCTCATTGCAGCCCACATATGTACACTAGTTGTCCCACTGTTGCTCGTGTACTCCTTTAGAAATTAGGGTTTCTAAACTTCTGAAACTTTCACCATTGAGATCTCAGACTTACAGAAAATTTGATGCGTCCATGAGATCTTCCATCCCTTCTCTCTCTCAGAATAGATCTTCAATCTATGCTCAAGATATTACTTTCCAAGACACCCCTTGCCTCTTATTTATACTCTCCAAGTAGCTTCTTTAGAAGCATCTTCTAGGTCATTTTTCCCACATAGTCACCAACTTTTCCCAATTTTCCACTTGTCCATGTATCGAATAACCACTTGACCACTTAACCCTCTTTCCTCTTTTTAGGGTTAACCACTTTCCATAATTAGAAAGTTCTCCATTTTCTTTATTATTTAAATAATATTCCTTGACTTTGTCACTTCACTTTATTATTTAAATAATCCTCTTTGATTTTGTCACTTCACTTTATTATTTAAATAATCCTCTTTGATTTTGTCACTTCACTTTATTATTTAAATAATCCTCCTTCTTTGCAAGCACTTTGACTTGTTTGAACTTTTGGGGCTTCAAGCCAACATATGAGGGTCCTTCATCTTCGTAAGGCCATAACTCTCAAACCGTGAGGAGTTATGTGACATTCCACATACCATTGAAAATAACATGACAAACACTATCCATATAGGATAGTTTCATTGACAAATTCATTGATCTTCATCTCATTATTCCACACTTAAGAATGGGTTCTCTAACCATACTTCTAGGATAACTCAACCGCAAAGTGTCTTCTCGTGATGGATTTCACCATAAGGGGACCACTTTGGAGTTCATCCATTTGTACTCCGTATCAAGACAATAATGAGTCATCTTTACATCAATTCAACTATGCATCATATATCAATGACAACTCATTGATCCATATTCATCTATGCATGACATCATATGACTATGATTCCACCTCAAATCATTCCATTCTCATCGAGGATAATACATATTCATCAGTATGCTATGAAAAGACATTGTTCCTTTGACATCAAAGACAACATGATCCAACAATCTCCCCCTTTGGAATTTATGTAAATACCAATATTGATGTCAACACCAATTATTGATGGCAACATGTAGACAAGGCATTTCTCTACATCAATAGTCATCTCAATCACATCAATGTGACTACCTCTCCCCCTTTGACATCAATGGAAAAGGGTAGTTCTCTCCTTGGGGCTGCTCCCCCTGTCTGAACTCTCGTTGGGTCTGCTCCCCCTATCTGGATGCCTTGATCTTCCTCTAAATAATCTCTCCCCTTTTGAAAAAGGGATATCACTCTAATGTAATGCTAAAAACATATCATTCGTGATCCCCCTGGAACCATGCCTCATTTCTCTACATCTGATAAATTTCTCTTCTTGGAATCATGGAAATAAGAATGACTCCCCCTATCTTCGCTGCAATATGAACAATATGCTACCACTGCAATATGCTTCTACTGCAAATGCTACTCCTCAACCGAAACATAGATCAATCGCTCTTTCTATGACGATCCTTGAACCTATCCATGCATAAACTCATGCCATATCATACATCATGAAGCAAAATATATGTCAAAAATGAAATAAAGAATCATGAATAAAACATTAACCAAGTACATAATGTGCCATATTGTGTGCCAACCATGCAAAACACCCATGTACATCAACCATGTACATCAATACCATAGAATATTCCATAAGATATCATCAATGGAGTGTATCAACCATATGCCTCTACCAACGTGCCAACCATGTGCCACAAATAGGTGTCATATGCTTCTGCCATGAATCAAGTGTTGCAACCATCATCTCAATCAATCAAGTGTCTCAACTATATCATCCCATATATCATGTACCAAAGTATATGCTAAACAAGTAATACCAATGGTGTACGCTATCCAAGTAATATCATCCACATACATATACCATCTATGAGTGCATCAATCATTGCACTAATCATGTATCACCGCCTATACCAAGAAAGTGTATCAACCATGCACCAATACCACAAAAAAATGAACCGCATGTATGCCATATCCACCATAAGTAATGTGCCAATCATACTGCTAGTAGGTGCCTTTAACAATGTACCAAAAGTGTACCAAACATGCATCAACTATAGATCAAGCTATGACTCATCAATGGTGTACAACATGACCACTTTATCAACTCATCAACTACATGTCTCAATATGTAGCTCATCAATATGCCAAATGAATGCACAAAGATATCCAGAAATATACTTCCAATAATACATCATAAGATATATCAATGAAACTCAAATATATACCAGCCATGTACCCCAACAGATCAACATCAACCTCCATTCACTAAATGATAAGCATACAATATGTACTAGAATTGTGTCTCAATAGATCAATGACATCTCTTAACTAGCATCATCATGATATATCTCATAACCAAAGTGCCATAAGTTCACTGTCACAACCAACATTGTTCTTCAACAGAAAAATGTCTCAATCCACACTCTAGGGTTAGTACCATGCATCCAATATAGTATTTCAATACTCAATCATATGTCACCATCATACATACATCAATAATGTATGCCAACATGTAATCATGAAAACCTACAGCAAACAATGTCAGACCCTGCAACAAACCATGTCAAACCCTGCAACACAGAGTTATACCATCATACCATGATACAACTCATGTGCATAGCCTTTTTCCCAAGGATTTACCACAGATATGTGGCTTGCTGCACAGACAGCTCGCGTATGTACATGACCTATTCATATGTCATCTCGCATATGTATGCGACTGTTACCATTGTAACCCGTGTATGCTTCTGAAGAAGACAAACTTGAGCTTCCCTGAAAGCTCCCATTCTTCTCTGGTTGTTCAATCTTCTTTACCCACTTCTGAAGGTGTCCCTGCTTCTCATAACTTGAGCTCTGAGCTTCCATCTTTTCAAAAATGTCTTCCTTCCTAACTTCATGCCTTCTTCTAGTCATGCTATATGAAGTCCTCATCATGGACTTTCTTCTTCTGTTCCAGCAATCCTGGGATTTGTGACCAAATCCACTACAACTGTAGCATCTCATGATGTGACAATAAGCAGCAATGTGTCCTACTTGATTACATCTCCAACACCTTAGGGTTTTATGAAATCTTTCATTATCTCTCCTTGCATAAAATCTGCATTCCAAAGCTTTGTGACCATATTCATTACATGAGTAGCAGTGACCATGAAAAACATTGTCATACCTTTGCTTTGGTGTCCATCTTGAAGGTGTCTTGAATTTTCTTTGAGATGTAAAGATGGCTTCTTAATGTCTCCATTGCTTTGTTATTTCCTTCCCTTGTGTATATGGATGACTTGCAACATTATTTCCATCCTTTGAGAGTGAGGGACTTACCTCATGCTTCTTTGAGGTGCTTGCTTCAACATGTGTAGCTTCTTTCTTGTATCCAAGACCTGATTTATTATTTGATGAGATTTGACTATCTAAGATCTCATTCAATACTATTGAGCTATTCAAGAATTTGCTTGAATTCACTACTTTCTTTCTAATATCAACAACTTTAGCTTCCAACTTATGACATGACTCTTCCTTTTCAATTACTCGATTTTTTAATAGTTCCTGTATTCTTTTGGCTTCTTCTTCGATGAATGTCAGTTTCCTCTGGAGAAAGTTCTTATGAGGAGCCTGAGTACACCATCATCAATACATCATCATCATGACCAAAATCATGGGTAACAATGGGTTGTACTTAAAGAAGTTTTATGCCTGAGCGTAGTCATTCTACACTAGGATTTTTCTTTTGTACACATTTGTAGAGGTTTTAGTCTTCTTTTGTTCCCTCCATGCCTCATGTCTGATCTACCATCCATGTTATTGACAGATGCATCCTCCATCGGCCTACCACATCAGTTACGCTGACGAGGCTAGCCGTTGGACACATAATCTCACTTCGGCCGCTTGGGCCCTTTACACCCCCTCACATGAACTGCTCCACTCCAGAGGCATATGTTTGGGCTCAACCACCAACAACCAAGCAGAATACACCGCAGTTATTGGTCTCCTTGCTGAGGCCAGTGACCACCACATTCGTCACCTTAGCGTCTTATTATATTCCCAACTTGTCATCCTATAGCTCAACAATGTATATCGTGTCCACGATCCTTGCCTCTTTTTCAAATACCTGCAAGTTAGACTATTATCTCAAAACTTTGATTCAATTACATTTACACATATTCCACGACAATTCAATCAAATAGCAGATAACATGGCTAACATAGTGTTAGATTGGAATTTATCACATCATGACATCATCACATATACATAAATCACCAAACATCGGTCACAACATATAGATTAGACATCATAAAAAAAAATCACAAAAATCCACATATGTAAACATTACAACGATCTCAAAATATGTATCCATATATATATGTCGATGAAAAGTACCATAAATGTTTACAAAAAAGTACCATACATACATCACCCGTAGGCCAATGAGCCCCCTCAACCCTATAGGTACATAATGGGTAACCCCTACCCTATACAAAAATGGGTGTCAAACTACCCTATACAAAATGGGCTCATGGGCATATATAAATACAAAAATACATAACTGACACTCATGGTGCCCCTAGAGCTCCCCCACCAGGTCCTCTGTTAGCAGGAGGTGCCCCACCAGCTAGGGGTCCTACAAGTCCAGGGGGCAGTCAACTAGTCATCACTTCCCCTGCTACGACTGCTCTGCGGATCATGGTCCGCCACTCTGTAAGACCACCCACACACTGCTCCAGGACTCTCTCATCCTAGATATGCGACCACATGCCCTCTGACACACTATGCAAAAACACCTCCAACTGACGTCGGAGATCATCTATCCCCCCATCGGCCTCTACCTATGGATCACGCGATGGCCTCACACCTAGATCATCAAACCGACATCTCTGACCGGCCCTCACCTCATATGATGGCCTTGCACCAGCATCATCCTTCCGATGTCGTTTTCCCACCCTCTATGGTCTCACTGGCCCCTGGTGCGCCAACTCCCCAACCATCTCCACCTCCTGACCTCACGGCCCCACATCTGCAAACACAAAAACAAAGATAGAGTAAACATCCATATACATATAAACATATCCTACGCTATCAAAATCACAAAACATAAACACACAAACATACCTCTATGGTCCCAAACCTCTCCAAGAGGCAACACCATGTCTGAGTCATGCCAAAAATCCATTCCACCATATGGGAATCACAGTATAATCTGTGGAATATGGCGCCACACACGTGCCAACGTGGCCGTAAAATAATGGCCACCCTCTCCCCCTCCGTGTCGTACCAAAAACTGAGCCCACTGCATTAGTCGTGGCTCTTGCGGCCCTGCAGGCGTCAACAAAACTCTAGGGCACAACATGGGCACCCTCTCTAGGAACCATGCCACTAGGATAGATCCAAAAACAAAACTCACCGGAGTCCGTGGTTCGACACCGATGTATCTGCCCTATCATCTTAGCATGCAACATCAAGCCCCAAGCGAACATGTCCCCATCTAGAACCCTCTGCATAATCCTTAGCTGACCACCACTGATCCACTGAGTACCTAAGGATCCATAGATCCTCACAATCATCTCCGTGATGCACTGATGCAAAAGAGAATCCATCGCATCAATGAAGACGACCAAAGCTAACATCCGGCTCCATATAGTAATCCCGTGCCAAGTCTATCAAATGCACATCCGCTAGCAACTGGGGGTCGGTAGGTAGGGCCATTCCCCGAAAAGGGATCCCCGTCAGAAAATACACATCCTCAACAACTGAGAATGTCAGCTACTGCCCCTGCACAATGAAGCACTGCAGATCAGTGCTCCACATCGATATCAGATACTGAAGCAGTTACTCCTGCAACCGTATCAATGGGCAGTCAAAGAACTCGAGTAGCCCACAGGCTGCCAAGAGTCTTCGAACGCCCGACTCCTCTCTCACCGCCTCCTGGAGGCGCTCCCAGTCTCGCTCCCTCAAGTGGATTGGCATGATAAAATGATCACTTGCATTCACATAGAAACCCTTGGTCAACAATCATCATTTATCCAAAATAATCCAAAAATTCAAGCTTTCACAAAACCCCTTAGTTTCACCTCAAGTGCGCAATTGTCACCCCCACAGGTGCACACATAGGCGCGTCTGTTCTTTGCACAACTGCACATCCATGCACAGCTGTAGGAGAAATAGATGCGCAGCTATCACACCCACAGGTGTGCATCCATGCGCACCTGTTCTCTACACAGTTGCGTACTGATGCACAATTGTCTGAGAAATAGCTATGCACAGTGCACAGCTATAAATCCAACAGCTGCGCATCAAATGTGCACCAATTTTTCCCACCCACGTGTCCCCATGTGTGGATGTATTCAAAGCAACTGCACATCATGCGCGGGAGATGGAATTATACCTATGCATCTCATCGCGGGTATCCTTCCTTCTCCCACACATTAGTGGGCCCATCCCTAAAAAATACCCTAGTACGACCATCCGTATGACCCCTACCCAAAAAATAGAAACTATCTACTACGCAGGAGGATGGGACCACTAACCTAACTCTCACAAACACTAGATTGGTCGGCTCAAACTCTCGTAATCTTCAAAACTCCTCCAAATCCTCTCATCAACTCAATATAGAAGTAGGTACAAATGAGGTGGGATTGTGGGCCCCCCATCCATATATAGTCCCTTTTTCCAAACTTCCACACTTAGTTACAGGAGCTCAGAGTCTCTGTTTCCCGATCCGTCTTTAGCCACAGGATCAAGGTTTCGCCGCCTACACAGTCACATTCCCTGGGCCACCATCTGCACTTGGCCCAAGGGGAGCATTTTTCTCACATCACGTCCAGGTACGCATGTTCATGTTCAAAATTATCAAATAGTTGTTATATGTTCTTTATCTTTAGATATTGTTCACGTCGGGTATTCAATTTTAATGTGTGTAGGTACTTGGTCATGACAAACCAGCGCAACCCCTTCAGGTATATGATCGACACTGGCATGTAATCATTCATTTTGAATATCAATTACATCTCCTAGTCACACCCTCTGACATTCCCCTTTAGGGTTCCCACATCCGGCTCTGCAGTACTGTCACCTCCACTGCATTTTGGTACTGTCACCCAGTAGCACTCTCTCCCACATGATTTGTCGCATTCATAGTCTCCCTTGTCACTTTGACACTCATGCTTCTTTCACCCCTTAGGGATGGGAGTCTCGATCGTCTTACACATTTCCGAGAATCAACCACATCCTCCTTCTCATTATTTTGCTAGCTCTCCCAATGGACTCCCAGGTTATCACCTCTTGGTTCTATCTTGACTGGGCCTCCTCAGTATCATTAACCCTCTATTTGATCCACAATCAGTTTTCCCATCTGCATATTACCCTCCATTCATTTACCTCATACAGAAACCCAACCATGGGGCCCCCACCCTCCACCAGTTCTCCACACAACTTGCGCCCTCATAGGCCAATCCATCTTGCACTGGGGCACCCATTTCTGTATCTGTACACTCATCCAAAATTATTCTTTATTTATTTGGTAATTGTAAAAATCCTTTGTTTCCAACATTTACTTAGCTTTTTGTTGTCACCCTTGACGACCTTCTTTTTTCTGGCAAAGCAACCCATGTCTCCCTTGGTTGGGGCATTCACTATCCGCTACTCATATTGATATCATCCATAAACCCTGAGTATACCATAGTCCATGTACCCCTGATCTCTGAGTTTGTCCACTTTCTCACACCTCTAGCACAGTTTAACCCCATGTTTAGTCGTCCCCTTGACACTAGATACAGTTTTATGGTTGCTGCCAATCATCCTTCCAATATACCCCCAACCAAGGGCGGTCTTGAGTCTCACTGCGTCTTGACTTTTTTCATGTTTCCCATCAGTTTCTGAACTTATTTCCATAGATTTCATGAATCCCTTTGCTTCTTGGAGTCACGTCTCTCTTTCTGTCGACATCAACACAGTTTCAAGAAGGTCGGCAGTATCTTGACTCTCATTACCTTTACAATGAGGAGTCTCAGAAGACACAGAGAAAACCATCATTGCTCTCTGATGTCGTTGACCCCCATAACATTTGAATTCAACAAAATATCATGTTACGGTGGGTCTTATTGTGTGACTATTGCAATGGTTTTATACCAACCGAAGACCTCTTAATTTGTTAGGCCATAAATGCCTACGAGTCATCGACACTTCCTACTAGCGTACTTGCCTCTTTTCAGAGTATGTTCACATCAGAATTGTCATCTGCCATTATCAAACCGCCCTGGAGGGCGCTACAGTTTTCTACATCAGCATACACCTTCAGTTATTGTCTTCCATTTTTTGGGTTACATGACACGAGCATGGGGCATGCCCACCTCGTTTGTATACATATTTTATTTTCTCTCCCTAGAGACAGATTTGGGTCTCATGGTTTCCCCTCTCCCTCGGACCGGATCGCTCTTGCAGTTCTTATCAACACTCTTCATTAACAATGGTACTCTTAGTAGAAGAAACATCGATGTATTTCGGCTATACGTATGCTCCTAACCTCACACATCAGGGGGCATATGTTATCACTGAAATTTCTTCCGCAACATTACATGCAAATGGTTACAAAAATACAACAGTTTCAAACACCTATTAGTTCACATGCAACACCAAAAATGCATTTCCAAGAGGCAAAAAACTATACAACTGGACAAAAATTGACATGCGCTTAATCACTAAAGGAAGCGCGTGCACAGTGCATGGGCCAAAGAAGCCCATAGAGTGCACAATGCATCATATGCATGACTGTGTGGGAGAAAAGATGTGCACTCCTGTGAACGACGCATTTATGGTTCTTGTCGGCCCCTCAACCACTTATGGACCAGCTCCTAACTTGATTTGACCCTCAAATCCGAGTTGAATCCGAATGGAGGGTTGGTCAAAGACCAAAGGGCTCCTTATTCACACTAAGAACCATTTGGATATTGCCTCAAAGACATACTATAAATAGAGGCCATGGGTGCGCTAAGAATTTAATAATTTCATAGTATTGTTATGCTGCCTCAATCCTCCCTCAAGAATCCTCTTTTCTTCTTGGAGCATTCTAACAACATTCCAATAAGCTATTCCACTCACCTCTTAAGGGAATAGGCTTGGATTTCTTCACTATTTTCTTTCTTGTTTATCATTGTAAGAAAAACTCTCCAATAGGGAACCCAAGAGCTCTCCCAAGGAGGAAGAGGGGACCCATAAGTCCTTCTTTCTCTACGGTGTTTTGCCAACTAATATAGTTATCCATTGGTGGCATAATCTTGGTCATTTGGTTGATTGATTTTGGTTCAAAGTTTCTTATGCATTTTAGTTTTATTTCCTTAATTGTTTTTAGTTTATTTTCTTGTTTATTTCATGTGCTTGGATTATCTAACTCATGCACTAACCTCTGTCTTGTCTAGCAGGCCCAACTAGACTTGTAAGTGCCATTGTTTTGCTCACCCAAGTGACGAAACGAACACAACAACCACAATTGTAAGAGGATCAAAGGGTGATGGCCCAAGAACTAAAGGCATCTATGAAATTTCGTCCCCTTACTAACCAACCACAAGGTTATTTCAAGTGGTGTGCTTTTCTTTAAATAATGGTGATGCCCCCACCAACATTAACAAATAACAACCACTAATGAATGGGGTGTCTTCACAATCAGTTAAGCAACCATTGAGTTATGATATGTTTTGCTATCTTTGAAGAAAATCATAAAAATATAATGCAAATGCATATTTAAATTAATAATATCACATTTTTAATACTTTTTATTAATTTTACATAAGCAAAAATTATTATTTGTGTTAGTTGGAAAAGGACGAATCGTTTCACCTCTTGATTGTACATAAACAAGAGCTTGATTCCCTAAGAAGGGACGATGTTCCAAAGTGGAATAAGTGGCGGAGTGAGCTAATTCAGGAGCAATTTTTTTTGAGTTACTTTTCCGGCATGTTTTTCGGCGATGCAGTTTTAAATTTTCGATCGATTTATAAGTCTAATCGATTTTCTGAGCATCTGGATTGGTTTAAAATGAAGCAAAACCTCGGAGTAAAATTCTGAAATGCATAGAACTTTGATCCATACCAAACTCAGGCTACCCCTGCAAATCTAAGAGGATTAGGCCAATTTTTTTACCTGAAAAGAGGGAAGATTGCTACCTAGTTAGCTTACTCCATAAGTGGCAACTGCACGTATGCACCAAGTGATTTCGTACGCATATGCTCACATCACATCAAACTCGCTACACTATATTTCGTGTTGACATTATATTTCATGAGTTGAATGTTCGTGTTGACATTATATTTCATGTTGACATTATATTTCATGAGTTGTAAGGAAAGGAATTGATTTGTAATTAATCATATATTTATGGGTAAGGAATTTATTAGGGAAGATGATGACTTCAAATGTTAGGGAAATCCATTGAATTTGTAATGTAATCCGGTAAAGTCTTTATTTCTCTAGGGTTTATTTTAGATTTTAATTATGTATTTTAACATTTCTCACGATTTATTATCTATTCAGGAGTTCATGAAATCAATACAATACTTTGTCCTAAACCAACTACACTTATTTTTATGTTCAAAGAAATTACAGAAACCATAAAAGCAACCGCTTTCGGTTGATTGGAATTCATCGTGGAGATGATTCAAATATTGCCCCTTATACTCTTTTGCATCATTGGAAAGCATTTCATAACCAGCAAGAATCTTAAGGTTTTATGATTATGATTTTTGGCTGCTTCTAGAATGTAATGCTATTACAATGTGATAGGTTGTTTCTATACTCTTTACCCCTTTTTAAATCTTATTAAAAACATTATATGTAGTACTATTGTTTTATCATTAAAAAAGATTATATATATTTAAATAGATGTTAAAATATAATTATATTATTTCATTTTTTTATTATTATGGTGTTTGTTTTTAATAGATTTTTTTCAATTTAATTAATTTTAATTTTTTAAGTAATTGGTATATTATATTACATTGGCAACTTAACAACAAGGAGAAGTAGGGAAAGGACGGGTGGAGAAACTAGGGTTACAACCTCACGCGCCGCAGAGGACTGAGGCAACGAATCAATGGCCCTGCAGGGGCTCCCGCAAGGGCCTGGAGAGGCGCCGACAGGCATCTCCTATAGCCAGGTTACTGCAAATGCAGATCCAGCCAACAAATGGAGAAGGCCGACCTTCGAAACTCCTCCGGAAATGCGAGCGCAGCTGATAGCCGAGGGCACGTTCAAGGATCGGGACACGGACATGGACGCGGCAAAAGAAGGCAGCCCAGCAAGGGCCTCGGCTCCTTGGATCCCCG
>JZKD02S1341457.1:734688-746557 GCA_000966675.3 Picea glauca
ATTACATATAATGAAATCCTTTAAAAGGTTGGTGATACTCCATTGTAATGTTCCATGAGGTGAGAAATGAAGGCTCACTTGGTTAGGTTTGGTCAAGGGACTAATAGATTTATTGGTTGTTTTTTCTCGGTTTGGGATTTCCAGGATAAATCACATTTCATGATTTATATGTTGTTTCTATGATTTGAAATATTATATTTTCTCTCGCATTTTTTAAAACTATCAGAAAGACCCAATCCAAAACCCCAACGACTAGATACACACACTAAAATTGGCAATGGCCTCAACTCATTGATAAACATAATACAAGATAATAGAAACACCAAACAACCCTCACTCCTTTCATTCTCTACACTGTCGGATACCATTGTATATTCCATTGCTAACACTTGCGGCCAATTATCTCATATTTTCAAATACAAGGATAAGATGTTTAAATATTATAGGACAGGTTTAGATAGAAACTGGGCGAGAGATGTACCAATTTGATATATAGTTTATTATGTCATTTTTTTCTATTTTAATTATTTCCTATGTGTAGTTGCTATGATAATATGGTACTCTTACATCGTCTCAAGATGCATCAATGACAATTTCTAGCATTGATGCAACAGTTGTAGAAGCATGCTTGTTTGGTGTACCTCACACATAGGTATTGTGGTACTGTGTATGATGGTATTTTTTATCTTGCTAGTAAGATCTCCTATGAAGCCATATGTTTGTATTCTTATAACCTGTGTGTTACGCTATAAAAAATATTAATATATAGGCCCCTTCAACCAAAGATATCACTAAATTCGTTTGAGAAGTGGGGATTGGAATTTCTAGGGCATGTAGATCCACCATACAATAAAAAAGAACACTTATAGGTTTTCACATATTATTTGACCAAATGGGCAGAAGTGAAGTCAACGAAGAATTCCCATGAGGAAAAGGTAGCTAAATTCCTCTATGAGAACATATTTGCAAGATTTGGGGTATTGAGGGACATTTTCACAGATTAAGGATCTCAATTCACGTCAAATCTCATTGACAACCTCATGAGCTTGTACAAGATCAAACATAGAAAACTAGCCACCTACCATCCTTAATTAATTAGTCAAGTATAAGTGGAAAATAAAGAAATGGAGAACATCTTATGTTAGAGTCCTACCCTAATACCCTTACTTAGATGCTTTATTATTGTATGAGGTTGCCTTCCTTGAATAAGGCCCATTAAATAGTTAGTTAATAGTCACTCATTGTAAAAAAGGGTAATTTTTATTAATAAATCCCAATTTTGTTGGTTGGCCTCATTATAAGGGGCAATTAAGGTTCTCTATGGATAGTTTTATATTAAGTAGAAGGTTATGTAATGTTTTGTCAAGAATTTTTATTGTATTTTGAGCATTTCTCTTGGATGCTTCCCCCTTGAAGAGGAAAGTGAACATATCTTTCTATTTTGATTACCAAAGAGATCTTTCTTAGGGTTTATCTCTCTTTTGTCTTATGTCCTTGGGTTTTGCGCTACATTTTATGTGATTGCTCCGAAGTTTTGGGGCTAAGTACACTATATCCTAAACAATTTAGTCAAACAACATAAGAGATATTGGGTAAACAAATTGATAGAGCGTGTGTGGGTATACAACACTACATGGAAAACTACCATAGTTTTTACACCCTATGAGTTAGTTTATGGGGAAAAAAGGTTATGCTCCCTGTAGAGTTTGAGATCCAAACACTGAGAACAACCTTGTAAGTAAGATTGGATCTCTTTGAGGAATAAGAAATATTTTAGAATCTCAATTTCTTAAATGTATATAGGCAAGAGGCCTTGTTCCATACTAAAATGTTCCAAAAACAAAGGACAAAGTGGACTAAAAAGTACATTAAGACCAAATTCTTTGAGTAAGGTGATTAGGCCTTGCTATATGACTCAAGATTCAATGTTTTCAAGGGTGAACTAAGGACAAGATGGTTGGAACCGTACTAGATTGACACATGTTATGATAATGGATCAATAAAAATAAAAACAATTGATGAAGAGAAAGTTCCTTTATTGGTTAATGGATATAAACCGAAACTCTAGAAGAAACCACTATTGAAATAAGAATATGAAAACAGGATTCAAGGACACCATCTTGGTCTAATTGAAAGAAGAAATGCTCATAAAACATATTGATCATCTCAAAAAGAATAAAATAAAAAGAGAATAAAATAAAAAGAAAGAATAAAAATTTCCCATGATGAAAACCTCTTTAAAAAAACCTCCCTAGAGGAAATGCTAGATCTATAGAAAACAATTTGTCATAGATAAAATCTCCTTGAGGAAATATGAGACGTAGTGATGTAGGAGCATAAACCGACCCAATCAAGATAGAAATCTTAAACCTTCCAAAAGGAAAGCGTGGCAAGAGAAGGACATGATTTTCTCAAAATTTGTGTAAAATGATAAGGTTGTTTATGTATTGTTATTTAATTTCAAGGGATAGATCAGATCTGAGATGATCTAATCCCTCTATTTGTTTTAAATATTTAATCCTTTGGAAATTAAAAGGGAGAGGTGACGCAATGTAGATCAGGTCGAGTAGCGGCTAGGCCCAGAGAGGCCATATTATGTATTATCGAGCTCGATTTTAATGAAATCCATGAGTGATTTGAGTTAAATATATCCTTTGTTTCTTTCCATTATGTCTATTTTGATTCTGTGTGCAATGCGGGTGCGAGACTCTAAATTTACATGCATATGATGAAGCCACAATAAAATCGTGTAGATATGGAGGAGTAGTGAATCGTCCTGTGAGTATGTTTTCATCACAAAGCATTTCTAATCGTTGATCATCATAGATCAACGATCGAAAACGAAAGTGAAAAATTATTTTTATATAACGGAATGGGATTGTTTGAGGCACATTATAATAGGAAAGAGTTTGGGCCTAGTCTCTCGGTTAACCCTGGTTCTTAAGCGACAGTTCCACGTGTATTAAACATCGAGTGTTCGAGTTGAGGATGATGGGTAGTGAGTATGAGGCCTATGTTTGGATGGAAAATAGCATGAAGCAATAAAGGTGAAGTTCCTATGAACTTCATGGATTGAGATTCAAAGAAGGGACTCCATTGCAAGATCGATATACATTTTTCAAGGAAATTATTTGAGTTTTGTTGATTTCATGGACATATTTTAGTCCATTTTGTGGGCCATAATTCACAAGTCCGAGGATTGAACCTGTAAAAAAAAGTTGATTCAAAGGACCCCAAAATTGGTCTTTGTCAAGTGGTATCAAAGAAGGGAATGTTTTGTTGCGTGTGAGTGGGTAGATGAAGAAGCCAGAGAAGAGCAGAGGATGCTCAGATGGTTATAAGAGGAGAGAAATAGTGATACCAAAAGGTCAAGCTCAAGAGAAATATTGATGAGGTATTGGGTAGTAGGTGCGAAGGCTTGCTATAAAGAAAGGATTGATTGCAACTAGACATTGAGCATGAGGAGATGCATGAGGAAAAACAAGACCATAGGTTGAAGATGAACTAGGTGCATCACTGAAAACACATGATCAAGGGATCATGAATAGTTTATACACTAGGATTCTGATGTAGGAGCATAAACCCCCCCTAATAAAAAATTAAATCTTGAACCTTCTAGAAGGAGAGTGTGGCAAGAGAAGGATGTGATTTCCTCGAAATTTGTGTAAAATGATAAGGTTGTTTATGTATTGTTATTTAATTGTTGTATTAAGTGGGTTGTTATCATATTTTGAGGGATAGATTGGATGTAAGATGATTTGATCCCTCTATTTGTATTAAATATTTAATCCTTTAGGCGTTAAAAGGGAGAGGTGACACAATGTAGATCAGGCCGAGAAGTAACCAGGACCAGAGAGGTCATATTATGTATTATTGAGCTCGATTTTAGTGAAAGCCATGTGTGATCTGAGTCAATTATATCCTTTAGTTCTTGTCATTTTGTGTATTTTGATTATGTTTGCAATGTGGGTGTGGACCTCTAAATTTACATGTGTATGATGAAGCCACAGTAAAATTGTGTAGATAGGGAGGAGTAGTGAATCGTCTCATGAGTATGTTTTCATTGTGAAGCAGTTTTGATCATTGATCATCATAGATCAATGATAAAAATGAAAGGGACGATTTTTTTTTTATGTAATGGACAAGGATTGTTTGAGGCACATTGTAACAGGAAAGTGTTGGCCCTCGACCAAGTTTTGGGGAAACTTTGGTCAGTTTTGGAGGTTTTGGCCCACTTTTGGACTTCGACACGTTGGTCAAAGTAGGAGTGCCCAGGTGGAGCTGAGATCGCGGATCTCACCTATTTTGAGGGTTATGTGGACCTAGTAAGGGGTCCTTTGGGTTTTGTAACAGGTTTATGGGATGTTGGCCCATGGGTTTTCCCCATGTTTAGGCCTTATTGTAAGATTTTGTAAAGTATAAGTAAAGAGGAATGTATTGTAGAAGCAGTAGTTTTGTGTGCAAAGGAACGTATGTGGTTGAGGCTTTGTGCTCGATTGTGATTTTGTAGATTGTACTTAGTGATTGTGATGCTTAGTGTGGGGCAGCTGCTAAGTGTCATGATAAGAGATTTTGGCTCTATGCATTTGACCTAATTTTGGAAGGTGCAGAAGGAGGATCTAGTGCTTAGTGCGCAGATCTCCTGTCTGGTGCAAAATTCGACTATGTGGCTTAGTGCACAAGAGTGACTGGATGTAAGACTTTGGTGAATAATAAAGAGGCGAAGCGGTTTGTGGACGTAGCCCCACCCTGGGGCGAACCATGTATATCTGGTGTCTCATGGTTTGCTTGGTGCAGTGTCATTTTTGTTATGCATTTGCTTAGTACTTTGATTATGATGTGTAATGAATATATTCTTTGTTTCTTAAGTACTTTACTTATGTTAAAGGGTAAATGAATGCTAGACTTAACTCACAATTCTACGTGCTCAACGTTCATAATCACTTGTTGTTACTGCACTTATTTATCTTTGATTATGCTCTGAAGTGTTTATGAGGTTAATAAACTAATGCATGTTCCCTTCCTAAGTGTTAAATATCTTCTGCGAAGTGCTCTTATCACAGAATCATGTCCCAACCTGGTTACAGACACCTGCGTCCTGTAACCCCCTGCTTCTACCTTGGGTGAGACTTCTCCTGCTTTGCAGGTGTTGTCGAAAGGGCCGATAGTCAGGGTTTTGTTCGTGCGTTGTTAAGTGTTGAACCCTGGGTCTGCCCCTGTGCCAACAAATGGTTCTGTTGCCCAGACATGAAACTATGATTGTTGGGAACTGAAGTAAAGAAAAAGAAAAGCTATGTGCATAGGTATGTTGCTGAAGTGCGCAGTACTCTACTTGACTTGCGAAGCTTTGTGCCAAGAAAGTAAGTTGTTCTGAAGAAAAGAGGTAAGATTTGTGCTTTGGTAAGAGAAAGATAACTGAAAATTTGTGTTTTGAAAGCATGAATTTATGTATGTTTAATAGATTTTTTCCTAGTCTGAAGGCTAGGGCGCAGTTGAAAGAAAGAGTTGATTTGAGTAAATTTAATGGAAATAAAGAAAGATATGTTATTCCTATGCATAAAAAGAGTTTTTGGACTGATAAGTGCATGTAGGAATCTAGAAAGATTTTTGCAAATTGCAGATCCAGCATTATGGTCTTAGGGGAAGTGCGTAGTACAGAAAAGATTGGGGAACATTTAAGAGAAAAAGAGGGTTGACTTTGTGTTATAATTGCAGAAGGTCGAGACATCTTGCTAAGGAATGCCCTAAGGTAGGCCCTATTTGTCTTTGTTATAAGGTTGTTGGTCATGAGGTTGAGGATTGTCCAAGGATTATTGCTAAAGTTGAATGGACGGACATAAGACAAGAAAATTATGAAAAGAGTCAAGAGACTAAGGGTATGTTAGAAAGTCATAAAGAGAAAAGGTCATAGGAAGTTCATAGTATGTTATTACAGTTGGAAGAAACAATGGATGTTCATAAATATGTCAGATTACTCGAAAGTCTAAAAGAAAAACAACGCATAAGTGAAAGAATAAAAGACTTCGACATAGACTGTATAGTCTTGGATGAAGAAACACAAGTGAATATTATGATAGAAGAAACTTGGGAAGTTTTGGGAAAGCCTATCGTGGTACCTTATTTAGGAAAGATAGGCTTTTTTAAGGGAAAGATGATAACTTTATGTGGAAGAGTAACTATTGTACCTATTATTGTTCATGGACCATCAACTGAAGAAGAATTCAAAGTCATTAGGCTTGTTGATGATAGCACCCCTTTCCCACTTTTGTTAGGTGAGACTTGGATTGAGAAGGATCAAATCAGAAGGAAAGCAGAGGAAGAATCTACAGAAAAGAAAAAGAAAGAATTAAGGGATCTCATAGCTAGGAAAATAGACCAACTAAGAGAAGAACGAGAGGATAGGTCGAAGCAACAGAGAAAAGTAACAACGCAGGAGGGAAAGAAAGCAAAAGAATTAGCTATCAAGGTTGAAATAATACAAGAAGTCTTGAAGGACCTATCTATCCAAAAGAGAAGTGTGTCCACTCAGGAAATGTTAAGAAAAGGGATATTAACTTCAGAACCTTTGAGGGTACCTCAACAGTGCGAAGCCACTACACTGGAGGAAGATAAGAATAGAAATGGAAAAGAGGATTCCAGAAACAGTTAAAGAGACTCGGATAACAGAAAAGAAGGCAAGGAAGATCTATAAAAATAAGTCTAAGTTGGAAAAGCTACAAGAAGTTAAGGAAACTAGATGGAAGACTTCGCAGACTGGAACCTCATAAAAGGTAGGTTCACAGGGTTTGAACCTTGCTGGAACAACATGTCTGCGCAGATTTGGACTTTGCCCTGGAAAAGTTATATAATTGTTGGATGCACCCCGACCGTTAGAATAACGCTCCAGAATGGTTAGGAAACACATTTACGGTTAGGAAACACATTTTTAACGACTAAGATTTACATTAATGGAAGCATTTAACTCTAGTTCCTATCCATTGGAAGATCCATCACATTGCCCCTCTTATTTAACTCATTGATTGTGGCGTTGGGAACACTTTTTTCTACCCGTGATTGACTGAGCTAAGTCGAGAACTATCCAAGTATCGAACTGTTCTATCTATCGTTATCTGAAAGTAGACCCCACCTGTCTATTTGTCTATCCATTGTCTGTTAAAAGATAGAATGTCGAGCGAGCCCAGGGACTTTGAGAAGTTTGTCGAGGAAGTTCTTAGGAAAATCATGGTCGATAGACTTGTATCTGAATTTATTCAAGCATCGTCGACTAGGGGACTGCAGGCTTCCCCTTCGACCGGACGTCGTTCCACCCGCATCAACCCTGTAACTAATCAAAGAAGCAAGCACCGCAGTGATCTAGCTAATGCAAAGAATATCTCGTCGATCCTTCCTGAGTATGTTCTGCCTCTGGATGACATTATTAACCGTGAAATTATCCCTCGCAATTTCAAGTACTCCATTTTCACTACATACATTCTGAAGGGAATTTGCATAGTAGGGAGTCGGTTAGGGAAGATCCCGCTGTTGAAGCACAGTGACTTCAACTTAGGAGACCAGAAGAACTACACCACGCTATCTCCTCACCGTTACTTAATGAATACAACCGGAAAGAAACCTCGCCTCATCCCGCAGCCACGGATCAAGGGGTTGGCGCAGTCAACCATATTAAACGTAATGAATATTTCTCCTTTTTCCCCCCACCAGGAGGTTAACGCTTTCGTTAAACTCCTTCCGTCATGCTATCATGGTAGATATCTATGGATTGATAGAAGAATTATTGTGGATCCGATGCTAATCCACCGGATCACAGGTTTAAGTTTGAAGGGTCCTGACCCACAACAGTTCTACCTAGGGAAGACCTCAGACCATTCCTTAGCATAGTGCATCAAAGAATCTTATGGAGAGGTAGAAAAGGCGAAGCGAGGTTACAAGGTAGCCTCCATACAGGATGGCGCAGTGTGCCTTGCTTGTCAACTCTTAGATGGAAAGATAGTGAGGAAGAACCACCTCACACATGTCATAGGGTTCGTGGTGGACCTCGCATGAAAGTGTGTGAAGGGCCTGCAGATGAACTGGGCGAACTACCTCGTCAATGAGTTAGAAAAAGATTGATGCGAAGCCCGAGATTTAGGATATGAGTTTCACTACAGTTGGTTGATCATACTGATTGCATTTGTGGCTTGGAAAATGCCTGAAGGAGATACTTTCCCAGAGATTGAACCTACGGAGCCCCTGGTTGCTCGGTTTTCTACCCTGTGGTATACCAATGACATGATGAAGCAGTGGCAATCTAATGTCATGTTTCACAGATATTATCAACAGTTGAAAGTCTCCATTGAATCATTCCCTCATATGAAACTGCGTACCCTGCATCAGTACCATCCCATAGCGAATTTTTGCACTAATCCCCACTTCATTTACATCACTGCACGAAGAGATGAGCACCAGGAAATATTGCAATCATACTATAAGCTTACAGATGAAGATATGTAACAGATTATAAAGGATTGGCCAAAAGAATTTCTTGTACCTATCGTTGATGCAGAGTTATTTGACACTAATACTATAGGAAGCCCGATGGTTACACGAGTTGAACATGTTGGAAAGTCCAGTGGGACGAAGAAGCAGAGGGAACACAAAAAGTAGGTTGAAGTCCAGGACATAGAGAGTGGTGAAGAGGACGAAGAGGAAATTTCTGGAGATAGCGGGTCTACCTCACCAAGAGGAGGAGAAGTCGAAGTAGAAGTATATGGAGGAGGAGATGAAGGAGAAGAAGAGCAAGGAGGAGGCGAAGCTACAAGCACACCACCACATGAAGATATCCCTGTTGTGACAGTGAACCCACAAATGAGGAAAGTCTCTTCGAAGAAACCTTCAGCAAGGAAGAAAATGTGCGCCAATAAGCCACAGTTGGAAGCCACTCTCACTGAAGACGACATTAGTCTGGTTGGTGGAGATATGGAGGATGCCTCTAAAGCATGGATGATTTTAGGGGATAAATTTCTCTCATGGGCTAATTTTCCAAGGTTTTTCCCAAAAAACTATTCTCTATTCTAAAAATGATTCGCCCAAATTCTATAGGATAAAATTATTTTACCTTAAAAATCGCCAAAATGTTATACAAATTGTATAAAATACTTATAAATTTGAATATTTTTACAAAAATATCGCCAAACATTTTATAGTTGGAATATGAAGGATTAGTAAGATTCGTCAAGGTTTCTACATTTTAAAATAAATTTCCATCCTTAAAATCATCCCTACTCTGAAGACATGTTGCGAAAATACGAAGAGAAACAAGTGGAGTTATATGAAAGGATTGAGAGGGAGTTGAAGGAAGTGCAGCAGGATTTTCGCTTATTCCACGTAGTGCCTACTGCACCCTCTGTGCCTTCCTCATCAAAGACCACAGACTTTGGGGACAAACCAACTCTGCAGGGTGAACCAGGGATTTGGATCACCCTCCCCCAGTATAGCATCAAGTTACCAACCCCTGCAACACTACAAGATAGCCCCAACTTGGATGTTGAGGTTAACCTTAAAGGCATACCTCTAGGACATGTCAAAGTATTGGAGGCAGGTTTGAAGGAATACAAAAGGTAACAAAGAGAAATGACCACTGAAAGAGCAACCCAACTAAGAAGGCTTGTTGATGCAACATAAGCTCGAATCTAGAGAGCTTAGGAAGAGAAGGAGAAGGCTAAAGAATGCTTGCAAAAGGAGAAAGATGAAGTCCTAGTACAATTACGAGCATTGCAGGACAGTGTAGCTACCTATGAAAGTGATAAAGCAGAGATTCAGAAGGAAAATTAAGTTGGCAAAGCCTAGCTATAGAAAGAAAAAGAATAGTTGCTCGTAGAGCAGGTCATGGTCAAAGAAGTAGTAAGAAAAGCATGTCGCTATGTGCCAGGCTTGGTACAGGAGGAGCAAGAGCCTATAGAATCTCAAGTAGTGAAGCTCGTAGAGACCCTCCAGTAATTTCAGGATAGGATAGATGAACTAGAGGCCCGACCAGTGTCGAGCACCCCACAAAAGGTGTGTGACCAGAGGAAGGAATCCACCAAAAACACAGTAGAAAGTATAAAATCCCTTGCCTCGACATGTAAATGGTTAAGTGATAGAAGCACCCAGATGTATGAACACCTCACTAAGGATCCAGAGTTAAAGAAGCTATAGGCTTAGTTATAGGAGGCGCAACAACAAGAATTTTCATTGTAGGTGCAGATGAAGCTGCTCATAGCAGTGGAAAGGATGAAGAGATCCCAGGAGAAGTGCACAGTACAAAAAGAGATCATTGCCCTCCAGGGTAAGGTGATGGAAGTAACACAGAAGTTACAACATGTGCAAGACAAAGCTTGCAAGGTGTTCGAGGAGATCGATGGCTAGGGTTCATAGTTAGATCAAGTAGTTTTAGCAGTAGAACAATGCATGGAAGGGCCTGTTACAGAGCAGACAGTCTAGGAGATCGTTGATCAGGAGGCTCAGGCGAGGCAACAAGTTGAGGCAGCTCGAGTTAAGATCGGGGATTTTGAAGCAGTATTGTCTAGACCTGAGTGACTCGGGATAAGTCACAGGTGAGTGTTGGGAGCCTGTTGGCCTCGATCAAGTTTTGGGGAAACGTTGGTCACTTTTGGAGGTTTTGGCCCACTTTTGGACTTCGACACATTGGTCGAAGTAGGAGCACCCAGATGGAGCTGAGATCACAGATATCACCTATTTTGAGTTTTATGTGGACCCAGTAAGGGGTCCTCTAGGTTTTGTAATGGGTTTATGGGATGTCGGCCCATGGGGTTTCCCCGTGTTTAGGCCTTATTGTAAGATTTTGTAAAGTATAAGTAAAGAGGAATGTATTGTAGAAGTAGTAGTTCTGTGTGCAAAGGAGCTTATGTGGTCGAGGCTTTGTGCTCGACTGTGATTTTGTAGATTGTACTTAGTGCTTGTGATTGTCAGTGTGGGGCAGGTGCTAAGTGTCATGATAAGAGATTTTGGCTCTATGCATTTGACCTAATTTTGAAAGGTAAAGAAGGAGGATCTAATGCTTAGTGCGCAGATCTCATGTCTGGTGCGAAGTTCGACTCTGTGGCTTAGTGCACAAGAGTGATTGGATGTAATATTTTGGCAAATAATAAAGAGGCGAAGTGATTTGTGGATGTATCCCCACCCTGGGGTGAACCACGCATATCTGGTGTCTCATGGTTTGCTTGGTGCAGTGTCATTTCTATTATGCATTTGCTTAATGCTTTGATTATGATGTGTCATGAATATATTCTTTGTTTCTTAAGTACTTTACTTATGTTAAAGGGTAAATGAATTCTAGAATTAACTCATAGTGCTAAGTGCTCAGGGTGCATAATCAATTGTTGTTATTGCGCTTATTTGTCTTTGATTATGCTCTGCAGTGTTTATTGTTATTGCGCTTATTTGTCTTTAACGGAATCTTCTGCGAAGTGATTTTATCACATAATGGTGTCCCAACTTGGTTACAGACACCTGCGTCCTGTAACCCCCCTTCTTCTACCTCGAGTGAGACTTCGCCTACTTCGTAGGTGTTTCCGAAAGGGCTGGTTTTTATTGGATAAATCCGTAAGTGCGGACACTAACAGATCTCCCTAGATCCACCTGGATCTAGAACAAAGAAAAATAGAACATGACTCTTTCCTTAGATTTTGACCATTGAATTAAATAGGAGGCAAGAACAAATAACATACCTTATGATCGCTTGCTATGGTATTTGGTGCTCCCGCTTCGCTCCAGTGCTCTCATGCAGCCAAGACCAAGAATACACAAACCAACCAAAGTGAAGAAAGCACAATCTATTCAACAGTCAATCTATGTATATGATCAAGGAATTATACAATAAAGTGGAATTAGT
>JZKD02S1341457.1:748194-764367 GCA_000966675.3 Picea glauca
GATGATATCCAGGGTCTTCAATCTCATCGTCCAAAGTACGAATCTAACCATGTGATTACATGTGTTGAAGTCGAACATGGTAGAAACCACTTGATTACCGGTCATTGATGAAACCATTAACAAGTGTGAGGCAAATCACCATTGATGTCAATGACTTCCAAGGTACCATAGTACAATCCATCGAGTGTGAATAAATGAATTGAAGTCGAACATCCCATGGAATCTTTCGATCAGGGGTCAATGACGAAAACCCACTGTCGAAAGCGAGGAAACCTGCCATTGAGGCATGCAAGCTCCAAGGTACCAAATAATTTCTAAGTCTTGATTCCGGATAATGAGCTGAAGTCGATGAAACAAAACTCGTCACAGGAGGGCCTTGATATATCCCCCATCAATGACACGACATGAGTAACAGATTTTGAAGGTGAAACATAGTATGATGTGAATTGGCCTGGACACAAGGAAGACCAACATGGAGAGAATGGATAACTGCAGATGGCCGACTCAATATAGGTTTCAGATGGACTGCTCTTGAACATATGAACGACATGACCAATGATTTGACAGCATTGACTCAAAGGCGACACAGGAAATGACCTTATAGCAAATCGAATGAGAGGCAAATGGATTTCCCAAACTGACTTCAAATGATGAATAGGGGGTGTCATGTTCAAGAGCGACACTTACTGCCAATCAATACGAAGATGAAAACATATCCCTTTCCCAAATTTTCCCCCACCATTTCTGGCGAGTACCTCTTTATTTTTACGCAAGCTTGAGGAGGATAACATATGCTTGTTGATGTAAGCTCATCCTTCGGATGAATCCCTCGGAGTATGTTTAACGAACCCTAAGAAGGAGTGGTTCGGTCCCATCACGGGTCTGGCAATGTTTGTTTAACGAGTCCAGAGCTAGAAAACTCGAAGGTTTTTCATGATTATAGAGTTTGGAAAAACACTTAAAAGAGAACTCTCTCAGTTCATTTTTCGTAAAATAGTCTGGATGAGACCGAAAAAGAGATAAATTATCGCTCACCAGACGCTTACTTCAAATACTTTATCGTGCGTGAAAATAGCAAGGTCACTCGGCGATCTTTTCATGTTTAGAGAGTCTGAAAAGAGCTTAAAGAGAACTCCAAGGGGGTCCATTTTTCGTATAACCTTGTTGAGCCTGAAAAAGTGATAAAAGTACATTGAATCACGTTCTCATGTATTTACGAGTGTAAGAACGGACAAAGACCACGCTCGAGGTTTTTATATAAAAACCATAAAAAACACGCGATAACAAAGAAAAACATGTTCGTATCCCTGTATTTGATCATCTAAGTCATCAAACCTGCAAGAATTACACTCAACATGACATTAGGGATTAGGGTTTAATCGATAAATAATCATAAAAAACCAAAATGATATAGTAAAAGTAAATAGAAGGAGTAAATACTCTTTTTACCACATCATTTTTACATTTCCACTATTGAGCTCAAAAAACCCCTCTTTTACCCTCCAAGTTCGGCGTCAGATTGCGGGAGCTACGAGAGACCATTCAGCGAGCCGTCTGCGACAGTTTGGTAGGCTCTTCGTCCTTAACACTTTCATGGTTTAATTTTGTAATTTCATTGGTTAAATTTTCATTTTTAAGTTGATTTTCCAAGCCCTATATGCGCGCTGCCATTCTCGCAGGCAGGCTATATGGGGCTTGCGAGAATGAGGCGTTCTCGCGGGTGAACCTAAGGCCACCTGCGAGGTTCTCACACTGTGCACACAGGGCACCTACGAGAACTGCAAAGCTCAAAATTTTTCAAGCAAGAGGAAACCATAGACTTGGGATCTATTTTATGTTTCTATTTTTTAGAACATATTATACTATAGGGACACTCAATACTCTGAATCACTCTCTTTTTTACTTCTCTTGGTACACAATGTTTTTTTCTTGTAATAATACTACTCTTAATCTTTCACACTTTTGATGGCTGAAAAAACATTGTTGACTATAGATATATTAACAATGATGTGTACTTGCTATGAGAACCAAATTATATATTAATATAATCGATAAATTTTTCTCATGAAAAAAAAGTATCTCATTATCAAACAATTAAGTTATAATAAGTTTTGCTACCTTTAAAAAATAAATATATCATAAAAAAATAATACAAATATAGATTAAAATTAATAATATAATATTTTTATTAATTTTAAATAATGAAAACTTATTATTTGTGTTAGTTGGAAAAGGACGAATCCTTTCGCCTCTTGATTGTACATATACAAACCTTGATTCCCTATGAAGGGATGCTGTTCCAAAGTGGACTGAGTGGTAACGTGCACGTATGCACCAATCGACTTCGTACGCATGTGCTCACGTCACATCAAAGTCACTAAAATTGTGATTCCATGTAGACTTTTATTTCGTGATGGCATTATATTTTATTTTATTAGTTGGCATTATTTTATTATATTTTATTTTATTTTATTTCGTGATGGCATTATATTTTATTAGTTGAATGTTAGTTGGCACATGTATAATCGACAATTATGAATGATAGTTGTGACTAATAACCATGAATGTTAGGTGCAATAACATAATGGATGTAGTTTCTCAGCCTTCGAAATTAGATATAGGCTATATTTGAAATATTGGCCAACAATCTTAATATATGATTCTTTCTCTCGCCTGCGATAATGTAAAATAGAGCTCGATGATGCGGCTTATGATGGAAACATAATTAGTCTTCGAGTATCATCCATTCTTGGTGAAATTAGCAGGTCACTTGACAATAATCATCTATGATCTGCCAGATTTGTCCACTTTAAAGAGATTGTAAGTGTTACTAAGCGTGCATGCATATATTATTAAAAAAAAGTCCTAATTGTTTTATAAAACAGACCGCACAAAGCATTTGAAGGAACGTTTGAGGAGCCTTTGGAATAATTTTTGACTACCAAGAGCATGCCACTGTTCACATTTTCCTACATTGAGTTTAGGTAGGTTTACTCAATTTTATTTTTTTGTATTTTATAAATCTCAAGTTATAAAAACAAATAAAAAGACATATTATTCCTCTTGAAATGCATCATATAAATCATGTTTACATGGATCCTACACTTCAACAGAACCCTAACCCACCATCAACAAATGAAGAAAGTGTTAGATTAAACTTGACTCTATGAAAGAGTCAAAGGTGTTCGGTCAACAGTGGTGGTTTTGGGCACATGGTTTTTTGAGATCCCATGGTTTTAGAGCCCCTATATAATGAAATCCTTTAAAAGGTTGGTGATACTCCATTGTAATGTTCCATGAGGTGAGAAATGAAGGCTCACTTGGTCAGGTTTGGTCAAGGGACTAATAGATCTATTGGTTGGTTTTTCTCGGTTTGGGATTTCCAGGATAAATCACATTTCATGATTTATATGTTGTTTCTATGATTTGAAATATTATCTTTTTTCTCGTATTTTTTAAAACTATAAGAAAGACCCAATCCAAAACCCCAACGACTAGATACACACACTAAAATTGGCAATGGTCTCGACTCATTGATAAACCTAATACAAGATTTTAGAAACACCAGAGAGCCATCACTCCTTTCATTGTCTACATTGTTGGATACCATTGTATATTCCATTGCTAACACTTGCGGCCAATTATCTCATATTTTCGAATACAAGGATAAGATGTTTAAATATTATAGGAAAGGTTTAGATAGAAACTAGGCGAGAGATGTACCAATTTGATATATAGTTTATTATGTCATTTTTTTCTATATTTAATTATTTCTTATGTGTAGTTGCTATGATAAGATGGTACTCTTACATCGTCTCAAGATGCATCAATGACAGTTTCTAGCATTGATGCAACAGTTGTAGAAGCATGCTTGTTTGGTGTACCTCACACATAGGTATTGTGGTACTGTGTACAATGGTATTTTTTATCTTGCTAGTAAGATCTCCTATGAAGCCGTATGTTTGTATTCTTATAACATGTGTGTTACACTATAAAAATATTAATATATAGGCCCCTTCCACCAAAGATATCACTAAATTCGTTTGAGAAGTGGGGATTGGAATTTATAGGGCATGTAGATCCACCATACAATAAAAAAGAGCACTTATAGGTTTTCACATATTATTTGACCAAATGGGCAGAAGTGAAGCCAACGAAGAATTCCCATGAGGAAAAGGTAGTTAAATTCCTCTATGAGAACATATTTGCAAGATTTGGGGTATTGAGGGACATTTTCATAGATTAAGGATCTCAATTCACGTCAAATCTCATTGACAACCTCATGAGCTTGTACAAGATCAAACATAGAAAACTAGCCACCTACCATCCTTAATTAATTAGTCAAGTATAAGTGGAAAATAAAGAAATGGAGAACATCTTATGTTAGAGTCCTACCCTAATACCCTTACTTAGATACTTTATTATTGTATGAGGTTGTCTTCCTTGAATAAGGCCCACTAAATAGTTAGTTAATAGTCACTCATTGTAAAAAATGGTCATTTTTATTAATAAATCCCAATTTTGTTGGTTGCCCTCATTATAAGGGGCAATTAAGGTTCTCTATGGATAGTTTTATATTAAGTAGAAGGTTATGTAATGTTTTGTCAAGAATTTTTATTGTATTTTGAGCATTTCTCTTGGATGTTTCCCCCTTGAAGAGGAAAGTGAACATATCTTTCTATTTTGATTACCAAATAGATCTTTCTTAGGGTTTATCTCTCTTTTGTCTTATGTCCTTGGGTTTTGCACTACATTTTATGTGATTGCTCCGAAGTTTTGGTGCTAAGTACACTATATCCTAAACAATTTAGTCAAATGACATAAGAGATATTGGGTAAACAAATTGATAGAGCGTGTGTGGGTATACAACACTACATGGAAAACTACCATAGTTTTTACACCCTATGCGTTAGTTTATGGGAAAAAAAGGTTATGCTCCCTGTAGAGTTTGAGATCCAAACACTGAGAAATAAGAAATATTTTAGAATCTCAATTCCTTAAATGAATATAGGCAAGAGGCCTTGTTCCATACTAAAATGTTCCAAAAACAAAGGACAAAGTGGACTAAAAAGTACATTAAGACCAAAGTCTTTGAGTAAGGTGATTAGGCCTTGCTATATGACTCAAGATTCAATGTTTTCAAGGGTGAATGAAGGACAAGATGGTTGGAACCCTACTAGATTGACACATGTTATGATAATGGATCAATAAAAATAAAAACAATTGATGAAGAGAAAGTTTCTTTATTGGTTAATGGATATAAACCAAAACTCTAGAAGAAACCATTATTGAAAGAAGAGTATGAAAACAAGATTCAAGGACACCATCTTGGTCTAATTGAGAGAAGAAATGCTGATAAAACATATTGATCATCTCAAAAAGAAAAAAGAAAAAAAGAACAAAATAAAAAGAAAGAATAAAAATTTCCCATGATGAAAACCTCTTTAAAAAACCTCCCTAGAGGAAACCCTGGATCTATAGAAAACAATTTGTCATAGATAAAATCTCCTTGAGGAAATATGAGACGTAGTGATGCAGGAGCATAAACCACCCCAATCAAGATAGAAATCTTAAACCTTCCAAAAGGAAAGCGTGGCAAGAGAAGGACATGATTTTCTCAAAATTTGTGTAAAATGATAAGGTTGTTTATGTATTGTTATTTAATTACTGTATTAAGCGGGTTGTTAGCAAATTTCAAGGGATAGGTCAGATCTGAGATGATCTAATCCCTCTATTTGTTTTAAATATTTAATCCTTTGGACATTAAAAGGGAGAGGTGACGCAATGTAGATCAGGTCGAGTAGCGGCTAGGCCCAGAGAGGTTGTATTATGTATTATCGAGCTCGATTTTAATGAAATCCATGAGTGATTTGAGTTAAATATATCCTTTGTTTCTTTCCATTATGTCTATTTTGATTCTATGTGCAATGTAGGTGCGAGGCTCTAAATTTACATGCATATGATGAAGCCACAATAAAATCATGTAGATATGGAGGAGTAGTGAATCGTCCTGTGAGTATGTTTTCATCACAAAGCATTTCTAATCGTTGATCATCATAGATCAATGATCGAAAATGAAACTGGAAAATTATTTTTATATAACGGAATGGGATTGTTTGAGGCACATTATAATAGGAAAGAGTTTGGGCCTAGTCACTCGGCTAACCCTGGTTCTTAAGTGACGGTTCCACGTGTATTAAACATCGAGTGTTTGAGTTGAGGATGATGGGTAGTGAGTATGAGGCTTATGTTTGGATGAAAAATAGCATGAAGCGATAAAGGTGAAGTTCCTATGAACTTCATGGATTGAGATTCAAAGAAGGGACTCCATTGCAAGCTCGAGATACATTTTTCAAGGAAATTATTTGACTTTTGTTGATTCCATGGACACATTTTAGTCCATTTTGTGGGCCATAACTCACAAGTCTGAGGATTGAACTTGTAAAAAAAATTCGATTCAAAGGACTTCAAAATTGGTCTTCGTCAAGTGGTATCAAAGCAGGGAATGTTTTGTTGCGTGTAAGTGGGTAGATGAAGAAGCCAGAGAAGAGCAGAGGATGCTTAGATGGTTATAAGAGGAGAGAACTAATGATACCAAAAGGTCAAGCTCAAGAGAAATATTGATGAGGTATTGGGTAGTAGGTGCGAAGGCTTGCTATAAAGAAAGGATTGGTTGCAACTCGTTGTTGAGCATGAGGAGATGCATGAGGAAAAACAAGACCATAGGTTGAAGATGAACTAGGTGCATCACTGAAAACACATGATCAAAAGATCATGAATATTTTATACACTAGGATTCTAATGTAGGAGCATAAACCCCCCCTAATAAAAAATTAAATCTTGAACCTTCTAGAAGGAGAGTGGCAAGAGAAGGACGTGATTTCCTCGAAATTTGTGTAAAATGATAAGGTTGTTTATGTATTGTTATTTAATTGTTGTATTAAGAGGGTTGTTATCATATTTTGAGGGATAGATTGGATCTAAGATGATTTGATCCCTCTATTTGTATTAAATATTTAATCCTTTAGGTGTTAAAAGGGAGAGGTGACACAATGTAGATTAGGCCGAGAAGCAACCAGGCCCAGAGAGGTCATATTATGTATTATTGAGCTCGATTTTAATGAAAGCCATGTGTAATCTGAGTTAATTATATCCTTTATTTCTTGTCATTTTGTGTATTTTGATTATGTTTGCAATGTGGGTGTGGACCTATAAATTTACATGTGTATGATGAAGCCACAGTAAAATTGTGTAGATAGGGAGGAGTAGTGAATCATCTCATGAGTATGTTTTCATTGTGAAGCAGTTCTGGTCATTGATCATAATAGATCAATGATAGAAATGAAAGGGACAATTTTTTTTTATGTAATGGACCAGGATTGTTTGAGGCACATTGTAATAGGAATGTGTTGGCCCTCGACCAATTTTTGGGGAAACTTTGGTCATTTTTGGAGGTTTTGGCCCACTTTTGGACTTCGACATGTTGGTCGAAGTAGGAGCACCCAAGCGGAGATGAGATCGCGGATCTCACCTATTTTGAGGGTTATGTGGACCTAGTAAGGGGTCCTCTGGGTTTTGTAACGGGTTTATGGGATGTCGGCTCATGGGTTTTCCCCATGTTTAGGCCTTGTTGTAAGATTTTGTAAAGTATAAGTAAAGAGGAATGTATTGTAGAAGCAGTAGTTCTGTGTGCAAAGGAACGTATGTGGTCGAGGCTTTGTGCTCGACTATGATTTTGTAGATTGTACTTGTTACTTGTGATGCTCAGTGTGGGGTAGGTGCTAAGTGTCATGATAAGATATTTTTGCTTTATGCATTTGACCTAATTTTGGAAGGTAAAGAAGGAGGATCTAGTGCTTAGTGCGCAGATCTCCTATCTGGTACAAAGTTCGACTATGTGGCTTAGTGCACAAGAGTGAATGGATGTAAGATTTTGGTGAATAATAAAGACGCGAAGCGGTTTGTGGTTGTAGCCCCACCCTGGGGTGAACCACGTATATCTGGTGTCTCATGGTTTTCTTGGTGCAGTGCCATTTTTGTTATGCATTTGCTTAGTGCTTTGATTATGATGTGTAATGAATATATTATTTGTTTCTTAAGTACTTTACTTATGTTAAAGGGTAAATGAATGCTAGACTTAACTAACAATACTAAGTGCTCAAGGTTCAGAATCACTTGTTGTTACTGCACTTATCTATCTTTGATTATGCTTTGAAGTGTTTATGAGGTTAATAAACTAATGCATGTTCACTTCCTAAGCATTAAATATCTTCTGCGAAGTGCTCTTATCACAGAATCGTGTCCCAACCTGGTTACAGACACCTGCATCCTGTAAACCCCCTAATTCTACCTTGGGTGAGACTTCTCCTGCTTCGCAGGTGTTGCCGAAAAGGCCGATAGTCGGGGTTTTGTTGATGTGTTGTTAAGTGTTGAACCCTAGGTCTGTCCTTGTGCCAACAGATGGTTCTATTGCCCAAACCTGAAACTATGATTGTTGGGAACTGAAGTAAAGAAAAAGAAAATCTCTGTGCATAAGTCTATTGCTAAAGTGCTCAATACTCTACTTGACTTGTGAAGCTTTGTGCCAAGAAAGTGAGTTGTTCTGAAGAAAAGAGGTAAGATTCTAAAAGAGGTAATCTTTGTGCTTTGGTAAGAGAAAGATAAGTGAAACATTTTGTTTTGAAAGCATGAATTTAAGTATGTTTAATAGATTTTTTCCTAGTCTGAAGGCTAGGGCGTAGTTGAAAGAAAGAGTTGATTTGAGTAAATTTAATGGAAATGAAGAAATATATGTTATTCCTATGCATAGAAAGAGTTTTTGGATTGATAAGTGGATGCAGGAACCTAGAAAGATTTTTGCAAATTGCAGGTCTAGCATTATGGTCCTAGGGGAAGTGCACAGTACAGAAAAGATTGGGGAACATTTAAGAGAAAAAGAGGATTGACTTTGTGTTATAATTGCAAAAGGCCGAGACATCTTGCTAAGGAATGCCCCAAGGTAGGACCTATTTGTCTTTGTTGTAAGGTTGTTGGTCATGAGGTTGAGGATTGTCCAAAGATTATTGCTAAATTTGAAGGGACAGACATAAGACGAGAAAATTATTAAAAGAGTCAAGAGAATAAGGGTATGTTAGAAAGTCATAAAGAGAAAAGGTCATAGGAAGTTCAGACTACGTTATTACAATTGAAAGAAACAATGGATGTTCATAAATATGTCAGATTACCAAAAAGTTTGAAAGAAAAACAACGCATAAGTGAAAGAATAAAAGACTTTGACATAGACTATATAGTCTTGGATGAAGAAACAAAAGTGAATATTATGATAGAAGAAACTTGGGAAGTTTGGGAAAGCCTATCGTGGTACCTTATTCAGGAAGGATAGGATTGTTTAAGGGCAAGATGATAAATTTATGTGGAAGAGTAACTATTGTACCTATTATTGTTCATGGAACATCGACTGAAGAAGAATTTCAAGTCATTAGGTTTGTTGAGGATAGCACTCCTTTCCCACTTTTGTTAGGTAATACTTGGATTGAGAAGGATCAGATTAGAAGGAAATCAGAGGAAGAAGCTACAGAAAAGAAAAAGAAAGAATTAAGGGATCTCATAGCTAGGAAAATAGACCAACTAAGAGAAGAACGAGAGGATAAGTCAAAGAAAAAGAGAAAAGTAACAACGCAGGAGGGACAGAAAGCAAAAGAATTAGCTATCAAGGTTGAAAGAATACAAGAAGGCTTGAAGGACCTATCTATCCAAGAGAGAAGTTTGGCCACTCAGAAAGTGTTAAGAAAAGGGATATTAACTTCAGAACCTTTGAGGGTACCTCAACAGTGCGAAGCCACTACGCGGGGGGAAGATAAGAATAAAAATGGAAAAGAGGATTCCAAAAACAGATAAAAAGACTTAGATAACAGGAAAGAAGGCAAGGAAGATCGATAAAAAGAAGGCTAAGTTGGAAAAGCTACAAGAAGTTAAGGAAACCAGATGGAAGACTTCGTAGACCAGAACCTCGTAGGAGGCAGGGTCGCAGGGTTTGAACCTCGCTGGAACAACAGGTCCGCGCAGATTTGGACTTCGCCCTGGAAAATTTATATAACTGTTAGAGGCACCTCGACCATTAGAATGACGCTCCAGAATGGTTAGGAAACACATTTATGGGTTTATAGACTTCTTTTGTACATTGAGACCACGCCATAATGACTAATATTTACATTAATGGAAGCATTTAACTCTAGTTCTTATCCGTTGGAAGATCCATCACACCGCCCCTCTTATTTAACTCGTCGATCGTGGCCTTGGGAACACTTTTTTCTACCCATGACTGACTGAGCTAAGTTGAGAACTATCCAAGTATCGAACTGTGCTACCTATCGTTATCTGAAAGTATACCCCACCTGTCTATTTGTCTATCGGTTGTCTATTAAAAGCTAGAATGCCGAGCGGGCCCAACGAATTTGATAATTCTATCGAGGAAGTTCTTAGGAAACTCATGGTTGACAGACTTGTATCTGAATGTATTCAAGCATCATTGACTAGGGGACTGCAGGCTTCCCCTTCGACCAGATGTCGTTTCACCCACATCAACCCTGTAACTGAACAAAGAAGCAAGCACTGCAGTGATCTGGCTAACTCAAAGAAGATCTTGTCAATCCTTCCTGAGTATGTTCTTCCTCTGGCCGTCACTGTTAACCATGAAAGTATCCCTCGCGATTTTGAGTACTCTGTGTTCACTACATACATTCTGAAAGGAATTTGCATAGTAGGGAGTCAGTTAGGGAAGATCCCGATGTTGAAGCATAGTGACTTCAACTTAGGAGACTGGAAGAACTACACTATGCTATCTCCTCACCATTACTTAATGAAGACAACTGGAAAGAAACCTCACCTCATCCTGCAGCCATGGATCAAGGGGTTGGCACAGTCAACCATATTAAACATAATGAATATTTCTCTTTTTGGCCCCCACCAGGAGGTTAACGTTTGCGTTAAAATCCTTCCATCATGCTATCATGGAGGATATATATGGCTTGACAGAAGAATTACTATGGATCTGATGCTGATCCAATGGATCACAGGTTTAAGTTTGAAGGGTCCTAACCCACAACAGCTCTACCCAGGGAAGACCTTAGACCGTTCTTTAGCATAGTGCATCAAAGAATCCTATGGAGAGGTATAAAAGGGGAAGAGAGGTTACAAGGTAGCCTCCATACAGGATGGCACAGTGCACCTTTCTTGTCAACTCTTGGATGGAAAGATAGTGAGGAAGAACCACCCCACACAGGTCATTGGGTTCATGGTGAACCTCGCATGAAAGTGTGTGGAGGGCCTGCAGATGAACTGGGTGAACTACCTCGTTAATGGGTTAGAAAAAGATTGATGTGAAGCCCAGGACTTAGGATATGAGTTTCACTACAGTTGGTTGATCATAATGATTGCATTTGTGGCTTGGAAAATGCCTGAAGGAGCTACTTTCCCAGAGATTGAACCTACAGAGCCCCTGGCTGCTCAGTTTTCCACCCTATGGTATACCAATGACATGACGAAGCAGTGGCAGTCTAATGTCGTGTTTCACAGATATTATCAGTAGTTGAAAGTCTCCATTGAATCATTCCCTCATATGAAACTGCGTACCCTGCATCAGTACCGGCCCATAGTGAATTTTTGTGCTAGTCCCCACTTCATTTACATCACTGTGCGAAGAGATGAGCACCAGGAAATATTGCAGTCATACTATAAGCTTATAGATGCAGATATGTAACATATTATAAAGGATTGGCCAAAAGAATTTCTTGTACCTATCGTCGATGTAGAGTTATTTGACACTGATACTATAGGAAGCCTGATGGTTATGCGAGTTGAACATGTTGGATAGTCCAATGGGATGAAGAAGCAGAGGGAATTCAAAAAGAAGGTTGAAGTCCAGGACATAGAGAGTGGCGAAGAGGACGAAGAGGAAATTTCTGGAGATAGCGGGTCTAGCTCGCCAGGAGGAGGAGAAGATGAAGAAGAAGGATAGGGAGGAGGAGATGAAGGAGAAGAAGAGCAAGGAGGAAGCGAAGCTACTATCACACCACCACATGAAGATCCACCTGTTGTGACAGTGAACCCACAAAAGAGGAAAGTTTCTTTGAAGAAACCTTCAGCAAGGAAGAAAATGTGCGCCAATAAGCCACAGTTGGAAGCCACTCTCACTGAAAATGACATTAGTCTGGTTATTGGAGCTATAGATGATGCCTTTGAAGCATGGATGATTTTAGGGGCTAAATTTCGCTCATGGGCTAATTTTCCAAGGTTTTTCCCAAAAAACTATTCTTTATTCTAAAAATGATTCGCCCAAATTCTATAGGATAAAATTATTTTACCTTAAAAATTGCCAAAATGTTATACAAACTATATAACATCCTTAGAAATTTGAATATTTTTACAAAAATATCGCCAAACATTTTATAGTTGGAATATGAAGGATTAGTAAGATTCATAAAGGTTTCTACAATTTAAAATAAATTTCCATCCTTAAAATCTTCCCTGCTCTGAAGACATGCTACAGAGATACGAAGAGAAACAAGTGGAGTTATATGAAAGGATTGAGAGGGAGTTGAAGGAAGTGCAGCAGGCTTTTCGCTTGGTCCACGCAGTGCCTACTGCGTCATCTATGCCTTCCTCATCACATACTGCAAACTTGGGGGACAAACCAACTCCACAGGGTGAACCAAGGATTTGGATCACCCTCCCCCAGTATAGCATCAAGTTTCCCACCCCTGCAACACTATAGGATAGCCCCAACTTGGATGTTGAGGTTAACCTTAAAGGAATACCTTCAGGACAGGTCAAAGTATTGGAGGCAGGTTTGAAGGCATACAGAAGGTAACAAAGAGAAATGACCACTGAAAGAGAAACACAACGAAGAAGGCTTGTTGATGCAACATAAGCTTGATTCCAGAGAGCTTAGGAAGAGAAGGAGAAGGCTAAAGAATCCTTGCAAAAGGAGAAAGATGAAGTCCTAGTACAATTATGAGCATTGCAGGACAGTGTAGCTACCTATGAAAGAGATAAAGCAGAGCTTCAGGAGGAAAATAAAGTTGGTGAAGCCCAGCTATAGAAAGAAAAAGAGAAATTGCTTGCAGAGAAGGTCATGGTCAAAGAAGCAGTAAGCAAAGCATGTCGCTATGTGCCAGGATTGGTACAGGAGGAGCAAGAGGTTGTTGAAGCTCAAGTAGGGAAGCTCGTAGAGACCCTCCAGCAGTTTCAGGTTAGGATAAATGAACTGGAGGCCCGACCAGTGCCTAACACCCTGCAGGAGGTGCGTGAATAGAGGAAGGAGTCCACCAAAAACACAGTAGCAAGTATAAAATCCCTCACCTCGACATGTAATAGGTTGAGTGACAGAAGCACCCAAATGTATGAACACCTCACTGAGGATCTAAAGTTAAAGAAGCTAGAGGCTCAATTACAGGAGGCGCAACAACAAGCATTTTCATTACAGGTGCAGATGAAGCTTGTCACAACAGTGGAAAGGATGAAGAGATCCCAGGAGAAGCACACAGTACAACAAGAGATCATTTCCCTCCAGGGTAAGGTGATGGAAGTAACACAAAAGTTACAACATGTGCAAGATGAAGCTTGTAAGGTGTTTGAGGAGAGCGATGGCTAGGGTTCATAATTAGATCAAGTAGTTTTAGCAATAGAACAACGCCTAGAAGGGCCTGTTACAGAGCAGACAGTCCATGAGATCGCTGATCTGGAGGCTTAGGCGAGGCAACAAGTTGAGGCATCTCGAGTTAAGATCGAGGATTTTGAATCAGTATTGTCCGGACCTGAGTGACTCGGGATGAGTCACAAGTGAGTGTTGGGGGAATGTTGGCCCTCGGCCAAGTTTTAGGGAAATGTTGGTCAGTTTTTGAGGTTTTGGCCCGATTTTTTACTTCAACACGTTGGTCGAAGTAGGAGCGCCCAGGCGGAGCTGAGATCATGGATCTCACCTATTTTGAGTTTTATGTGGACCCAGTAAGGGGTCCTTTGTGTTTTGTAACGGGTTTATGGGATGTCGGCCCATGGGTTTTCCCCATGTTTAGGCCTTATTGTAAGATTTTGTAAAGTATAAGTAAAGAGGAATGTATTGTAGAAGAAGTAGTTCTATGTGCAAAGGAGTGTATGTGGTCGAGGCTTTGTGCTCGATTGTGATTTTGTAGATTGTACTTAGTGCTTGTGATTCTCAGTGTGGGGTAGGTGCTAAGTGTCATGATAAGAGATTTTGGCTCTGTGCATTTGACCTAATTTTGGAAGGTAAAGAAGGAGGATCTAGTTCTTAGTGCGCAGATCTCATGTCTGGTGCGATGTTCAACTCTGTGGCTTAGTGCACAAGAGTGACTGGATGTAATATTTTGGCAAATAATAAATAGGCGAAGCGATTTGTGGACATATCCCCACCCTGGGGTGAACCACATATATCTGGTGTATCATGGTTTTCTTGGTGTAGTGTCATTTCTGTTATGCATTTTCTTAATGCTTTGATTATGATGTGTAATGAATATATTATTTGTTTCTTAAGTACTTTACTTATGTTAAAGGGTAAATGAATGCTAGAATTAACTCACAATGCTAAGTGCTCAGGGTGCATAATCACTTGTTGTTATTGCACTCATCTGTCTTTGATTATGCTCTACGGTGTTTATGAGGTTAATAAACTAATGCGTGTTCGCTTCCTAAGCATTAACAGAATCTTCTGCGAAGTGATCTTATCACATAATCTTGTCCCAACTTGGTTATAGACACCTGTGTCCTGTAACCCCCCTACTTCTACCTCGGGTGAGACTTCGCCTGCTTCACAGGTGTTTCTGAAAGGGATGGTAGTCAGGGTTTTGTTGGTGCATTGTTAAGCGTTGAACCCTGGGTCTTCCCCTGTGCCAACAGAAAATGTCAGGGTGTTGGTTACTTAGGATGACCCAGGTTCTGATCCCAAATATGCTTCCAACAAAACCTTCAAAACTATCAGCCCTCCTAGTAAACCAGGAGGAAACGTTGTACACAGGGTGCACAATGCAGTCTCACCTGAGATAACTTAGATGGGGGACTGCAATACTCAGGTGTTTGTAGTCTAGTAATGAGTGGTGATTGTGGCTAGGTCCTTTTCCTTATGCATCATCATCTTTAATCATTCATCTACTTTTAGGATTCATTCATTTTTAAACCTAGGCATGCATGTTGTCATAACTAGTTTTAACCATTCCTTCTTGAGTTAGTGATTAACATAATAATAAAATCATTCATTAACAATCACATAGAGAAAAAGATTTACCGTTCACTATGCGCATTACATCTTAGTATTACAATCAAAATGAGGGTAAGTATCCTCTGGGACGTTGACTAGATCACACCATGCTCATCAGCCCGTGACCTAACCCTCAAAGACTATTTTATTTGACTCTACCACAAGAACCATAGCAAAACTTACTAAAATCAATAGCTTCCTAACCAACCAACTCTCAATAATCAACTGACTGACCTTTTCCTAGACCTCCTAGGTCCTTATTTATATTACTCTATAGGCTTATAGCCGTTAGAATATTTGTCAAAAAACCTAAACCTAAAATGGTTAGGCTTAACTGCATGCATGCCACATTGATTTCCCTCTTGTATGTTGCTTTTCTTACTTGTTTTTCATGCTTCTTTCCTGCCACCTATTGCATGCGCTCCAAAAATAAATATTTCTCTCCAAAAATGGTCATGTTCCAAAAATAGAATTTCTTCCCAAAATAGGCCTACACCCAACAGGTCCCCAACACTGACATGTGGCTCGTATCGAGCCACTCAGGTGGTGCGCTCTCCCTGTACATCCTTCTCCAAGTTGTGGAACTTTTCTGCTAGTTCCTTCCCTTTTTCTTTCACCTGCGTAGCTTTGTTTGTTAGTGCCTCGACTATCTGCGTTGTTATCTGTTCTTATAGAAATGTTGTGATTTTTGAATGTGCTGTTGGATTACTGAGAGGGGGGGTGAATCAATAATAACGTAATTTTAATCCTTTTTCTTCAAATGTTATATCAATGTAGAATTATTATCCAAAAATAAGCAATGAACAAATGAACAATCATACACATGCACAGTAGACCAGTGTTTTACGTGGAAACCCAAATCGGGAGAAAACCACGGAATGCTTTTTCTTATATGTCTTGAAGAA
>JZKD02S1341457.1:804847-815274 GCA_000966675.3 Picea glauca
AACTCTTATACTATTGTTCATTTCTCATTGGATATAATTGAATGGTTTAAGTATAAGTTTAAAAAGGTTTTAAATTGTACTTGATACTGATTCACCCCCCTCTCAGTATCAACAACTCCAACCCCCTTGTTTCTCAGGTTACAACCTGAAGGAAGCTCCAACTCCCCTATTCTCTGGCTACAACGAGAAGGAGGCTACAACCCCCTATGTTCTTTGGCTACAACCGGATGGTGGCTACAACCACCTGTCCTTTCCCCGTCCAACCGCCCTGAAGTAGAACTAGAATGATGGAACCATTGTCACACTATCACTATGAGATATACTACTGTAAACCTGTACCAATAAAACTAAACCATGCATCAAGCATGCATCAACTTGTACCTCAACCTGTAATCAACATGTACCATAAACAAGTGCATCAACCATGCACCAACCTGTACCAAACAACCTGTAATCAAACTTTACCATAAACAAGTGCATCGAACCATCTGCCAAGTCTGTACCAATCATGTGTCAACTACTCATCAACTATGACTCATCAATATGTAACAACATCATCAACTATACACCTCATGTATGTGCCAACTCATCAAATACTTATCTCAACCATGTACCTCAACCAAAATCCCTCATCAATTTCATCATCCAAGTATGATTTGTAACTCTGTAATAGACCTGGTGTATATGATCACATACCTGCAAACCTTCCTTAACTTTAACAACAAGAGACTAGTATTTTCATCAAAATTTTCTTTAGTCTCACATGACTAGTTTTGGATTAGTTAACAACCCTAACTTGAAATAATCATAACTATGTACCTGTAATGAATAAAGATCTAAAAATGATACACAATGTTCTTCAGTGTGTTTTATGAAATTCCTCCAGGTGTCACTACTTGGAACCTCTCAGAAAAGGAGTTATAGAAAAAATGACATACCTTGCTGAATTATGGCTTATTATAGAGAGCGACCTTGTAGATTGTGCCCCACATGGAATATTTTTTTAATGTATCTTAGAAAGCATCATCAAAATAATTTACCTTCCCTTGAATTCTGACCTTCTTTTCTTCACCTTCTCTCTGAAATTCAGCTTGGATATCCTTTGGTTACCTCAGAAACCTATATATATTCAATATGCTCAAGTGTGATCTAAAATGAGAGAGCCTTTCCTCTTATTTATACTCTCCAAGTAGCTTCCTTAAAAACATCTTCTAGGTCAGTTTGCCCACTTTTCTTATTTTAGGGCTAACCCACATCTAATTTCTCCATTAAATTTATTATTTAAATAATTTATTTTGTATTCACTTTGAACTATAGTACACTTACCACTTCACTTTATTATTTACCTTCTAAAATCTCTTAAACCACTTTGACTACTTTCACCTTTTGGGGCTTCTAGATGACATATGAGGGTCCTCCAACTTCGTAAGGCCATAACTCTCAAACCGTGAGGAGTTATGTGGCGTTTCACATACCAAAAGAAATGGAATGACATGTACTATCCATATAGAATAGTATTACCTACAAATATATCAAAAATCATACCATTACCCATCAAACAAACTTGGGTCCATTACCCAAACCTTGGTTCTCCAACTTCTCATGGCCATAACTCTCTAACCGTGAGGAGTTATGTGACTTTCCACATACCACCGGAAATGGAATGACAAGAACTATCCATGCAGGATAGTTTCATTGACAAATTCACTAACCTTCATCTCATTATTCCAAAAATAAGCATGGGTTCTCTAACCATACTTCTAGGATAACTCAATCCACAAAGCCTCTTCCCGTGAGGGATTTCACCATAAGGGGACCACTTTGGAGTTCATCCATTTGTATTTATTATCAACCATGACAAGAAAATAATGAGTCATATTTACATCAAACAAACTTGGGTCCATTACCCAAACCTTTGTGCTACCAGGCTTTCTTCAAGGGTTAACATCAATGACAACCAACCTTAATCAACAAGTACACTATATACATGACTTTCTTATTGCGTTGTGATTACTAAGGGTTAGTAGGTCTACTGTCTCTGTATAGTTTCAGTCGACTGTCGTTGACCATTCCTTTCAATTTTATTCCTCCCAAGTCTTTTAGCTGCAGAGATCCTCCATCTGTGATAGTCTTTACTTCATATGGACCCATTCAATGGATTCTGAACTTACCAGGGTGTTGCACAAATTTGATGTCATAGAGAAGAACTAGGTCTCCCTTTTTAAAGCTCTTTTTTTTAATGTGTCTTTCATGCTAGGATTTGTCCCTTTCTTTCTATATTTCCTAGTGAAATCCTTCCAGAATCATGTCCTCTTCCATTTCCATTAATTGAATTAACCTCTCCTGTATTGTGCCTCTTTCTATCATGTTGGAAATTCCTTCTACTAACAGACTAGGTACCATAAATTCTAATGGCACCACTACTTCTTGTCCATACACCAATATGAATGGTGTTTGTCCTAACAACTTCTTGCATGTGGTCCTATATGCCCATAGTACTACTAGTATTTTCAAGTCCCAATTGACCACTCGTCAACTGGAGGAGTGAATCGTGTCCGGGGTTTTCTAATTAACCCAAGTCGTTTGGATTAATCCACTTCGACTGGTTTAGTGGCTCCATTGGCCGATCTAGGTCCTAAAGAAAGCGAAAAATATAACTAAAGGAAATACAATAACTTAATAAATAACAATCGTTGAAAACTATATATACATCTAATATATATTTGCAGTTTAACTAACTAATACTTATAAAATAATTATTATTATCATATGTACAATATATACAAATAATTCTATTTATAATATATATATATATATATATAATATATACAAATTATGAATTTTAATCTAAATCCGTGAAAATCGAATGTAAATTGATTTTTTAGACAACACTAAAACTATTATCTAATCTTTTTGATTTGTTTTCTTATGATGTTTATATTTAAGAAATCGAATATCAAACTGTCTAATTAAACAAAAGAAATAATAGATGGTAGAAAGTATTTTAACTATAGGGAACTTCTATATCTATTATACTAATGAAATCAAATAACAGGCTGACCTGTTATCGCATCCAATGTCTGTTCAATGTGTAGCATCCAGTCACTTTGTCTGATGAGGTAAACCTGCAACAGATCCTGAAATTGCTCCTAAAAAATGTGAAGCAGTAATGATGGAGTTTGAATAATAACAGAACACATAACAGATGCAATCGTAGTAATCTTATGATTTTACAAGTCACCACAATAAGATAATTCTTGTTGTGAGAACTTGCATATAAATGTTTGATCAAAACTAGAGATAAATCTCTTAATTCAAATTGAACGAATGATTACTGTGTGTTATATCCGAGACATAAAAATATGGACAGTATATAATCTTCAATCATATCAACTGATAATAAACCATGATGACAAAAGCAATCATAATCTATTAACAAATTGAAATAAACATTACTTGAATAAAAACATTATACAGAAAAGCTAAAGTTGTGACGTGTATCATATTCCATTCAAGTCTATAGTGAAACATTCATAGTCTTGCCCCAGGCTGAGATGATGCAATGTTTACAAAATAACTTGCTTATATAGGTTCCAGGAAACAAAACTATTTCCTATTGATAATATCAAATTTGTTTCAAAAATATGGGGGATGCAACCTCCCCGATTTCACTAGATATCAAAACTATCAAGAGCCTAATTTTGTCTATCAAAATGGATAACAGATATGGCGGGGAGATCTTCAGAAGTGTCTCCTATCATCTTAGAAATCATGGACTCCTTAATCTTCCCAAAAACAAATAAAAATGAGAAGGTTTCATATATGTTTTCAATTGTCAAATCAAACCATTCGAATTTTTCTAACTGGCTACATAATCTTACGATTCTGTAGCTAGTTATAATAGCAAATACAATCATATTTTATTCAATAAACAAAACAAACTAATATTTATAAAAAAAAAATCTATTCAATCAAATCGTAGATCCTAACTTAAGAGTGACAAAATCATGCTAAAATTAAAAAAAATCACACCTCAATTCATGGTATCAAAACTTATCAAGAAATTTTGGAGTTTACGATAGTTGTTGTTGCCTCTACATTCTTGAAAATGACACGACCTGTAGTTTTCAATCGTTTCTCCTTCCCTTGGATAATGGACTCAAGTTTGGTGTTTTCATTTTTCAACCTATCGACTTGGTATCTTAAAGACTTGAGTCGTGACTGTAGCAAAGGCACATCAGTATAGTACCTGTCGATCCACGATCGACACTCATCACACTGTGGCTGTAGGGACTGTGCATTGGCACTGATAGCATTAAGGGTTGGAGAATCGTCCACATGAAAGGCAGGCTTATCATAGAGTTGGATGCTCGAGAATTCTGGGTTATCCTTGAGACATGGAGGCAGGTTGTTTACATAGTCATAGGGTTTGTCAGGATAGAGCCCGTATGACATGTGATCTTCTTCAGCCAAAATTTCTCAATTTCTGAATCTGAGTCCTCACTTACTTCAATTGTGTTGATTGTGTCTACACAGGGTTTTAATTTATTTTGAACATTTCGTGAAATCAAATGACCAACCCTTTTATTCTTGAAATTAACATCGACATTGCCCTTGTGCTTCTTCCCTGTAGGTTTCATAACAGTTTTAGTACAACTCTTTGGGTCTGAGACTAGTTGATTGTCCTGTTGGATAACATTAGGGTATCTTGAGGGTTCATTATTAGGGGAAAAATCACAGGTCTGGAGTGGTGGGGAAGAGGCCGTAGGGTTCACAAGGGTTTCCACGATAATCGACTTATTGACCTGTCCCAACTCATGGTCACCAAAACCATTTTGTGTGATAAATGAATCACAACAGTCGTTTTGGGACTGTAACTAGTGCACAAGGATAATTTTAATGAGCCCATGGTGAAATAAACTTGAATCTAACCTCTGTTTCCTAAACTGTTTACCCATATTATACAAACTTCTTAGCAGAAAGTAGAGCATATTCAACGAAAAACTAATGAAATCATAAGCAAGCGCAGATGATATAGGAAAACTAATCTAAATCTTCCTTCACACGTAATGAATTTCTTCACAATAGCCAGTAGATCATGCCACCTAGGTTTTAAGGATGAAACTGGCATACCTCGATCGCAACTAGTTATTTTTCGTGAGGTGAACATCAAAGTCCATGGGACCTCCTTAACTTTCACATTCTCGAACCATTTATGCCCAACTGCTGGCAAACCCATGGCTTGGCTTAAGAATTCTTCTTTTACCTCCAATTGCATGTCACCTATATTTTCCCTATAGCCATCAAAAGTCAAGGCAAACTCTTGGGCAACTCGAAGATTGAAACCCTTAAATTTTTCGATGAATAAATGCCAACCGCTCCTTTCTAAATCCTCCCTGGCATTATCATATGATAGTAGGGTTTGGGTGCCATTCGGCTCGACCCTTACCACTGAAGCCATGTTGAACAGACTAGTAATTAACACAGAATACATAGGTAGGGTTTGGTAGAACGCCTCAGAGCCATGACCCCAAGCCTTAACAATATTTGTTGTGATAATTGAAACAACGAGCAGGGTGTTATTCACTAGGCGTGTGAGTGACTTTGTGAAGCCCGAGACCATGCAGAAGAGTAATGGCATGTTGTACTTCGTATGCCACCTTGGCATTGGGTACGTATTAGGATCAGAGCACTTTGAAAACCATAGTACATGCATTCATAGATTAATTACAAAGGTAAGTGCATCGAATAAAAATTGAATAATTCAAAGTTTCATGAATCAAAAATTCATCAATATCAATATAAAAAATCGAATATTAATGAATGGAGGTCTTGCACTTATGCAACCAAGGCATGCTTAGAACCAAAAGGGTCATAAACAAGGAGGACAACATGTTCATAGAAAAAATATGACAATTCTATAATAAACCACATGAATAGTTTTCTTTTAATAAAAAATCAAAACAAAAATGTCAATTCTAGCTGTGAGTTTTCATGCTTACAGTCATGAAAACAAAAATCGAAAAGAAGATATGTAAAAAGTGACAAGTGACAAGTGTCGTTTAGTGACAATGCTCATGACGAGTAATGAAAATTTAGAGACCCTGTGTAGGTAGCTTACAAACAATAGAAATTATATCATTGCTACCAACAAATATTTGACTGATGCTACTTCTTCCCATCTGGTTAAGTATTCAGTCACAGTAATGATATATATGGATCCTGACCTTCTTATTAGTGTATTAATAGGTCTAAAAAAGTCTATTTCCCATTTGTGAAATACATGTAGAGTTACTTGTGGTATTGGGGGCATTGCATCCCTCATGTTGGGTTTTCCTACTCTCTGAAAAACATCATAGTTCTGAAAATATTCCTTGGCATCTTTATGAACTATTGGCCACCATAGTCCTACATGCAATACCTTCTTCACAGTATCTTTTCCTGCATAGTTTCCTCCATCTATACCTTCATGATCTTCTGATAAAACCCTTGGTTGTTCATGTTCCAATATACACCTTCTAAAAATGATATCTACGCGCATCTTGTATAAATGACTTGCAATGAGTTGATAGTCTGCAACTCTGACTAACAAGTTTTTCTTCTATGCAGTACTAAATCCCTGTGGTGCAACTCTTGTACTTAACATTTCAATGATATCAGTGAAGTATTCATCATCTACCTGTAATGAAAATAATTGCGCATCAAGGAAGTTGTCTTCCAAGTTAGTAAGTTCTTCTCCATTGGTGCTATAGTGGGAAAACCCCCCTACGGACTACACTAGGGTTCTAAAGTGCAGGTAGAGCTAACCGTCTAAAGTCTCCTAATTTTAACAACTATCTCGATAGTACCCCACATTCATGCATAAAGTACAAAGTATAGGGATACGGTAGTCTTACCTTAAAATCTACATCTGGTGTCGATCCCTTTGTCTTTGGTTGTTCCTCAACTACAAATCTCCTCCCAAGGCTGACCTGCATTCACCAAAAGACAAACAAGAAACTACGAACATGCATTTTATATATGAATTAGTGGGTTAGATGTCATAATAAAATGTAAATCAAATCGCAAGATTGAACACATCATGTGGCGGGATGGAAAAAGTACTTCTTTATATTAATCTCACAAAGTCACTTACAAAATGAGATCGGCAACTACTCCTCAAACCCGGTCTCGGGATCCTCTTCACCAAGCTCCAACTGCTTCCACGTATCTTTCTCCTCTTCAGATCTCTCTAGGAAATGGATTAGGCTAGAAATGGAGGAAGAAGGCTAAAATAAGGAATTATGGCTCAAAACTCACAATGTGGCTGCAAATTCTTGGGGCAAGGGGGGATTATGAAATGGGCAGAGTTTCACTGCTTTCATGATTCTTCTAGGAATGGGACCCCAACACCTTCTTTTATATGCTAAAAATATAGTTATTCGGTTGGGTGACGGGCTATGGGCAGTCAATTGGTTAGTAAACTACCCAAAATCCCGTATTCCTTTGCAACTTTTTATTTTTGGCAACTTTTGTGGGTATACACAGGCTGTAATGGTGCAACTAGTGTTGGACCTTGACCACATTTTGAGGATTCTCAGTTATGTTTGACCTATTTTTGGGACTTCGACAGGCTATCGAAGGTGGAGTGCAAGACAAAGCGGAGATCGCAGGATCTCGGCCCCTTTTTAGGGCTTTTTGGGTTTTGGGATTATGTAACGGGTATGGGAATGTTGCCCCATGGGTTTACCCATGTTTAGGCCTGATTTAGTAATGTATAATCAAGTAGTTAGGTGATGTAAGAAAGAGGCCATTGTGCTAAGTGAAAAGACTTGATCTATGTGATCGAAGAGTGTAAGTTGTGCTAAGTGCAAGTAACGATTGTAAGTTCTTTGTGCACAAACTATTTAAGGCTATGTGCTTAGATCTACTCGGGGAAGGAGGATTTGGCGGAGTGCGCATAGATATCCTGTCCTATGTGGAGTAGGATTTTGATTCTTAGTGCTTGTAAGAAGCTTGAATGAAGATAATAAAGAGACGAAGAGTTGGTGGACGTAGCCCCAGGGTAGGGGTGAACCACGTACATGCTTTGTTGTTATTCTTTGTGTGATGTATTGACGTGTTTATGTGTTTACTTGCCTAGTGTTGTGATATAGATGAATGATAGATAGATCTATTGACACTATGTGCTTAATAATATATATGAATGCTAGATCTAACCTATGTGGATGTGCTTAGTGCTTGAATATAGTAGATATGGTTGAATATTGCGATGCTCTATAATTAGGGTTTTATATGTGAAGTAGATACTAGTTTAATATTGAGGAACTATAACTGCCAAATGCTCTGTTAGGGTGTTACAATCACATATCTGTGTCCCAGCTAAGGTTGCAGACACTGGAGTCTTGCAACCACCCCTGCCTCTACCTCGGGTGAGACCTCATCTGCTTCATAGGTGTTGCTGAAAGGGCCAGTAGTTAGGGTTTGATTGGTGTGTTGTTGTAGCGTTGAACCCCAGGTTTGCCCCTATGCCAACAAATGGTTCTGTTTCCGAGACCTGAAACTATGATTGCTAGGAACTAAGGAAAAAGGAGATTTGTGTGAAGATATGACCTAAAACTGTGAAAGATTTGTGTGTAGATCTTTTTCCCTAGTGTGCAACATCCTATTTAATGTCTGAAGCTCTGTGCTAAGAAAAGAAGTTTGATTTGAAGAAAAAAGGTAAGATATGTAAGCACTATGCTTTGTTAAGGTAAGATAAGTGGAAATTTTTGTTTCAAAAGTATGGATCTAGGTATGATTGATAAATTTTTTCCTAGCTTGAGAACGAGGGCACTGATAGATGAAAGAAGATTTGATATAAAAAGATCTAATACAAATAGTGAAAGATATGTTATTCCTATGCATAGAAAGAATGTTTGGACTAACCAATGGATGCAGGATCCTAGAAAGACTTTTTTTCCGGTTAGCTACTCTAATCCTAGTGCGTAGCACAGGAAAGGTTGGGGATCATTTAAAAGAAAATGAGGATTAGCCCTTTGTTATAGTTGCACACGACCAAGACATCTGGCTAAGGAATGTCCTGATAGAAGACCTAGTTATCCTTGTTGTAAAGCTATGGACCATGAAGTTTCAGATTTCCCTAGAATGATTTCTAAGGTTGAAAGCATGAATATGAGACAAGAAAACCCTAAGGTAGATCTAGAAACTAAGATTATGGCAGAACCCCAGAAAGAATAAGAGAATGTATTGCTACAAATGAAAGAAACCCTGAATGATCACAGAAATATCAACTTATCAAAGAGATTTAAAGAAAAAGAGTGCATAGAAGAAAGAATAGGGGACTTTGACATTGACTATGTTCTGGATGAAGAAAATGGGTGAATATTATGACAGAAAGAACTTGGGAACTTTTAGGGAAGCCTGCTATGATTCCTTCATTGGGAGGAATAGGACTATTTAGAGGAAAGTTGATAAACCTATGTGGAAAGCTCACCCAGATGTCTATGAGTACCCAGGGAACTTCGATAGAGGAAGAATTTGAAGTTGTTAAATTTATTGATAACAACACCCCATTTTCTATATTACTCAGAAAACCTTGGATTGAAAGGGATCAGGCCAGAAGGAAAGAAGAAGAAATCTTAGAGCAGAATAAGAAAGAGTTGAAATATTTCATGACTAGGAGGATCACACACTTGATTGAAGAACAAGAGAATAGATTGAAGCTATTTGGAACCAAAGACCAGGATATCGAAGTTGAAAGAACACCAGATACTGAAGCACCTACCCTAGACAGAGAAGAAGTATTTCCTTTGAACCCTGTGAAATAATTTCAACAGCGCGAAGTTACTATGCCAAAATAAGATAAGAATCAGAATGGAAAGAGGAATATCAAGACAAAGCTCACTGGGAAGAAGGCTAGAAAACTAAGTAAGAAGAGAGCTAAGATTGAAAAGTTACAGAAGGTTCCAGAGGGAACTTCACAGAAAGAAAATTTGCAAAACTGAAACTTCGTTGGGATATCAGAACAACGTCACATGGAACTTCGCCATGGAGAAGTGATATAGCCATTAGGAACAGTATAACCGTTAGACCGACACCCCGAACAGGTAGAAAGGCATTTATTGATCCGGATTATTTTCGGCACGAAATGAGAGCGGAGATATAATAAAGATATGCACAGAGATATTGCAGATATTCAATAATATAACAGAAATGTATCAGGGATGCAACCATAAACACAGATATACAATAATACACAATTTATATTAATCAAAGAAATGTACAGACACTGTAAAAATACAGAGTGAAAGACTCGCTAGAATGGTGGCAACTTATCTCTGAGAAGAGATGTGACGGCTACTCGCATTCGCAAAAAGATGCTTACAATGAGGCTCGGGAGGCCTTTTTACAATAGAAGGGAATGCCAAAAGTCCTAGACATCCAAA
>JZKD02S1341457.1:818614-861477 GCA_000966675.3 Picea glauca
TCAAAATGGCCCCGGAAGTTAAAACCTGCTAAAAATAGTAAATTGCCAAAATGGCCAAAAAACTGTTTTGAGCCATTTGGAAAAGATGGGTGGCCCCTGATATCCACCTGGATCATTTATGTTCATACAAATTGCCATTAGATCGTTGATACGATGCCATAAAAGATAGAACTGCAGTAATGAAGGCTTCTCACCCATTGGAGAGATTTGTTGTCTCATTATCTATTTATTCCGTCGAGCCTTGCACCAAGAACACTTTTTCCAACCGTGATTATATGAGCCCACCAATTTGTTGATTTCACATAGTGATCATCGCGCTATCACCATCCATCCCATTGAATCGAGTAGTTACTCTTCAAACCTAAGATATTTAACCATGAGAGTGTATGTCTGAACAACTTAGCATAAACGGAGAGTCTGTAAAGGAGGTACTCATTGACCTCATGACTGAAAGAGTAATGTTTGTGGGTGTACAAGAATCTTCAATGAGAGGAATACAAGTCTCTCTGTCGACTGATCATGGAGCCGGACCATCCCGACCATTAGCGGAAAAGAGAACCAGATTTGGGATATGAACCAACCCAACTCCACCGACATGCAGATGCGACCAAAGCTTGACTTCGTTGTGCACAAGAAGAAACAAAACAATACACCCAGGCCTTGAAGCAAGTGCAAGGAGTACTCATAGAACAATGTCGAGTTTTTGAGTAGGAGAAGGTTGCTCTGCAGATAAAGTTTGAAGAGGAGAAAACATAGATTCAACAAGAAAAAGAACATTTGCTCGTAGAGCAACTCGAAGTGAAAGAAGTAGTCAACAGAGAACTCTGCTCTGTGACAGGATTAGAGCTAAAGGAAGAAGACCAGGTTGCACACCAGGTAGAGCATCTTGTAGAAGCTATCCAACATCTACAACAAAGAATAACAGACTTAGAGCTCCGCACAGTACCAAGCACCCCACAGGATGTAAGGGAACAAAGAGAAGCAACTACCTGGAGCACAGTCGAGAGGATAAAATCCCTTGCCATGGAATAGAAGTAATTAAGTGATCACAGTGCCCAAACTTATGAGTGACTCACTAATAATCCAAAACTGAAGGCACTGGAGTCACAGCTCCAGGAGGCGAAGTAGCAAGCATAAACAATACAGGTGCAGTTGAAGCCCTTGTCATTTGTTGAAAAGATGAAGCGATCCCAAGAGCAGCGCACTTCCCAAAAACAGGTCCACACCATTAATAGTAGATTCATGGAAGTGACTTAAAGGCTCCAACCTATACAGGATGAGGCTTTCCAATTTTTTGTAGAAATCGAAGGCCGAGGAGCAGAACTGGAGCAAGTTGTCACCGTAGCTGAATAATGCCTAGAGGGACCTGTCAATGAAGCTATTATCCAAGAGTTCATTGAACAAGAGGTCATGGCACAACAACAATTCGAAGTATATTGAGCCAAAATCGAGGCTTTGGAAACAAAGATACCGAAATATGAGTGACATGGGATGAGTCACAGGTGAGTGTTGGGGGCCTGATGGCCCTTGACCAAGTTTTGAGGATTTTTGGTCATGTTTGACCTATTTTTGGGACTTCGACAGGCTGTCAAAGGCGAAGCGCAAGACAAAGTAGAGATTGTGGGATCTCGACCCCTTTTTAGGGATTTTTGGGTTTTGGGCTTATGTAATGGGTATGAGAATGTCGACCCATGGGTTTAACCATGTCTAGGCCCAATTTTGTAATGAAAAAATAAGTAGGTAGATGATGTAAGCAAAAGGCCATTGTGCTAATTGAAAAGACTTGATATATGTGATCGAAGAGTGTAAGTTGTGCTAAGTGCAAGTAACGATTGAAGTGCTTTGTGCGAAGACTGTTTAAGTCTCTGTTCCTAGATCTACTCAAGGAAGGAGGATTTGGTGGAGTGCACGTAGATCTCCTATCCTATGTAGAGTAGGGGTTTGATGCTTAGTGCCTGTAAGAATCTTTACTAAAGATAATAAAGAGACGAAGAGTTGGTGGGCGTAGCCCCAGGGTGGGGGTGAACCAAGTAGCTGTTTTGTTGTTATTCTTTGTGCGATGTATTGATGTGTTTATGTCTTTACTTGCTTAGTGTTGTGATATAGATGAATGATAAATAGATCTATTGATTCTATGTGCTTAATAATATAGATGAATGCTAGATCTGACCTATGTGGATGTGCTTAGTTCTTGAATATAGTAGATCTGGTTGAATACTGTGATGCTCTGTAATTAGGGTTTTATTTGTGAAGTAGATACTAGTTTAATACTGAGAAACTATAACTACCAAGTTCTTTGTTAAGGTGTTACAATCATAGATCTTTGTCCTAGCTAAGGTTTCCGACACTGGAGTCCTACAACCACCCCTGCCTCTACCTCAGGTGAGACGTCATCTACTTCGCAGGTGTTGCCGAAAGGGTCGGTAGTTAGGGTTTTGTTGATGCACTATTGTTGCATTGAACCCTAGGTCTGCCCCTACGCCAACAAGCCCTTGCCATGAAATACAAGAAATTAAGTGATCGTAGTGCCCAGACTTATGACTAACTCACTGAGAATCCATAATTGAAGATACTGGAGTCACAGCTCTAGGAGGCGAAGCAGTAAGCAGAAACAATACAAGCGTAGTTGAAGCCCCTGTCAGCAGTTGAAAGGATGAAGTGATTCTAAGAGAAACACACTACCCAACAGCAGGTCCACACCATTCATAGAATATTCATGGAAGTGACTCAAAGGATCCAACCTGTACAAGATGAGGCTTGCCAACTGTTCATAGAAATCGAAATCCAAGGAGCAGAACTGGACCAAGTTGTCACCGTAGCTAAACAACGCCTAGAGGGACCTGTCAATGAAGTTGTTATCCAAGAGTTCATTGAAAAAGAGGTCGTGGCACAACAACAAGTCTAAGTAGCTCGAGCCAAGCTCGAGGCTTTTGAAACAGAGCTACCTAGATCTGAGTGACTAGAGATGAGTCATAGGTGAGTGTTGGGGCCCTCTTAGCCCTTGACCAAGTTTTGAGGATTCTTGGTCATGTTTGACCTATTTTTGGTACTTCGACAAGATATTGAAGGCGGAGCGTAGGAAAAAGTGGAGATTGCGGGATCTTGGCCCCTTTTTAGGTATTTTTGGGTTTTGGGATTATGTAACGGGTATGGGAATGTCGGCCCATGGGTTTACCCATGTTTAGGCCCAATTTTGTAATGTATAAATAAGTAGTTAGGCGATGTAAGAAAGAGGCCATTGTGCTAAGTGAAAAGGCTTGATCTATGTAAGTGAAGAGTGTAAGTTGTGCTAAGTGCAAGTAATGATTGTAAGTGTTTTGTGCACAGAGTGTTTAAGGCATTGTGCCTAGAGCTACTTGGGGAAGGAGGATCTGGTGGAGTGCGCGCAGATCTCCTATCTTATACAGAGTAGGGGTTTGATTCTTAGTGCCTATAAGAAGCTTGACTAAAGATAATAAAGAGATGTAGAGTTGGTGGACATAGCCCCAGGGTGGGGGTGAACCATGTACATGTTGTGTTTCTATGCTTTGTCTGATGTATTGATGTGTTTATGTGTTTATTTTCTTAGTGTTGTGATATAGATGAATGATAGATAGATATATTGATGCTATGTGCCTAATAATATATATGAATGCTAGATCTGACCTATGTGGATGTGCTTAGTGATTGAATATAGTAGATCTGGTTGAATACTGTGATGCTCTGTAATTAGGGTTTTATCTTTGAAGTAGATACTAGTTTAATACTGAGGAACTATAACTGCTAAGTGCTCTTTTAAGGTGCTACAATCACATATCTGTGTCCCAGCTAAGGTTGTAGACACTGGAGTACTGCAAACAACCCTACCTCTACCTCGGGTGAGACCTCATCTGCTTCGCAGGTGTTGCTGAAAGGGCCGGTAGTTATGGTTTTGTTGGTGCGTTGTTGTAGCGTTGAACCCCGGGTCTGCCCCTGTGCCAACAACTAGTGTATGTACACAAGTTGTAGTGGTGCAACAAGTGTACACACGTGGGAATTGATGGTGCAGGGCGCGTACATCTTTAAAAATAGTGTTTTTTAAGAAGAGATTTCAGTGATATCTTGGAAAAAATAGCAAGTAAGATGGCCTGATGCCAGGTATGAATGTAATGTACAATTTAGGGTTATAACAGATGCCCCCTAATGTGTGAGGTTAGAAGAGCATCTGATGGTCGAAATGCATTACAAATATTTACCAACATATGAAGCAAGTGAGCCCAGGACTAGAGTTTGGGAGGTTCCATCTGCAAAATAACAATTGTCTCACCGAGGTGGGCATACCGATGCTCGAGGTGAAATAAATTATGGCTTCCAATCAAATACATTGCAGATCCATGTCATATAACTATATAAAGTGTAGCTGTGAGAAATACACAGCGGATCTACATCCCAAAATCAAAATATATATGTGTATAGTATCCATCTTCAAGAAGCTAATGACGCCTGATGGTTGGAGATGAGGCCTTCAGAGCTCGAGCAACAACTTCAATATATTAAAAACTCATTTAGGAGTGTAATGTGAGTGTATGAATTCACTACCCAAAGGTCTTTGATGACTTTTCGGGGAACAAACAAGAGGATCTCAATGATCATGCATATAACTTCATTGATTTCGAACAAAGACTTTGATTGGACTTTCAGGATGGTCGAGTATGAAGACAAGAGACAAAATGAAGAAGGGATGACTCAAGTTGGGTAAAAATTCCCATTGGACAATAGAACGATGAATGATGAGACTCAGGCAGCATGGTACTGACATAAGTTCATGATGCAGGAGGCAACGCAAACTCTCCATATGTTTGGAAGAATAACCAAACAGAGGAGGACATGTGTAGGAAAAGGACACTCAGGAAAATTCCTCCATGGGTCAAGGTGTCAGTTGAGAGAAACATGGAGGCAGCATTAGGCAAAAATGTAGGAATGAAAATGGGATTAACAGGACACAATGATAACGCCATTCAATATGATTTTAATGAGCCCAAAGAAGGTAATCTCGGTGGTTTTTCATTTTTACAGAGTCTGAAAAAAAACAAAATAAGACTCCACTGGGGTACCTTTTTCGAAGGTAGTCTAGTCGGTTCGAAAAAGGGGTAAACTAGCACTGAAAAGACATCTATTCAAAACCATTTTAATGAGTGTGACTAAGACAATATCACTTAACATTCTTTTCAATTTTAAGGAGTCTGAAACGAGCTTAACTATGGACTCACTGCCTTTTTCTAGATTTAGTCTCCCTAGCCCGAAAAAGTAAAATTTGTTGAAGAGAATTCTCCCGGCGAGATGAATCTCCCGAAGTGTACCTTTTTCCTCCTTAATCTATAGGACAAAAAAAGGGGTAAAATCATGCCACTAGATGTTTTTATGGAACAATTAATGAGTGTGAAAGAACAAGGTCACTCGGTGATCTTTTCACTTTTAAGGAGTCTAAAAAGAGTTTAACTATGGACTCCGTAGGGAACGTTCTTCTGGACCCGTTTAACGAGTGTGAAGAAACAAGTTCACTTGGAAATCTTTTCATTTTTAGGGAGTATAAAATAAGCTTAACTATGGACTCCGTGGGGGTTCCTTTTTCATAAATTTAGTCCCTTGGGCCCAAAAAATGGTTAAACTTATACTTGAGAATACTCTTCTAGTGAACCAAAGTTCCTAGAGTATACCTTTGTTCATATAATTGACCGTTCGGACTGAAAAAAGGGGTAAACTACCGTCAAACAGATGTGCCTTCAAGTTTTAGTATGGCGAGCGTGAAGGACAACAAGATTGATCGGCAATCTTTTCATGTCTATAGAGTCTAAAAAGGGCTTAAAGAAGACTCATTTTTGTTTGGGAGTCCCAAGGGTGAGGTCAAGAGTGATGATGAATCATGAAAATGAGCCTCAAAGTCATAATCATGATAGGACTAAGAAGGAATCCTGGGCCTAAAGTCATTAAAGACATCATGGACACCAAAATGAAACTAGGATCTACCTAGGGCATCCATGAAGGGGTAGGCTCTACCACCAAATTATGACACTTCTTAAGCAACAATAATGGTTCTATGTCACAATTCGATGGGATCAATCCTATGGAAAAGAGGAAAAGACAACGATATGCAAAAAGTGGAGGTGGAATCCTAACTTCAATGCAAACAGTTGGAAAAACAACTTTTACCAAAGGACCTTAGAAAGTGACCCATCACTCAAAAAAATTTCCAAACCAAAAGTGGAGTATGTCGTAACATCCAATAAGAAACTCAAGAACCATGTTAAATGATTTTTAAGATAGAAAAAACGACAAAAGGGTTCAAAAAATCACAAAAAGGGAAAAAAAGTCTATAAATAGAAGCTTGGCAGCTCATTATCACCATTGCAAATTGAGAATTGACCAAAAAGCCAAAAACACCCCTTTGCTAAAAGAGTTGATTCTGGGAGCTTCAGTGGACGAAACAAACTTCTACTCAGACCAAGTAAGCATAAGTCAACCCCTCTTGCAATTCAATACTTCCTTTTTCGTTTATTTTAGTTTTTTTGGGGGGGGCACACTCTTAAAAAGGTGCGGACCTGCGTGTACGTGGGCTGTCCAAGGAAAACACGCATATGCCCACGGGAAGAAAATAACTTTATCACGTGCATATGTGACTGTACTCAATACAGCCCACGTACACCCTCAAACACATGGAAAATTTTGAAAAACAAGAGTTTAACTCTCTTTTGAACTTGTCATTTTCCAGGATGTATGTCCATTAGAGAGAGAGGGAGCATGAAGAAATTGATCCACTGGTCGATGAGGACCCTTTATCCATGGCCACATTGAGGCAATGCAGTTTGTGGAAGTTATTTTGACATCCATTCATGCGGGAACAACCCAGGCTGTTGAATTCCTTGGTGGATTACTGGCACCCTGACGCTGAGGCATTTATGCTGGAGGATCAGTCATTGACTCCAACGACTGAGGATATCTACTTTCTGACTGGCCTCTTGAGGAGAGGAGAGCCATTCAACTTGCATAATTTTCCTCCTAGGCCCCATAACATTGTAGAGTTGATTGGCCTACATTACGAGGCGGGCACTGAAAAGGTAGGTTCTCAGGTGTCGATCCACAAAATTTCCAACCTATCACTGAAAGTGATAGTTTTACTCATTGGGCAGATCACTAGATCTATGGCTTTACATCAAGCCTCCCCGGAGCACATGCATTGTGTAGTGTAGTGATTGAATGAACTAATTTTTGACTGGAGTACAACCATGCTATACTGCATGAAAAGACAGCTCACCGAGTGTCGTGTGCGGGAGAACAAAAACTTTGGATTCAGGACTATTCTATGTTCATTCCTCTTTGAGAGGGTACCTAGTCTCAGTCCGTGAGAGACAGTATGGGGACATGTGGCCTCCCTCCCAATAGAGTGTAGATGGGTGGCATTGTTGTCACGATAGGGGGGAGGGAGGACCATTGAGGCCTTCGACGATACTTTCTTCGACTTGTGGTCTTGGCAGATTCTGGCTATAGATAACTACCCTTATGTTGGGATCAACTTCTCTAGGGATCCTGATATGCTCGTACCTCCCAGAGGAGAATGAGGATAGATAGGTACGTTTATTTTGAATGTTATTTAGTTTTTTGTTTCTTTTTAAATATATCATTTTTATGAGAATTAGAGTATTTGACAACTATGTATATGTTTATTTACAGATGTGGGACCAGTGCATCGAGCAGACTTCAGGAGGACCAGGCGACATCCTCGACCAGCCACCGGACCAGCAGCAGCAACAGGGGGACCTCCAACTGGAGAGGCTGAGAGAGTATTGAGATGGGTGGAGCAGAACCTGACCGCGCTCACTCACGCAGTCCCTATGACAGAGATCGAGGATATGCCAACATCGATGCAATCTCACGTAGTTGGGGTGCCACGGACCTGGGTCCAACTCTTCTGGCGTTTAGCAAATGTCGCGGTTCACTATGGTAGGGCCAATAGGCCTCGCCCTTAGCTTAGGATGGACCACTTACATGCCGAGGGCACTTTTTGTATATTTTTGAGGGCATAAGTCCCATGACGTGTGTTGGATATGTATTTTTGAGGCGCTTGCGCCCACCTATGTACTATGAAACTTTTGATATATGTGTGCATATTTACATCTTTTATGTCTTATGGGTTACATTTATTTACAAATGTATTTACATGTGTATGTGTTTGTTTTTCCTTACGTGTGTGCAATATGCCAATCTAATACATGATTAGCTAGATTATCTATGATTTGATTCAATCTCCTAGGAACATGGATATATGTAATGTAATCAAAGATTCATTCTAAGAGATGTACCCTAAGGAATCATCGGTGTAGAGTAGGATCATAAACTCGATAAACCCCATTTAACTGGGACACAACCAGTTGTGCATCTAAATAGACCCGGAGGTGAGAGATACCATGTGACAAGGCATCACGAAGCAACTCTATCACTGATTTGTATTCGACGACATTATTTGTGGCGTCACCTAAACATATACCTTCAGATGATAGCAACTGGCCCTGAGGTGTGAATATCACCCAAGCTGCGGAAGCAATCCTCCAAGTTTGTTGTCTAGCGTTGTTCGCAAACCCAACGAACACCTCTGATTCAATTGACATTTTCCATAATGAAGAAGATGACATCAAAAACTACACATCCATAAAACCAAAAGACAAAAAATAAAATTTATAAGATCTATACATATGTATAAGAAGTTACCCAAGGCGACCCACCTACAAGTAATACTTCTTGAGGTAGAACCCATTTCTAGGCTCTGCCAAAGCATTTCCCTCAAAGACTACCAGACGATAAGCACCCTTCTTTAGTACCTCCTTCATGATGAAAGGTATGAACCACATGGTTTTGAACTTGCCTACCCTCGAGCGATCCTTATCTTGGTCATAGACCAAGACAAGGTCACCTTCAGAGAAAATATGAGGACGAATGGATCGATCATATTGGCACTTGACTCTTTGTTTGTGAGCCTCGTTAGCCAAGGCTGAATATCGACACTACTCATCGAGCTACTCGATATATAATAAATGCTCTTCAAGAGGTGAAGTGTCTGGCAATAACTGTACTACCAACTTTAGAGACAAGCTCTGACACTCTATAGGCAAGACTGCTTTTAGCCCATAAATGAGCTGAAAAGGTGAGAAACCAGTTGTAGTCTTAACAGACATTTGGTAGGCCCATAATGATGAGTACAACATCAAATGCCAATTTGTTTTGGCAGAATTGATCGTTTGTTGCAGAATAGTCTTGAGAGATGTATTCACAGCTTCCACCTGACCATTCACTTGTGGGTAGTAGGGTGATGAATGCTCTTGCCTCAACCCAATATTTTACGTTAACTCAGACATCATTTTATTTTGAAAGTGACTACCATGGTTAGTGACAATCTCCCTTGGGACACCGAACCTTGCTATTATCTGGTTAAACAAAAAGAGAGTTGTTGTCTCGCCATCATCTTTGAACATTGGCATAGCCTCGACCCACTTTGTAAAGTAGTCTAATGCTATGATGATATAACGGCACCCCCTAGATGAAGGGGGGTTACATGTAGTATAATCAATACCCCACTTGGTGAATGGGCCAACTATAATGATGGGAAACATAAGAGCACGGTGTGCCCTCATCTTCCGAGAGAAGATCTGACATGGGTGGCACTTCTTGACTGATTCAACACAATATTTGTTTAACGTCGACCAAAAGTAATGGCCTCATAGAATCTTTTGGGTTGTTTCCAACCCAAAAAAATGACCACCACATGCTCCAGTGTGGCAATCATTAAGCACGAGTTCCACTTCTTCATGAGTGAGACACCGATGAAGGATACAATCTATACCTCAATGATACAAAGTGTCTTCGAAAATAAGATAGTTTTTTCCTGATGGCATATACGTCCATGCTCATCACCAGAAGCAGAGGCGGGGCACTTCAAATTCTGGAGATATACTAGTATATCTCCATACCAGGGTTCCGAAGATGAGCTCAAAAACATATCTCCTCCAATAAGAAACTCTTTGGGTATAACATCACGTGACTCGACCGAAAGTTCCGAGATGAGTTCCACAAATACCAACAACTTTTGGATTTCACCGAAACAAAATCCAAGTCAAATTCCTGGAGGATAACTATCCATCTACTAATATTTTCACCAATTACACATCGTGTCAACACGTATTGGAATGGATTCACAGTGACAATGATGTTGGTCTTGCGAAATAGGATATAGTGACGGAACCGTTTGACAGCATGAACTGCTGCCAATGGAAGTTTCTCAACATGGGAGTAGTTAAGTTCTATTCCAACCAGGCCTCGACTCAGGTAGTAAATCACTTTCTCTTCAAGAAATTCATCTTCTTGAACCAAGACCATACTGATGGTCAACTCTGTAGTGGCCAAGTACAATAAGAAATATTTATTATAATTGGGTGGTCGAAGCAGAGGGGAATATGTGAGGGTGCATTTCAATGCTTCTAAAGAGCACTGAGCGACATCGTCCCAATGGAAAGGAATGTCCTTCTTCAGTAAACGTATAAACCCTTTTGTGAGCTCAGCATAGTTTGCGATGAAATGTTGTAAAAAGTTCGCTTTTCCCTATAAAATCTAAAGCTGAGGGACTGTGCACGAGGGAGGCAACTGAACTATCACCTCAACCTTTATAGGATAGACAATGATCCCTGTTTTCAAAAATATAAAACCTAGCAAATGACCCGACGTCACGCAAAAACTGCATTTGTTTGGATTCAAGCGAATCCGATAGTAGCGACATCGCTCAAAGATAAGTTGGAGGTGTTTGGGATGATCATCTCTATTACGATATTGTGATGCTAAATCATCGAGATAAGCCTCGACTATGTGTTTGAGATCGTGGAAAGAAAAATACATGGCCCAGTGAAAAGTGGCTCCAACATTCTTCAGGCCAAAAGGCATCTTCCAATAAGAAAATGTACCCCACAGACAGATAAAAGTTGTTTTATGTTGGTCTTCGGGTTTGATCTGTATCTGATTGTATCCCGAGAAACCATCCATGAAAAAAAATGCCTCGCAGCCTGCACATTCATCGAAAATCAGGTCAATAAATGGGGTGGGGAAATTATCCTTTGGAAAAGCCTTGTTCAAATCATGAAAGTTCGTACATACATGAATCATACCCTTATTTTTGTTGACCGGAACATGATTTGACACCCATTGAGTCAGTTGAATGGGGTAGATGAAACCAGATTTAAGCAGTTTCTCTACTTTAGCCTTAATAGATGTTGCTTTCTTAGGATTAACTGGACAAAGCTTCTGTCGGACCAGCTTAGCGTTAGGATTTGTCGTGATTTCATGTTTGACGATTCTTGGATCAATGCCTGGCATTTCCTCATAAGACCAAGAAAAAATGTCACAAAATTATTTAAATAAATCTGTGTAGATTCGAATCTCATCGGGGAAGATATCCACTCCGACGAAGACATTCTCCACGATGCCAGGGGTTCTGGAGATGTCAATAGGTATTGTTTTAGTGATGGTTTCCATATTACCCTCAGTATAAACTGTGTGCGTAGCCAAAGGATTGATAGGACAAGACCTATCTCCAGTCATAGTCAACGTGAATTCATCTACCTCAATTCTTCTTAACTCCAGGAGAAAATAAGATATGTGATGGAGATCGTCCCAAGGTCTATCCGAACTAGTCATTTCCTCAATAATCGCTTCGTCTGAGGCAATACTAAGTCTAAAGAATCAGTATCGGTGAGGGAACCTTGAGCCCAAATAGGCTCGAGAACTGGATCTAACTCTTGTGTGGGAGTCAGATCGGGGTCGGTGCAAGGTTGTTGGACTATAGAGTACGCAACTTATGTCACGGACTAGGGAATGGCCATGACATGATGCCTTGTCCCTTCCATCATGGCTGATGGGGAAGGAAGAGTCCACAGAGCATTAAAGTAAGTCATACGAAATGACAACACTTGAAAAATTTAGACCCTAGGCTGGTCGGGGACAACCAATATATACTTGACATCACCGGTTGGGGGAGGGTAATCGAAAGCACCCATCAAAGCTGGGCACAAAACAACCCTTACGTTTACGGCGTCGGGCTGAGGGTTGTCAATCATCGGGACCGTGGATGCCCCCAATGAAGAGTCAGGATGGGAGAAGGATAACTGATCAATGGACAATATCCATCCCTCATGTGGGAACAATAAGACCCAAAAAACTGTCGCGACCACTGCATGCATAACATAGGTCCAACTCCTTCCTAACAAGAGATTTTAGTCGAGAGGTGAATCGACCACTTCAAACTCGACGCACATGGTCTTCCATCCTAACTGCACAAGGAAAGAAGGGATGATTCTGTGTGGTCGGAATGAACGACCATCAAAAGTGGTAAGAAGAGTAGGTGATGGAGACAAAACAGGTTGGCCAATGGCCTTCCAACACGCCAAGGACATCATGCATGTCGAGGCACCCCCATCAACCACTATGCGGAAAATGTTCTGGGTAAAAGTTTTTGTGGTGTAAGCCACTAATATCTAAAATGCCATGTGGTAGGGGAGATGAGGTTTTAAGTCAGTCATATCAAGCATGATCGTTCCCGGATTATAGGTCTCAACGGATCCTAGGGAAGCTAACAGAGCCTTTCTCTGGGAAGGGAAGCTCTGGAGGACCTCCAAAGCAGACATTGCACAATGGATTTGTGACAAATCCTCCACCACAGAGTAATTCTGGGCGGCCCTCATGTTTAAATTGTGGGAAGATTTCTTGAGCACACCTTTTGAGATGCATGTCATTGTTTCTCCCAACGTCTTCTCAATATGGAGAGGAATAGGTGGGTTTTCAAATTCTTTACCCTTCTCAAAAGTGCTTGGCATTTCGTAATCATGTGCCATAGTTGTTATATGAGAATCACCTTTCAACATATAAACATTCGAGGTCAAGGGATTACTAGATGACGAAGGGGGTCCTTGACTACCCCCATTTGCATTTGAAGAGGCTTGAGTTAAATTTTTCCCATGTGGAAATGGGTTTGTTAACACAACAGGTTGTTTCTGTGCCAAAAACTTATAGGCCTCCCTGAGTCGAGGGCACAGGTGAGTTGGATGGTCTTCCATGCAAAGGTTACATGGATACTTTGACTTCTTCTTCTCTATGTTCCCCCTGCTAGAATTGTTGTTGAGTTTCTTACCCCCCTTACCCTTCTTTCATTGTTTCTTCTTTCCATCAGGCTTTTGGGTGGCTTTTGGGTTTGTCAATTGCACACTATGTACGTCCGACATTTGAGTAAGGGGAGCAGCCGAACCAGGGGTATGGTTGGCCATTGTCTACTATATCGATAATTGATGCAATTGATTTGTCAGTTGATCAATGGGATTGGTTTGTGTTGAACCAACAATACCATCGTCATGTGGTCCAAACTTGTGTCTGGTCCTATCAAGAATAGACCGTGGTGCATCTGGAAACAATTCGTAAAGTAAACCAGAATGAGAGTATATTAGTTCAAGCTATTGAGCTCTCAATATCGTCTCTTCCTCGGAAAACACTCTCGACGTTGCGATGTCCTTGGATAGATGAGGTACCAAAGAATTAATGAACCACTCTAGCAAGAAAGCCAGTGGGACTGATACTTTTATAAAACTCTTCCTATGCTTCCATTCTCGGATGTGATATGAGATATGGTCAGCCTTCGTTTTCTCAAAGTTGTACAATAATTCGGTGTTGGCATTATATCTCATAGGTAATTGAAAATGGTTTAAAAAAACCATTGTCAATTCGCCAAAAGTAGAGTATCTTGAGCAGTCGAACTCGATGTAGCATTTCGTGGCACTCCCGATAAGAGTGCGTTGAAATAGCCACAACTGGATGGAGTCATCTTTCAATGAGTTGGACAAGAACCCTAGCTGAAAGGTAGTCACGTGATCACTTGGATATTCGTTAGGCTTACCTTCGAACTTCAAAATGTCTGAGGGAAACTTCGTTGGCATGGTTGGCCAACGCGGATCATGAAAGATTGGGTCGTTTAATAATCTTGACAAGTCTAGAAAATGCAAAGTTGCCAGAAAAGGTAGCTTAGGCTGTTGAGTATGTATAGGAGGAAAGGAGCCTGGAGTTTGGATGGCACCAAGTTTCCAGGAAAATTTAGGTTGTTGACCAGGGTTCTGGTAAAAACCATGGCCATGGCCAACGGATGGATACTACACATGTTGAGATGTCATCGGCTGACTCCTGTAGTAGGATGTTGAGGGCTGTGAAGGGATTGCTCCTAACGTGGTGTTCCAAATATTATGTAAGGGGTTTCCCCCTACCGATCCGACGAGCATAGGTATAGAGCCTTGCCCAGGGTTCCATTGACCATGGAAGGGGTTGCCCCTGGTCAACATCCCTGACAAGGGGACTGATCCCTGCCATGGATTCCAAGGTCTTTGTGAGGTGTTTTCCCCCTATGCAGGAATAGTACCCTACACTAGATTTTTTTGTCCAAAACCAGGGTTACCCCCGACCGAGATGACATCTGACGAGAATGCATTGTTACCAAATCCATCGAACAAAGATAACGGTAAAGAACCCACCTACGTGGTGATGGAAGAAGGTCCTTGACTACCTTCTCTGGACAGGTTGTAGTTCATGGTCGACTAGACGAGTTGCTGAGAAGCGTCGCTGAGTGAGGGAGACGATGGAAGTATGTGACCCCTATCGTAAGGGAAAGAATTATAAGGGGATGAGGTGCCTCCCATGCAGAGGAGCATTTGAGCTCCCTAACCCCAAACCCATGGTCTATAGGGTGGAGTAGGATAATACCAAGTTTATGTGAAATTCAGGCATCCCATATGAAAATGGAGGGCCCGTCGCACTATGGGGCAACGAAGTGGTGATCACCATTGTAGACAGAATCAGACCACTACTCGAGGTAGAGGCCGTCGAGACAATAGTGGTATGGACCTGCGAGGGTGAGTTAGGAGGTGGAATGCCCCCTCTGGTGATAGTCACTGAGGGAGTATGAGGACTCCCAGACGAAGTAGCAACGTTTTCTTCCATCGTTGTTTACAAGGCTATCTAACACTTGTGATGTGTTATTCGCGAAGGGAAAACTTGAACAACGATAGGAACCGATAGTTCAGTGATCGGAGGGTTATACAGACCAAGATCTTCCTCTCTAAGGGAAGAAATGGTTGGTTCCTCTGGATTCAAAATTTCTCCTCTGGGGGATGGCTCGGGTACAGTTTCATGTTTCCTAGTTGCCTCAAATGACCCTTGCTGGTTAAGTCTTCGCCTTAGCGGTGGCGGTGGTGGCTCCACTTCAACCGGCGACAGGCCCAAAAGCCTTCGCGACTGGCAGAGCTCTTTATCTTCCACTGTGTGAGAAAATAAATCACACACTAGGGATTTTACTAATGTTGAAAACCAACACACACTAGAAAAGTTCCTACAAGATAAAGCAATCAAGCCACTAACTAGTTGGAAGAATAGTTACACCAGCCAACACTAGAGAAACTTACCGATGCAAGTGAAACTCGAATACGGGAGCACCCTCTGGTTATACTTTGCAAAGCATGGCCCGATGTCTACCCTAGGTACCGCAGTATACCCCCGCAATCACATGTGTAAGTCACTAAATAAAGGCAACTAAGTTTCCATTGCGCGAATAGTCACTGCGTAGGTACAATTAACAGTCGGGTGGATCGCAATGAGCAGGGTATTAAGCCCGAAACCTATCAAGGGTATCGAAAGAAAGTATTCTGGAAAATGAATGAGGACTTCAAATGGATTCGAGACCCATGAAGCTTCGTGGAAAATGCGATCAATGGAATCCCAAGATAAGCCCTCTATATGTGTTCCCCACTACACTTGGTCCAGCTTTAGAGGGGTTATCTCCGCTACCCTTCCGCGCACGACCTCATGTTTATCCCCTGTGTTAGACAGGGGTCCCAGATAACTTCAACATTTACTGGACTTTTTGACACTCCCTAGCATAGACTCCTATGTTTTTTTTATAGCCTTGAAGAGTTTCCTCTCCAACCTAAATCAAGGCTCTAGCCTAGACTAGTTGATGGACCCTACAAACAAAAAGTCTAATAAATTTTAATTTATCGTTAATTTTAAGTGGTTTTTTTAAGTCAAGGAGGTGATAGTGAAACCAGTGGTGTGTTTTTAAGAGACAAAAGAGAAGAGCATTAAATGAAACTGAAAGTAAAAAACTACTTCTTTTGACAAATAAATATTTTCAAATTTAAACTCTTTAACCAAACTTTTCTTAACTAGTTTTTCTAAGATCTTTTAAAAGAAAGACTCAAAACAAGATTTCTCTTGACTACGAGCTACTTAGTTTTCTAATCATTCAGTAAAGAACTTAAGAAAACACGCTTCTTCTTGACAAATAAAGGAAACTAACCTAACTACTTACCGAACAAAGAAATGAAATCTTTTTTTTTTTTTTTAAATGCTTCAAAATAAGAAACTTGAAAATGAATTCTTTTTATTTTCTTATAAATCAAGCAAAAGGTAAAAGTGAAGACAAGACGAGACAAAAAACTAACTTCTGGTCTATTGCGGCTCACAGAGAGTTATTAACAATGCTAAACAAGATGATCAGAAAGGACTCACAAAACTTGTCTCAAACCCTAACCAAGAAAACACAAGAAATATTGATAAAGAAAAAGCTAATTGTTGTCAAACCTAGGCCAAAGACTATAAAAAGAGAGACCAGGACTAGATCAAGAAAACCCATGATAAATATGGCTTCAATCAAGGAAGAGGATGACTGTCTCTTCTTGAAAAATGATTTTTGTGACACAGGCACGCTACTGACACTTCAGCAGCCTGCATATGTACGTGGGATGTCCAAAGATAGGGCATGTATGTATGCATGTAGACCCATTGTAGGCCGTGTACACCTTTGTAACTTCTCTAAAAAGAAAACTAATAGTCAAGCAAACCAGGAAGGGAGTACTGGTATGGAAGACCAGAATCCCTTAAAGACACATAAAATTACAGAAACTCAAAAAACAGTAAATAAACCAATTAAAGACACCCAAAAATAAAAATCTCCTAAAAACCCTATAGGTTCCCCAGTATGGTCGCCAATTATGCTATAGTGAGAACACCCCCCTACAGACTACACTAGGGTTATAAAGTGTAGGCAGAGCTAACCATCTAAAGTCTCCTACTTTTAACAACTATCTCGACAGTACCCCACATCCAGTAGTCTTACCTTAAACTCCATGTCCGATGTCGATCCCTTTGCTTTCAGTTGTTCCTCGACTGCAAATATCCTCCCAAGGATGACCTGCATTCACCAAAATACAAACAAGAAACTACGAACATGCATTCTATATATGAATTAGTGGGTTATAATTCATAATAAAATGTAAATCAAATACCAACATTGAACACATCATGTGGTGGGACGGAAAAAGTACTTCTTTATATTAATATCACAAAGTCACTTACAAAATGAGATCGACAACTGCTCCTTGAACCTGGTCCTGGGATCCTCTTCACCAAGCTCCAACTGCTTCCATGTATATTTCTCCTCTTCAACTCTCTCTAGGAAATGGATTAGGATAGCAATGGAGGAAAAAGGATAGAATAAGGAATTATGGCTCAAAACTCATAATGTGGCTGCAAATTCTTGGGGCAAGGGGGGATTATGAAATGGGCAGAGTTTCACTACTTTCATTCTTCTTCTAGGAATGGGACCCCAACACCTTATTTTATATGCCAAAAAATTGTTATTCGGTTGGGTGATGGGCTATGGTAGGTCAATTGGTTAGGAAACTACCCAAAAGCCCATATTCCCTTGCAACTTTTTATTTTTTGCAACTTGTGTGGGTATATGCGGGCTATAATGGTGTAGCTAGTGTACATACGTGATTTGTAGTGCTGCAAGAAGTATACACACACGAGAAGTGATGGTGCAGAGCGCATACATCTTCAAAAATAGTGTTTTTTAAGAAGAGCTTTCAGTGATAGCTTGGAAAAAATAGCAAGTAAGATGGCCCGATTCAGGTATGCATGTAAGGCGCAATTGAGGGTTATAACAATTGGTTACCCTGAACAGGTGATCAGGTCCTACATTCAAATTCCCTGGTTTGACTATTACTTCAAAATCAAATTCTTGGAATAATAAAAACCATCTACAGATTCCCCCCCTCAACACTGGCTTGTTGACTAGATATTTGAGGGTATAATGATCTATGAACATTTTAAAGTGTTTACCCAATAAATAGTTCCTGAATTTCTGAAGTACATATACCATGGCTAGGACTTCTCTTTCTGTGGTGTTGTAATTATGCTCAAATTCTGACAACTTCCTTCTTGCAAAGGCTATAGGATGGTCTAAGTCCCATGATCCTAGCTACACCAAAATTGCTCCAAGTGTTATTGTCGATGCATCTACATGCACATGAAATATATTTTCCCAATCTGGAAATACTAATATAGGTGTTGTCACCATATTTTTCTTTAGAATGTCCAATCCTTGCTGACAATCATCATTCCACTAAAATCTGGTGTCCTTATTTAACAATTTTTCCATTGGTGTAGTAATCTGCGCATACCCCTTTATAAAATTCCTGTAGTAGCATGTATGTCCCAGTGTGGCTCTTAACTGGCACACTGACTTTGGTGGTGGTAAATTCACAATGACTGCAATCTTAGCAGGGTCAACTAGTAAGCCCTGTTTTCACACTATATGTCCCAACAATATCCCAAAAGATGTACCAAATTAAATGAATTTATTGATGTTTAATGATATTTGACATTACTTTCATATTTCCAACATTAGTCTTAAAACTTCTACATGGTCTTTCAAAAGACTATACACAGCCCAGTCATCTAGATATACTTCTAGAAATTGATAGCTAGCTCATTCTTCAATCCAAAGGGAATGATTGTATATTGGTAGGATCCCCATTATGTAGAAAAATTAGTCTTATACCTATCCTATGGAGCTATTTTTATCTAATGGTAACCTGAGAATCCATCTGTGAATGAATATGCTTCCCAGCCTCCCACATTCTCCAAGACCCCATCTGTAAAAGGGGTAGGGAAAGGGTCATGTAAGAAATTATGAGAACTATCAAGAGGAAAAGGCTAAATGAGGCATTGAGTCCAAGTTTAAACTAAAAATTTGCATGGAAACAGAGGAAAGGAAAAAACACATAACTGTATCAGAGCATATTTGAATGAATTCTAACCTAGTTAAGAAGAAAACCACATGATTTTAAATTGCTAAGTCTAGAGCATCATCGGACGAATTCCAGACTTCTAACTCTCCAATTTAAAAGATGAAATTGTGAATGGGATTTCAGAAACACAAGAAATACATACTATGAAAGGAAACATAACTCATATCAATGCCAATTAGAATATGTTCATAAATAGTTCAAAAACGGCTTTTGCATTATATATTCAGTTTAGCTCCACAATTTTACAAAAAACCTTCCTGCTACGAGGGCAGGGCCCTCTTTTTCCCCCCAACATGCCTACTATATCCTCAGGATGGTATATATATAGAGGATTTATAGTGGGATCCAAAACGATTAAACTTTCCCCTAGTTCTAAAGATAGAAGTCGATTACAAAAAGGAGTAATGTATAATGAAAAATTCTCCTACTTTACAGGGATCATTACAAACAGGTCTGACATATCTGAGAGTTTTGTTTGAATGCCATATGTCCAAAATTTTATGGAACGTACTCAATCCCACCTGTGAATTTATTCCAGCTTGGCAATTTCTTCCTTTAGAGTGCTCAACTAGACTAGCTGATTTTCCCCGATGCTCTTAACTGCCTCAGCTCTGATTTCTACCTTATGTCGTTTGCTCCGCTTCTTCTTCACTGCTCACTTGTAGAGTTTTTCCACGTGTCCGTTGATAATTATATCTCTCATGACAGGATTTAGTCTGACCCCTAATTCTGGCTTTGTCGCAGGATCAATTTGAAATTTGCTTGCTAATATCTGTGCAATTGACTTTTCTTTTTTACTCATTGATAAAGTTCCCATGTTAGTTGAAAACTTTGTTTCACTGGATATTGTTCGATTAGCTTCATCCATGCCTTTCAAATTTGCAGAGAATATGATTTTTGTTTTTCTTATCTCTATGAAAATTGTGAAGTAGGTCCTGTTTGAGATTGCTCTGCTTATGAATGAGACAATGATTGTCCGGAGCAGAATAACAGCGCCCATATTTTGAAGCTTGGTAGTCATCGAGTTCTAATCATGAATTACTGAAAAGATTACTTGCAAGTATGTTTGTTTATCATGCTTGGCCAATCTATTTCGAATTATTATCCTTTGAGTTAGTTATCTGACGGCGTCCACCTGACATTGCATGGATGAAAAGTACTTGAACGAGTGGTATGAGGTGATTTGACTAGTCATCACCCTCTCCACACAAATTGTTGATTTGACGCATTAGAACATGTGACATCGGGGATTTTGGGAAAATGGTTTTAGGCAGACCGTGTTTCACCCTGATGTACCTCTGAGGGTGCCACGTGTCCATGAATGGCACCACGGTGGTTTCCCCCGGCCCGCCCTCGATCAGTTAAGTCCTGTGTTGTTTCGTCACCTGATATGGGTCTCAACCATTGATCTGGGCTGCCCAAAGATCTATGGCCTGTTGGGTTCTACCACTTCCATGTCCCCGCCAATTTAACCCTATCTGCCAAATGAGCTATGTACTATTGTTCTAGCTCCTCTCTAAATTTATCTATCATTCTGCTAGGTCTCGAGACTCGGATTCTGAGAAATCGTTATGGTGGTAACATAGGCTCCAACTGGGGATACTATCCTCCCTACGAGGTAGAAAAGAATGTGTATACCAGGTGCCTTCTTCATTGGGCCACTTTTAAAACATGTGTGTGTACCCTACTCCGACCTGTTACCAGTGTCTGCTGAAAACCAAACTTTGTACACTACTCTCAACTGGATACTGAGTACACCACTAAAATATGACTGTACACACTACTATAAATCCAAACTAACAAATGATTGATAAAAAATATTATTTTCACACTCCTATCTACTCTAAAACTGCTGAAATGAATACTCAATCAAGTGATGCTAAAGTACCAATGCAACCAATCAAGCAATTGGCTTCCCAATTTTTCTCCACTCACATCTTTCTTAAGCAGGTAGACAAATGTAAATGATGGCAGCTGAAAACAAAATTTGAATCCAAAACTTGATCTTATGAATGAAATAAACTCCTCCTTCATTGGATACTGTAATAGGATGGCCACAGGATCTTGAAAACCATGAAAAGACATTTCTTCTTGATGAGCAAAAACATAAAGATAAGCATCTTTCATAAGTGATTGTTGCTCTTTCTCTATTTCTTCAGTTCTGAGAATATTTTCAAATGAAATGGAAGCAATGGGTTTGTCTACTTCTCCATTCATCTCAACAAAAATATTCACACATTATTGAATATCTCCAAATATGACAACCATATTATGTACGTCCTCTTGTTCATTAAACAATTCTGATTTGGTTTTATTAAACTTCTGGAATTTTTCTTACGGATTGTCATTTTGAATTTCAAATGACTGAATGGAAATAAATTATTGTTCATAATCTTCTTGTAAATGTGAAAAGCCAATATCATGAACTATTTCACAGTCTAGAGTTCCCATAGATGTATTTTCAAAACCCTCATATGTGTCTAGGCTATTTAGAAATTGAACCACCACGTCATTCTCAAGGGAAGAAAGAAAACTTTGAAACACTTTGTCTTGCTGGAAACATTGTTGAATATCCATATTAGTTTCAGGCGAAGGGAAATGACCTTGAACAACAATTTCTTGAGCAGCTTCTTCTTCTTTTTTAGGTTGATAGCTGAGCATAGGCTGCAATTCTGAGCTAAAATAACCTTTCATGTGATCAACAACATGGTTATCAAATGTGTGAGAATGTTGTTGACCTTCTTGATTAATGAAACTTTCCTCATGGACGTAATCACACTTCCCTGCTTCCCCTGTCATCTCACGATTTTCTAAAAAGTAGGAAAAACATAATGGAAAATAATATTTACTTGCTAGTCCACTTTTCTCTTCATATTCACCATCATGCCTAGAGGATTTCTGACTTGAGACATCACAAACATTTTTCTTCAGCAATTTGAAAGAAGCAAAACATAGTGGCAACGTTGTCTCGCCTAATTCAAGACCTTCTTCACTTTCTTCACTGTGGGCACATTTTTCTTTGGATTGTTGGACATGATCATCTTCAACTAATGGTTGCATCTTTGAATGGATAGGACCTTCTACATAACAAGTTATAGGGTCATCAAACACATGAGAAGAGAGCTGCAATATCTTGTCAATCTGTTTCGTTGGTTTAGTGTGATCTTGCATCAACACAAATTCATTTGCCTCAATAATGATCTTAGAATTTTCTTTCAACAATTTAAATGCAGTGAATCACAAAGGTAGAGAACTCTATTCAGCTAATCCAATACTTTTCTCTTTGTAACTGTGATATGTACGTTGATTTATCTCACTATACTGCTGAAAAAGAACATCTTCAACATCATAATCATCCTCATATTTGTCATATATAGGCAAATCATATGCAATTTCATCTAACAATAACAAACTTGGAACATCAATCTGCTCTTTAACAAATTGATTTGTAAACTCATCTTCTTGACTATCTATAAATGAATAAATAAAATAATCAGCCCCTTGCTTATCATGGGATGGATCAGAAACTAAATCAACACCTCCTCTTTCAACAAGTGGAATATAATTCTTTGCAAAATCATTGGCATTGGGAAATTCAAGAGGACCTATGATATTGTCAATTCTAGGCTCAAGGTTCCAATCAACTATTTTCTGTTCATATTCACTTTCATTTTCTTTAGCATCTAACTCCTTATCTCGAGTTTGTTCACACGCTTGGATATTGTGTTGAATGTCTTGAGCATCATTAAACATTTGTTGTAAGGACTTGGGTCTTCTTTCCATCAGGAGGAAAGATAGATCTGGATGAAGAGTAGTTGCATAATGGATAATGGAAGTAGCTTCAGTGGGTTGAATTTCTTCGGACAAATTATAATAGATACTGGAAAACCTTCTACTGAATATATAAATAGTTGCATTGCTCTGCCTTTCCAAGGCATAGAACTCAGTAAGTTGTAGATCCAAATATTTCTTCTTGCCCCAAAACTTAAAAAAAATATTCTTCAATTCCTCCCATGAGCTAATTGTCTCTGGATGCAAATGTTTAAACCAGTCTTTAGTGTCCCCTTTCAAGGATTGAGAGAAGGCTCTCATACAAACATCATCATGGTCAATCTCAAATAAATCTATAAAATTCTCAAACCCTTGAATGTGCTTTTCAGCTGAGATGACATTAGGTTCCCCATCAAACACAGGTAGATACTCATAGTTATTTGGAGGGAAATCATGGAGGAATTGGGGTAGCTTTAAGGGTATGTATCTATGTTGGGCCTTGGAGGATGTTGGACTAAGTACAGAGGGAGAAACATCAGCCTTGGCTTCGTGGGGCTCATCAATTTGGTCATGGTCGTCACATGACCCAAATGATTTTTTTTTATCAAAATCAGTGATATAGTGAGGGTATGCATGTGAAACTTTAAGAGGAGGATGTATAATTGCAAGATTTTCATGACCGTCATTAAAATGCAACAGGTAAAGAAAAATTTGTTTGGCATGTTCAAGGAAGGGATGGAGCTAACTTACAACAAATACTAAAATGCTTTGGAAGAGATCCCATTTTAAGTACATGTTTTTCTCCATGATATCTTTTCACACCTCTATCAAGGGATCTCATCTTCCAGTGGAGTCTCCAGATTATATTTGGAGTTTGCGTGGAGTTACCAATAATGTTTTGGAGGCTGGATTCTGCATTGAGAGTGGAGTCACCGTTGAAGATTTGAATTTCTGGATTCTTCTAAGAGTGGAATCACCTTCAAACTGATTTTTGATGAGTGGAGTCGCCAGAGTAGCAGTACAGCCAATATGTGCCTAAGTTTTTGCTGCTCTTAGACCTTAGAACTCAACCATGTCGTTCTTTCCTAGGGAATATTTTTCAATTTCATTCTCGACAATGGCGCCAGAATGTTAGCACTCTGTAAATTTTGTCTGGCTTAATAGACAAATGACAGAGGTAACTCTTTTAACCAGCTTTAGAGCTGAAGCACTAGTCAAATCAACTCAAAGAGGGCTCTATCGTATCACTGGGTATTTCTTTGATGATCAATGACTAGATTTGGTTTGTTTGTCATAGGTTTGCTGAGAGAATAGAGATGGAATTTGGGCTATGGAGTCAAATATGAACAATGCATTTACAAATTATGAGAACTATCAAGAGGAAAAGGCTAAATGAGGCATTGATTCTGAGTTTAAACTAAAAATTTGCATGGCAATAGAGGAAAAGGAAAAACACATAACTGTATCAGAGCATATTTGAATGAATTCTGACCTATTTAAGAAGAACACCACATGATTTTAAATTGCTAAGTCTAGAGCATCATCAGATGAATTCCAGACTTCTAACTCTCCAATTTAAAAGATGAAATTGTGAATGGGATTTCAGAAACACAAGAAATACATATTACGAAAGGAAGCAGAACTCGTATCACTGCCAATTAGAATCTGTTCATAAATAGTTCAAAAACTGCTTCTACATTATATATTCGGTTTAGCTCCACAATTTTACAAAAAACCTTCCTCTTATGAGGGAAAGGCCCTCTTTTTTCCCCCAACATGCCTACTATATCCTCGGGATGGTATATATATAGAGGATTTACAATGGGATCCAAAATGATTAAAATTCCCCCTAGTTCTAAAGATAGAAGTCGGTTACAAAAAGGAGTAATGTATAACGACAATTCTCCTACTTTACAAGGATCATTACAAACAGGTTTGACATATATGAGACTTTTCTTTGAACGCCATATGTCCAAAATTTTCTGGAACGTACTCAATCCCACCTACAAATTTATTCTAGCTTGGCGATTTCTTCCTTTAGAGTGCTCAACTAGACTGGTTGATTTTCCTTGACGCTCTCAACTGCCTCAGCTGTGATTTCCGCCTTTTGTCATTTTCTCCGCTTCTTCTTCACTGCTCACTTGTAGATTTTGTTCATGTGTCCATTGATAATTCGATCTCTCATGACAATATTTAGTCTAGCCCCTGATTCTGGCTTTGTTGTAGGATCAATATGAAATGTTCTTGCTAATATCTGTGCAATTGACTTTTCTTTTTTACTCATTGATAAAATTTCCATGTTAGTTGAAAACTTTGTTTCACTGGATATTGTTCGATTAGATTCATTCATGCCTTTCAACATTGCAAAGAACATGATTTTTGTTTTTTTTAGCTCTATGGAAATCATGAAGTAGGTACTCTTTGAGATTGTTGTGCTTATGAATGAGACAATGATTGTCCGGAGAAGAATAACACCACCAATATTTTCAAGCTTGGTAATCATCAAGTTCTAATCATGAATTACTGACAAGATTACTTGTAGGTACATTGGTTTATCACGCTTGGCCAATCTATTTCGAATGATTAGCCTTTGAGTTAGTTATTCGATGGTGTCCACCTAACATTGCATGGATGCAAAGTACCTAAACGAGTGGTATAAGGTGATTTGACCAGTCATCACCCTCTCCACACGAATTATTCATTTGGCGCATTAGAACATGTGACATCGCGGCTTTTGGTAAAATGGTTTTAGGCAGACCCCGTTGTTCCCCGATGTACCTCTAAGGGTGCCATGCGTCCATGAATGGCATCACAATGGCTTTTCCTAGCCCTCCCTCGATTAGTTAAGTCTCGCACTGTGTCGCCACCCAATATGGGTCTCGACCATTGATCTGGGCCACCCCAAGATCTATGGCCCATTGGGTTCTACCACTTCCATGTCCCCGCCAATTAAACCCTATCCACCAGATTAGCTCTGGCCTGTTGGTCTAGCTCCTCTCTAAATTTATCTAGCATTCTACCAGGTCTTGAGACTTGGATTCTGAGAAATCATTGTGGTGATAACAGGTTCATCAAAAAATATCACTCCCCTTATCAGCTTCAACAATGAATCAATGTTGGGGTTCTCATGCTCGAATGAGAAGGTTGCTACAAAATTTTGTTGTAATTCTGTCCATTCTGTAGTGCCTCTATGCATCTCCTGGTCTATGTGCCAGTTCCCTGAGATCCCTTCCAATGTATGAATAAAGTGATGAGGTCATTCCTCTAGTGGTTTCATATTCCATTGTGTTCTATACTTCTCCAAGTGTTCAATTGGTGTTCTTCGCCCATCATACTTCTGCATTGTATTTCTCCCATGTTCTGTGCCAAATCTAATGTGTAGTAGTTGTTTACATTGATATCAGTCCTGAATTGTTTCTTTGTGCACACCCCACCATATTGCAGGTGTTTCCTTGAGTGAAATATAAAGGGCTAAGAGCCTCTAATTTTCCAAAACCTTCTCGTCATATTTTGTCAAGAATTCCTTTAAGTCATTTATCCCATGAAAACTAGGAGGTTCCCTTATCTTTGTGCCCACCCATCTTACTGTGCAGTCTATTCTTGTGCACCTTCTTATGGAGACTTCATGTAGTCATTGTTGCCAATTCTCCAAACTTGTGTTTGAGTCTGAAGCACATGATGTAATTCTTCTCCAGATGAGTACCCCATATATAGTTGGGTTGACATAATCTTCTTCTCACACAATGGTTCTGTACAAATAGTTTATTTCTTCTAGATCTGTTGGCATAGGGGTAGACCCAGGGTTCAACGCTACAACAACACACCAACAAAAACCTAACTACTGGCCCTTTGGGTAACACCTATGAAGAATATGAAGTCTCACCCAAGATAGAGGTAGGGGTGGTTGCAGGACTCAGGTGTCTGCAACCTTAGCTGGGACACAGATCTGTGATTATAATACTTAATAGATCACTTGGCATTTTCAGTTCATCATTATTTACCCAATGTCTACTCCACAGATAAAATAGAGCATCGCAACATTCACTCAGATCTAACGTATTCAAGCAATTATCATAACCAAATGGATCAGATATATCAGATTCAAGCACTAAGAACATACATCTATATTAGATCTAGTATCCAGATTCATCATAAGCACTAAGAATAAATAGATCTATCTAATCATCTTATAGCACTTAGCAAATAACACATACATGCATCAAAACATCACACAGAGTAGCATAACACAGTATTTACGTGGTTCAACCCCACCCTGGGGATACGTCCACCAACTCTTCTTATTTATTAGCTTCTTCAATGGGTTACATGCACAAAGCCTCAAAACCCTTACTTCACATAAGACAAAATATCTGTGTAGCTCGCTAGATTCTTCTTCCTTGCATTACATCACAAATCCATTCACAATCAGTCATAACAACTTTCACTTAGCTCTGCAAGCCTCTCACAGTATGCACAAAGAAATTACAATCTCGATTTTCACTTAGCACTTAGCTTCTCAGCCTTACATCACATAGATGCTCATTTCTCTCTCTCCTTACATTGCCTAGACATCTATTTATACTTTACAAAAGTGGGACTGGGCATGGGTAAACCCATGGGCTGACATCCCATTCCCATTACATAATCCCAAAACCCTAAAAGGACCTAAAAAGGGGCCGAGATCCTGCAATATCTGCTTCATCTTCTGCTCCGCCTTCGACAGACTATCAAAGTCCAAAAATGGTCAAACTTGACCAAGAATCTCCCAAAACTTAGTCAAGGGCCAACAGGCCCCCAACACTCACCTGTGACTCGTCTTGAGTCACTCTGGTCTGGCTAGTTCTGCTTCAAATGTCGTGAGCTTGGCTCAAGATGCTTCAACCTATTGTTGTGCTACGGCCTCGTGTTTAGCGAATGCTTGAATGACTACATCGTTGATGGGTCCCTCTAGATGTTGCTCAACTATAGTAGAAACCTGCTCTAACTCTGCTCCTTGGCCTTCTACCTCTGTAAACAACTGATAGGCCTGATCTTGTATAGGTTGGAGCCTCTGAGTTACCTCCATAAATCTGCTCTGGATAATATAGATTTGTTGCTGGGAGGTTCGTTTCTCTTGGGAGCACTTCATTCGTTCCATAACTAAAAGGGGATTCAGTTGCGCTTGTATCTTTTTGGCTTGGTATTTCACCTCTTGGAGCTGTGACTCCAGTGCTCTTAATTCTAGACTCTCAGTGAGTCACTCATATGTTAGTGCACTGTGATCAATGAGATGTTTACATTCCAGGGTAAGAGCCTTGAGACTTTCAACTGCGCTCTTGGCAGTTTCTTCTCTTTGGTCCCTTATATCTTGTGGGATCTTAGGGACTGCGCAGAGTTCCAAATCTATGATGCGTTGTTGTAGCTACTGGATCACTTCTTCAAGTTGCGCTACTTGTTGTGGAACTCTCTCTTCGGCCTTTACTTCTACGATTGTCACAGAATGAAGTGCTATGTTGACCACTTCCTTTACTTCGAGTTTCTCTGCAAGCAAATGTTCCTTTTCTTGCTTTAGTTGGGATTTTTCTTCATCAAACTTCGCTTGAAGAGCAATATTTTCCCATCCTGCAGCACTATGTTTCTCTACAAGTACTCCCTGTACTTGTGCCAAATACTGGGTGGCTTGCTCGATTTCTTCTTGAGCTCGTCGAAGACGAGCTTCGACTATATCAGCTAGGTGGTGGAGTTGAGTTGGCTCATCTCCCAATTTTGATTCTCCTAGTGCAGTGGAGACTGCACGACTAGATTGTAGGGCCTGTTGTACCCCTCGGAGTTCAGTCTCAATTCGATCATACATCTCCTCTTTCTTTTCTTCTTATTTCTCTGTTATTTCCATCGAAGCATCTTGTATGCCTACTATGAGGAATTCAAAGTCATCGGAGGTGAGGATGGTCTGCATCTTGGTCATGGAGGCCTTCAATTTATTTTGGGAGGAAGGTTTCAGAGGTGAAACTTTCCTCTTCTTCAGGGGATCAACTTCGTCATCCTGTTGTTGTTCAACCTCTTTGTCATTCAATTTTTCACCATCACCTCCTTTCTCTGGTTAGATGGAAAAATTCTTCATGGATACACTATCTAAATCATGAACCTCTTCAGTCTTTTTTGTCTTGCTAGGTCCGGGTGTATCCTGCGCAGTTTCTGGGCTATCAGTGTCGGACATCTCTGCAAGGTCTGCTGGAATGAGGAGGTTCACTGACCAGTCCTTGGTGATCTCCTCCAAGTCCTCCTCTATTAGCTTATAGTAGTATTGGAGTTGTTTCTTATTTTGGACACACCTACCACACTTAGATGGGTAGGTTGAATGAATGTTGGGCTCTTTTTCTAAAAATATTCCCTCTTTACAAAAACTCCTTAGTTAACATTCAACATTTATTCATTACCCATTGTTGTCATTTGCAACTAGTTAGATGAGAACATATATCAGAAACATATATCAACAATATATCATCAACAAGTCATCACCATAAGGTACACAAAGAACACAAGATGTGTGTACAATTTTTCTTTTTATTATGGACAACAATCCGGGGGTTTATCAGCAACAACTGAATAGAGTACAACTCTATAAGAGCACCATCTCTATAATGCAAGACTCGACTTACACCCTCAGCACCAACTGAGATGAGGCAACAATCCTCAATAGATATCAATTTGTCAACAGGTACGCGACCTGTCAGTAGTGCAGCCCATGTGTGTACGCGCTCTGGCTCACTACAGCCCGCGTGTGCAGGAAACTAGTGTATATAGCAACCTGCATATACCTTTTGAGCGGTTAGGGTTTATTCTTCAAGATCAAATCAGATCATCTGCAACCAGTATATAATTCTTTTTTGTCTTTGATTGTCCAATATGACCACCAACCAACACATCCAAGCTCTCCAATAGCTTGTTCATGCTCCGCAAAAAATCAATATGAATGCTATCTCAATCATGTAGAAACAACTAGTATACCATATCAATCATGTCACCACTGAATCAAAAGATTACTTCTTACTCCATCAACCAAATCAATCAAACTGAACCACATCATAGAATCCATACCAAGAATTCCCTAAGCATTCAAAACACATCAAACAATAGTATCCATCAAGACAATAATGCAACCATACTAGTGTCTCAGTGATAGATCTGAGCCAATAGAATGCAGATCTGGAACCTTCCTCATCATCCAAGAGCTTGGCACCAGCTCAAACACCAACAAGAACTATCCATCCAGGATATTTTCACCAACAAATTCATTGATCTTCATCTCATTATTCCACATACAAGCATATGGGTCCTCCAACCATTCTTCTAGGATAACTCAATCTGCAAAGTGTCTTCCCGTGAGGGCTTTCACCATAAGGGGACCAATTTGGAGTTCATCCATTTGTGCACCTTATCAATCATGATAATACTATAGTGATTCATCTTTGCATCAATCCACCATTGCATCATATACATCAACTATGTGTTATGTCAACTCATTGACTCATCTTCATCAATTGGTTTCCACTTGACATCTATCATTCTTATGAAGGACAATTCATCATATACAATGACAACTCATTGATCAATCTTTATCGATTGGTTTCCACTTGACATCTATCATTCTCATCAAGGATAATTCATCATCAACAACCAATCAAGCCTATCAATCAATCCATCACTTGACATCAATCAATGACATCACTTGACATCGATCAATGACATCAATCAATAAAACCATTGGCATCAATGAAAACATGAAAACCATTGACATTAATGATAACATGATCCAACAATCTCCCCCTTTGGCATTGATAGCAATACCAACATTGATGTCAACATCAATTACCAATTATTGATGTCAAACATGTAGAGAAGGCATTCTCTACATCAATAGTCATAAATCATGTCAATATGACTATCTCTCCTTATTAGTAAACATCAATCATATCAGCAATAGTCAATGTGACTATCTCTCCCAATAAATAATCATCAATCGCATCAATGTGATTATCTCTCCCCCTTTGACATCAATGGTAAAGGGCCATTCTCCTCTTGGGGCTACTCCCCCTGCTGAATAATCTCTCCCCTTTTGAACACGGGATATCAATCTGATGTAAGGCTTAAAATACATTTCTCATACTCCCTCTATGATCATATCTCCCCCTGGAATCATGCCTCTATTCTTTTTCTTCAAATATAGAGCTCTTTTCTAGGTATGCATCTGATAAATATCTTCTCCTAGAATCATAAGAAGAAGAATGACTCCCCTTATGGGTATGTCTCCTCCTATCTTCTCTTTCATTGACGATCCTTGGACCTTTCCATGCATCAACCTTGTGCCATACCATTCATAATGAAGAAAAATATTAACCAAATACATCATGTGCCAAAATGTGTGCTCATCATACACAACACCTATATACATCAACCATGTACATCATCATCATGCAATGTGACAAAATATATTATCCATGGAATGTATCAATCATATGCCTATATCAACATGCCAACATGTGCATCTACCAATATTCCAACCATGTGCATCTACCAATATGTCAACCAATGTATCATATCACTCATGATATGTCTCCATCATGAACCAAGTACTACAACCATGTATCTCAAACAAATGAAAATTGTTGTCCTAATCAAGTAGTACCGATGGTGTAGTATCATCAAGCATATACCATATATGAGTGTACCAAAACATGTACACCATCATGCACCAACACCACAAAATGATGAATCCCATACATGTATGTCAAATCCTCCATAAAACATGTGTCAATCAACCTGCTAGTAGGTGCCTCTACTAGTGTATCAATCATGCATCAACTATATATCATCAATAATGTACAACATGATCATATTATAAACTTCACCAACTATGTGTCTCAATATGTAGCCCAATCACATGCAAAATGCATGCACCATGATATCTATCATATTCTTCCAATAATATATCATAAGATATATCAATGAAATTCAAATATGTACCAGCCATGTACTCCAACAGATCAGCATCAAACCATACTCATGAGTTAGTTCCATGTACCCAAGATTTACATTGTCACCTTACATGATCTAACATATAACCATGAAACCTGCAGCAAACAGTGTCATAACCTACAATAAACAATGTCAGACTCTACAACACAAAGTTATACCATCAAATCAAGCTGCAACTCATGTGCATTGCATTTTTCCCAAGCCTTTACCACATATACGCAGCCTACTACATAATAGAGAACATATGTATGTGACCTATTCAAGTTCAGCCAGCGTATGTATGCGACTTTCACCACTGTCACCTGCATATGCCTTAGTAGATGACACTTTGAACTTCCTTTCAGTCTTTCATTCTGATTTGATTGTTCTGTCTTCTTCACCCACTTATGTAGATGACCCTTCTCTTCAAAACTTGAGCTCTGAGCATCCATCTTTTCAAAGATGTCTCCCTTTCTTACTTCATTCCTTCTTCTATCCATGCTATGTGAAGTTCTCATTATGGACTTTCTTCTTGTGTTCCATCACTCCTGGGATTTGTGGCCAAATCCACTATAGTTGTAGCATCTCATGGAGTTACAGTGAACAACAATGTGTCCTATTTGATCACATCTCCAACACCTTGTGGTGTTATAGAATCTTCCATTATATCTCTTTTCATAAGATCTACATTCAAAAGCTTTGTGACCATATCCATTACATGAATAACAATGCCCATGAAAAATACTTTCATACCTTTACTTTGGTGTCCCAAGAATAGCTTCTTGATGTCTTCCTTGCTTTGTTATTTTGAAATTTTCTTTGCCTTGTATAGATGGTTGTTTTGCAACATTGTCTTCCTTCTTTGATGGACTTGTCTCATGTTTCTTTGAGGTGTTTTCTTCAACATGTGTATCTTCTCCTTTGTATCATGTTATCACCCTATAAGTTATAGGAATCAAATGGTGATTGGGATATTATTTATCTCTAGTGTTTTTGTTGACAAATGATTTTTCATTCTGCAAATAATTTGAAAAAGGAAAAAAAAAGGGAAAAATAAAGAAAAAGGAAAAAAGAAAAAAAGAAAAGAAAAAGAAAAAGAAAGAAAGAAAAAGAGGGCATAAAAGATTTGCAATAAAAAGCCCCATGCAATAATAGTAACTTGGTCCATACCTTTCAAGCATGGCCAAGTTCTTTTTAAATTTGATGTTGATAGGGTAGTGAATGATTTGGCTAAACAGTTTAACCTTAGCCAAAGTGTCTAGGTTAGATTAGTGAATAAATCTGGCCAGACTGTCTAATCTTGGTCAGATAGCCCCAGGGTAGAGTAAATTCTTAACCCAACAGTTTAATTTGGGTTAACTGTCATAGGAAGATAGGTTAGTATGTAGGCTAGTTGCTTTATTGTTTCATTCCAATAAAACCAGCTTGATGTAAAATGTCTCACCATGTCTCAAATGCCTAAAATATAGTTTGGTCGAAGTCCCATGGTGCTGTCTACTTGAAAGTTTGGGGAAAAACCCATAAAAATGCATTTATCCTAAGTTTTTCCCAGAGCATGTGTTCTCCGCTCCCCATTTTATGCTTCCTGCACATTTCGATGGTCCTGATCGCGACGCTCAGATCTACAATGTACAGAGCATTCCGGACCCCCCCCAACCTTTCTGCTTTTAACCCGGGGGGGGGTGCGGAATCACTGATAACATTTGCGCGCATCTGGATGGCCCAGGGATGAGCGCTTAAATCAATGGTCCAGATTGGATTCCAGAACCCCCCGTCCCTTCTGCCTTTAATGGAGGGGGGGGGTCTGGAATGAGTGATAAAAGGCACGCTAAGATCTGTGGCCAGGAAATGGGCACGCATATCAATGACCCTAATTGGATTTCAGACCCCCCTGGATGATCTACCTTTAACTGAGGGGGGGGGTCCAGAATGGTAATCTCCCTCCGGTGGGTCCCTTGTATTATGTGGCATAAATCTATTGGTCTTGAAGTCCCATCACCATCTTTGTCCCGTCACTTATGGACATCACCTTCCACTTATTCAACTTGTTCCCAAGTTAGTCACATCCCATAACTATTGTCAGTCCCCTCCCCCTTTTCACTCATGGAAATCCCTTTATTGCGACTTTTACCTCCAATCCCTAGCCACCACGTCACCAGTCCATATCTTTCAGCCACCGTCACCTGCCATCTCACCCCCACATGACTCGTCGTCCATTTATTACTGGATAACCTATCCGTTATCCAGCTGACCTGTGTCTCACGCCCAACCGACCCCATTTTTAAATAAAACTACCGTTTATTCCCCTACTTTCATTGTTCACTTGTCGCACTAGAGAAACTCATTGCTTGCTCCTCCGTTACATCCCCTCACCTTCATCCACAGTCAGTCGACCCCACTAACTTTGTGTTTATTGCAGGTACTGTTGCAGAAATGGCGCCAAAGTCCAGACAAACAGAAGGAGAAGAGAATCTGTTTCTCCCGCCTCCTGTCGACCTGGACAAGATCCCACTGGTCGACAAAGACAGATTGATCATAGATACCAAATGTAATTTCTATTTCTCATACCTCCAGTCATGGCTCAGGGAAGTTTTCCTAGACCAAAGCGATGAAATTGGACTCTGGGAGTCCAATTTACCCCTTTACCTCTTTCCCCAGATCCATCATTTTCCGAAGTTCACGCTTAAATGTCAAGCTCACTATATTCCCGAACAGAGAGTCGTCGTCTCCTCATTCAGATACATCATGTTCCTCATCATGCCCGAAGCCATAGACCAGATGATGCAAATTCCCCGAGCCGACTCTGCATCCCCCTTCAACCTGGAAATCCTTACAGAATTGTATCAGAAGATGACTTTTCCCCAAAGAGCTCAAATATTCAAGCTTTTCCTTGCCACCTCTGCTCAATTCCCTTCCAAAAATCCCCCTTACCCGTCGTTCATGTTCTCCACTAAGGGAAACCAGGTCATTTATTCCCTTTGTGCGTTGCTAGGGTACTATTCCGACCAGTGGGTAGATGATCCCATTCTGGTTTTTCTATCCATTTTATCCACCGATGAAAAGCCCACCACCTAGTTTGATTTCATCACCTTCTTAGCAGACAATATTCACGAACAATTCATGAATTTCGGCACGGAGGGCATGTTCAGATATTCATCAATATTAGCCTACTTGTTCATGTTTTTCCAGGCAGATAAATTTGAATTTTCCATGCAGAAGATGGATGTAGATGGTAAACCTCAGGCAGTCACAGTTTGGACCTCTTTGTTGAAGCATAACTCCATAGAGTATAGCTTCAAGGCGTTCATCGATCTGTTCTACCACTCTGTGGTAAACATGCTGAGCGGCAGGCCCGAGCCTCGAATAAATGATGAATTCCAGAGGATCTTGCATCTCTCGGACAACACAAAGACTGGGGTTTGGTACCTATATCAAAACCATACCGAGATCAGAGTATACGATTGCGATTTGGCGCCGTATAAGCTGCCCAAATATTTTCCTGTCAGAATCTTTTATTTAGAATACATAAGGCAGATTATGAATTCAGATGATATCCATTTTGTATCATTGAAGAAAAAGTAGCAGCTTCGAATCAAGGGGAAGATTGGCTCCTTCATCTGCAACATTCGGGGCCCCGGGGAAGAAGCTGACAGGATGTTGAAAGAAATTAAGTTCTTTATGAGCTTCCCATGGCACTATGATCCTTATGGGATCATCTTAGAGATGAGGGTGAAGAACAAGAACATCCCGTATGTTCATGTGTCCAAGCCCGAAATTGAAAAATTCGCCAATCAAACAGTGTGGGTGCCTGACACCTTGGTCGAAGTGGAATAGTAGGTTCTCCCAACCACTATGCCACCAACAACCATGCCACAGGTCCCTAAGGAAAAAATGCCTCAACAAGATTTATCTCCGCTTGTCACGGCGGTATCATCCGAGGAGTTCCAGTTGCACACTAAGAGGCCCAAGACATTTCAGTTCCTGGTCCAACTAGAGAAAAAGAAGCCCCACCTACCACAGTGACTAAGTCTATGATTCCACCCTTCGGTTCGAGCCTTCATAAGGACATCACCCCAATAATACCAAAGAAATCCACAGACTCCACACTGGACACTCAGCCAGGTAAGACTGGGCCCAAGTTGAGCATTTTCGAGAAGTACAAGATGATAGAGAAAAAGAACCATACCCTTACCAGCAGTACTTACACTCAGTTTTCGAAGCAGACGTCAACTGTGCAGCATAGGCTACTATCTGCATTTGACACAGAAAAGGGGAGAATGCACGTGGCCTTTCTCTAGGTGCAGGTACCAGACCCCAAGGTGATCACGGATTACAAGAGGTCCACCTTCGAATTCCAGATGAAGGACGTGCACCTAGTAGATCAGATGGATCTGCACAAGAAGACAGGGGAGATGGTATTCCATACATTGACGCATGCTTCCACTTCTATAGAAAAATTACAGGTATCACTGAACAACGCTCAAATGCAACTCAAGCTGGAGAAGATATCGTCCTTTGCGAAGGACAATAGAATCAAAACTTTGGAGGAGATGGTCCTCAAGATCGGCTATGACCCTTCGAACATCAAAGAAGCGACAGAGATGATAAAGAAGAAGAATGCTGACATTTCCTCCTTGAGGAAACAACTGAAGCTCCCACCCACAGAGGACTCGCAGGAGAAGGAGATAACAGAGAAAGAAGGCGAGAAGGACAAAATGCTCAAGCTGCTCATGGAGCAGAATGCACAGCTCAAAGAAATGGAAGTTAAGATGGAGAAATTATTGAAAGAGAAGGAGCAGCTAAAGCCAATGGAATTCATTCCATTGAGTGCCATTCCAATTTCAGGAGAAAGCACAGCATCAGTGACAGCAGTCCCATCCGCAACTCCATTGGCATCCCAAGAGAATACAGTCGACCTGGCTAAATCCATGGAAAAGATGAACCTGCAGGAGATAGAGATCAACAGGCTTAAAAAGGAAGTTGAGAACCTTCAAGAACTCAAAACTTCTTTCCAGACCAGCCTCTCCAAGGAAAAGCAGGTAACAGAGCAGCTCAAGCAGGAGCTATAGCAGCTCCAAAAGCAAATAGTGGCAGGGAAGACTTTGGTTGAGGTCAAAGAGAATGTATGGACAGACATCACAAAGTCCATAAATGAGATATGGCCCATGATCCAAATCATGTTTGAGCAGAATGAGTTGGTCCAGAGGAGAAAACAGGCTATTGAGAAGATCAAAGTAGAATTGGGAGACATGCCAACACAGGCAAATGAGATCATCAAGTTCCTAAATTCTAAGACCAGGGAAGAGTTGGAAGAGCTAAAGATTGAAGACGGAACCGAGACCATCCTTGAGGTCAAAAGAGTTCTGACCAAGAGAGGACTAATGCTTCAGCTAGAAGAAAATTTTCAGGTAATGGACTAGGGGGTACAAAGGTTTTTCAGTAAGATTGAGGCTCTTCAGAAGAAAGGTCTACCTAGTCTGAAGGTTATTAATGATAAACTGATGACACTCCCAGATTACAAGAAGAGATTGGCTGAGGTGTCTAAGGATAGTTCAAAATTTGCAGGCATACAAGGGAGCATCACCGAAAAAGAATTCCTAGACGCCCTTTAGTGGGACATCAGTATCCAACACGAGATCCGATACATATTCCTCACCAAGCCTACATTCGCCAAATATACAAAAATGGACGAAGTGTATCGAAGACTGCTCAAAGTCACTGTGCCTAGTCATCTCAGATGGGAGGAACTCTGTGATCTGCTCGATTAGCAGATGAGTTGTCCAGGTCCAGTCACCTATCCAGTCATATGAGGTCGTACAAAGGCTTCATCAATGGTCTACCCAAAAATCAGCGTGCAGTTACACCAAGTCATCAAGCAGTTCCTAGATTTAGGAGATTTGTTAAATTAGTTAGGCTAAAAATAGATTTAACACATCCTGATCATTTATGACAAGAACGTTTGTAGTTTGAGTTATAAATACTTCACCTTTTGAAGTATTGGGGGTTGTTGATCTTCACACCCTGATGCTATCAGACTGTAACATTTTTTGAAGAGATCTTCCATTAATAAAAAGGAGGCACTTTTATAGGATTCTTGCGTGTATTCACTGGTGATGTTTATTCTCTAAGTTGAATGTTATTCTTTCTTTGTGATCATATTGTTTTCTGAAACTAATCTTTAAGAGTAATGAATGTTGCAGGATTTATATTGGATACCCTGTTTCCATCTCGAAATATTTAGTGTTTATCTTCTGGTGTTTTCAATTAAGAAATTCTTAACTGCTTCTTAGTTGAATTTATCTTTCTCATCTTTTTTTCTGCCCATAATTTAAGTTACTAAAAGATCCAGTGAGTATATTATCTCGCCTTGTAGAAGTCTTCTTTTGGATTTCTAGTTTGTATCTCATATTTATTAAAACACTGACCCCATAGCCCAATGGATGTGTAGACTGTCTCAACCAATTCACAAAACACTCTTACAACAAAAACGACCTATTTCTTTACTTAGCCTAATATCTAAAATTGGAAACATAGCTAAATCATATAGAGAGATCCCTCTCTGAAGATGGAAGGGCTAGATCCCAACTTCAAAATTGGTTGGATAAAGTTACCTTTGTAGATTTCTTCTGTTTTCAACCTCTAGGAAATTTACCAAGTGCTAACATAGTGGCGACTATGTTGGGGAACAGAACATAAAATTTATAATTTCACATTTTCTTTTCCCTAAAATGAAAGTTTGTTCCTGGAATATTGCAAATTTAAGAAAGAAGTAATGTTTAGAGGTTGATTAAACTTTGTACATATTATTTTCGGACTCACAAAACTAAAAAAATATATATATAAAAATCCAAAAGAATTATGGCTCCCAAGAAGGTTTATACTTGATCTCATCCCGACCCAGAACCTGCGATAGTGACAGATAACCCTGAACAGTTTCTCAGGAAAAAGACCTTAGCTGAAGGTTCAGTGAGTCATATTCCCCTTCATAAGTCCCTTTCCTTTTCAGGGAAACCTATTATCTCTCAAAACCCTGACCTTGATACTTTTCCACAGCAAAGCCTAGTTAGAACACGGTCTGATAGTTTTGTGACTGGAATCATCTTTGACCCGACTATTTTGCAACCCCGAACCCCCGAAGTTCCATCTCCCATAACTAAACCGCAAATCACTCCCTCAGTTTTATCCAACCCCTCCTCATCCTCGTCTTCAGTCGCTACCTCGCCGATCATCCAGGTTGTCGTCCCACCTCCTCCACCCATCATGGCAGCTCGATATGCTCCTTTGGTGTTGTCTATGCCGCTACATTCCATGCCCCAAGACTATCAAACAAGACTTCCACAGTTCGATGCAACATGACCTTTAAACGCCCAACAACATGTTGACAAAATTAATGATTATTTTGACCTGCAAGAAGTTGATGAGGTTGACGTTCAAATGAGATTGTTTGCCCAAAGTTTGACAGGTGATGTCAAGAAATGGTACAAAGCTTTACCTGCCACCTCAGTCCCTGACCTTGTCGCGTTCCAAAGGAGTTTTCTTGACAGATGGGAGGTAAAGAAAAACCCTCTCCAGATATTGTCAGAATACGAGAATATAAGAAGAAATCAAGGTGAGACAGTACAAGATTACTGCACCCATTTCAATAACCTATACAATGCAATTTCAGCCGAAATCAAACCTCCACAGAGCCTAGCATTGATAAAATTCCCTGATGGTTTTGATGCTGATATGTCGTACCAACTAAGAGAAAGAAATGCTACCACCCTGGAAGACATGTAGAAAAGTGCTATAAGTGTGGAGGCCAATCTGTTGGCAAAAATGGCACGTCAGAGGTTAGCAAGGAGAGTCACGATCAAAGAAGAACCTTCCACATCAAACTCAGATTCCAAACCGGATTCTTTAGCTAGAGCAGTGGAAAGAATGATGGAAAGACTTACTATGTCAGACAGAAATCCTCCGAGAGAAAACCCACCAGCTCCTCAGGTTCAAAACCCTAACTTTAGGAGAAACCCTCCTCAAATCAGACAGAAAGATCCTAGGGATCAAAGAGAGTAGAGGGGTCCAGATCAGCAGATCAGACCTCCTCTACAGGAAAACTATGTTGATGAAGGGGAGGAAGTAATCGAAGAACTGGAGGATACTCACATAAATCTCTTGGGAATTCACGAAAACGAAGCTATTTTCCTTACCCAAGAAGAGCAAGAACTCTTTCTTCTCAATCAAACAAAAGCAAGTGAAGAAGCTGAAGATGCAAAATAGATGGCATTCAAAAATGCCATTTTGGAGGTACACCGACAGTACAATCTGTGGAGTAAAAAGATAGAAGGGAATTCTCCAAAAAAGACGATTGAAACGAAGAAGGTGGTCGAAACCAAGAAGGCCTCCGAGCCAGCTTCCGAGAATATTCCTGAGAAGAGCACTGCAGATGCTCTCATGAAGAAAAACCTTACCATTCTGAAAAGGCTGTCACAGCCCGAGGTTTCACCTATTAATCCACCTAGTACTTCTGAGCAGAAGAATATGGTGGACAAACCAGAATTGATGAGCCAAGGCAGAGCTCCTACACCCTTTAGCCTTGAGGGGGAATTGGCCAAAGTAAAAATTCCCATCCCACTTACCGAGTTGATGAACAAAGACGTTTATCGTTCAAAGGTGATTAAAGCACTGACCATTGAACCCAACATAGGAACGAAGACCTTAACCATTGGATCAACAAATTATTCAGACACTATGAACCTTACTGATGATCAACCCGAGCTTCTTTTCGAACCTGAAGTAGATGGTTGAGATGATACTGGTGAAGTCGCTCCTTTTTACATCAGTCTAAACATACATGACCTTATCTTTCATAACACTATGCTAGATTTGGGTGCTTCCCACAATCTGATGCCCAAAGCAGTAATGGAGAAACTAGGACTGGAGGTCACCAGACCTTACAAGGATTTACACTCATTCGACTCCAATAAAGTTAGATGTATTGGTTTGATCAAGGACCTATGCATCACCTTGGTTTAGATTCCTGCAAAGAGCATGGTAATGGATGTGGTGGTTGCAGACATCCCACCAAAGTATGGAATGTTGTTATCCCAGTCTTGGGGGGCTAAGTTGAGAGGAACCCTGCAGTTAGATATGTCTTATGCCACTATCCCAGTTTTCGGGCAACAAAGAAGGCTATACCGAGAAACATTGATGAAGTACATGGTCAATAGCCAAGAGAAACCGCACAACTATCCCCTCTACTCTGCACATTCCGATTTAGATTCATTCATCTTGTATAATGATGGTGACCCGGAAGAGCAAGATACTCAGCTGATGGAAGACACATCGAGTCAAGATGAAGGACAAGAAATCATTGAGGTAGCAAGGATGAAGAACGTGATAACTGAAGAGTTACCCGCTGATTTCTGGAGCATGGATTTTGATGGAGCTGTGAGCAAAGAAGGAGCTAGAGCAGGAGTATGGCTGCATAATCACAGAAAAAGGTATTCAGAAAACCATTCTTACAAATTACATTTCCAATGCACTAACAATATTGCTGAGTATGAAGCCTTGATGCTTGGTATGAAGCTTTTGAAAAGAGTTGGTGCTAAACAGATAATGGTAAGAGGTGACTCTGAATTGATAATCAAGCAAATCAAAGGTGAGTACGCTGTGAAACACCCATGTCTTAGAGCTTATAGGAACATCGTTCTTGATGCCTTGAGATGTTTTACTGAAGTTGACTTGCAGGTAATGCTGAGGGGACAAAACATTCTGGCAGACAGATTGGCTACATCAGCAACCACCTGTAAGATTCCTTTCCACCCGACTCATCCATACACTGTTGAGGTGAAATGTAGACCAACCATTCCCGACAATATCAGGTACTGGCAAGTGTTTGGTAATGATGATCAAATCGAAGACTTTCTACAGTGTAAAAACGATTTTGAATGTACAAATGTAGATTTAGAGAACGAAGATGAAAATGTAAATAGTTTTGATTTTGAAATTGATAGTGTGAATACCGTAGATTCAGGAGAATTAGGCAATGACGAAATGGACGTTGATGTTTTACAGTTGAAAATCAATGTTTTGCCTAGAGGTCTTGTTACTTTAGAGGACTTGTTTGACTTTAACGACGTATCCAAAAAACCAAAACTCGAAGCCCATGGATAAGAGGTAGAAGACTGCAATATAGGGACTAAAGAGAAACCCAGGATAGTCAAACTATCTAAATCATTACCCCCAGAACAAAAACTCAAATACATTGAGTTGTTCAAAGAATATTTGGATGTTTTTTCCTGGGTCTATGAAGATTTGAAAGCCTACGATACCAACATCATACAACATAGGATTCCAATAAAAGAAGACCAAAAACCGTTTAGGCAGAAACTTAGGAGGATAAATCCCAAGTTGCTCCCTCTGATAGAAAAGGAAATCAAAAAAATGTACGATGCCAAAATCATAGTTCCACTGCGCTTTTCCAAATGGGTCTCTAATTTGGTCCCTACACGTAAGAAAACTGGGGAAATCAGACTCTGCATAGATTTCCGAAATATGAATAAAGTCTCCCTGAAGGATAATTACCCCTTGTCGAAAATGGACCACATCCTGCAAAGAGTGGTCGGGTCCAGTCGAATCTCTCTGTTGGATAGTTTCTCGAGTTACAATTAGGTCCTAGTTCACCCGGATGACCAAGAAAAAACCACTTTCACCACACCATGGGGCACTTTCATGTATGTGAAAATGCCTTTGGGTCTGATGAACACAGGAGCCACATTCCAGAGGGCGATGGATATTGCTTTCGTGGAAGAATCGGGTAAGTTTATTTGTTGATACTGAGAGGGGGGTGAATCAGTATCAAGTACAATTTAAAAACCTTTTTCAACTTATACTTAAACCATTCAATTATATCCAATGATAAATGAACAATAGTATAAG
>JZKD02S1341458.1:0-13454 GCA_000966675.3 Picea glauca
CTCTTCGCCTTCTTATCCAACTTTTTCCAATCATCTGATGAGGTTCTTGTAGGTGCAGTACCTGGATCCACCGTGATCCACTGATCTCTATCCACCAATAGATCTTCCATATTGAGCTTCCACAGCTCAAAACATTTCCCATTAAACTTCTTGATCTCCATTTTTGAATTGCTCGCCATTTCTTTTCACCTGAAAAATCAATACCATAGATCACCCATTGTAACAAGGCTTATCAAATTCCTGAGCCAAACCCTTGACCACAAAAGTGTCCCCCTAAAGCCAACAAATCTTTAATACCAAATGTATATTTTAACCTTGCACAATATTTATTGCAAACATATTTTCAGTAAAAGAACAGAAAAGATACAATGGAAAATACAAACATTACACATATTTTCCCCTGGAAACCCAAACCGGGAAAACCAGCATATTATATATGCATTCATAGTGATACATTGTTTACAATACAATATACATATAGGATCCAATGGCACCCAAAACCCTAACCCAATGAACTAGATTAGTTAGCAACCCTAATTCCTTAACCACGAATAGAAAACCACTGGCAAAAACCATGTGCCAAAAAACCGCCCAACAATGGAAACGAAAATCGAGGCAACACAAAAAATGAGGCAAAAATACGACATGTTTCCTGAGGCAAAAAAAAATTCTTGGGGGCGATGCCCCTGCACCCCCCCTCAAACTCAATAGAAGTGACAATACCATGTACATGCTTACCAATTCCACCACTATGTAACCCATTTGTTAATGCAAGTCAGAACCAATGCCTCTAGTATGCTTCTCAAAATTAGGTGAAGGTATGCTCATGAGCAGCTAACAATGCATAAGAAAAGAGGGTCAAATATACTCTTGCAAAGTGTCAAGTACGTCTTCATCCTCCCATAATTCACCATAGTTAGTATAAGATTTTTCATAGTAGCCACTAGTATTAGAGATACGTCAAAAGAAGAAAGAAGTGTTTGTAAGAAGTACAGAATATGCTCTGGAAGAGATTCAAGTGATTCTTCCTTCTCCCCAAATTCAACATTCATTGTTTGAAAGACAAGTTCCAAGGTCATTTTCATCATAGTAATACTAAATGCCTAGCTGTCACTTGTTTATTGTACCTTTTGGAAGTAGAAGAAATGAAAGTTTGAAAATTTTTAATGCAATCCTCAAAATGACCTTTAGTACTTCTTGTACAAGCTATGTAACAAGGCGCACCCCCCAGGGCCTCCATGTTTGTATCCCGCATGTCGGATACAGACATGCTAGGACATCTCTAACACATACTAAACACATGTTAGGCACTTGTATTTCGATGTCCTTGTGTCATGTGACTTAGTGTACAAGGTTATGATTGAGGTGCCTTGTATTCTAGATGGACTTATCCTTCTCAGCCAATTGTGAAAGTAGGAGATCATAATCACTCTCCAAGCTTGATACTCATCAAATAGCTTGACATTGTCTTTCTATAGGGAAACAACCTCCAAACAACAATGGGTAATAGAGTCATGTAATGAATTGACCTAATCATGACACTAGATGTTAGTTCCTTGCAATGAAAAATCATGCTCATGGACATTGGTAATATTATCTATAGAAAAATAACTTTTTCATGAATTTGGGTGTTATTATTGCAAAGAAGTACCTGCTCATGAAGCATGATATTATCATCTTGCAAAGAAGAAAAACACTCATGACGTCGAGCAATAGGTACCCTGCAATGAAGCAATCTCAACACAATGATTGGCATTAATATCCTACAAGGAAGCGAAGTTTGTTATTAGCAGTGTGTAAAGAAGCAACCTTCTTCTAACAACATTTCCAAAAACAATCTTCTTTTCATGGAGAAACTCTTCTTCTTCATGGCCTTTAAAAATGAGAAATTATGAATCTTCTTCATCAATACCATCGAGTTTGCATGTAAACCAAATAGACACACACACACATTCATGCATTATGCAACTATCAATATGTTGAAAAGTGTATGACTAGGGAACACAGGATGTGAGGGCTCCTGAGAAAAGGAAAATATTTTTTTTTCTTTGAAAAAGGACCATATAAAAAAGTATTCCCTCCTCAAAGGAAATAAAAATAAATTTTTTTACGTTTTCTAAAAAAACTCACTTTTTCACCTTTTTATGTTTTCACTTTTAAAATTTACCTCCAAAGGTTATGTTTTTCATGATAGTAGGGGCATGGATTGAACCTCGGTATCCCCCTTTCTACCAAAAACTCTTACCAAGTATCTTAAGAGACACCTTGCTATATAAAGGACGAAAACAAGAATTTGATCATTTTGTTGTGTACTCAAAATCAAAATAAAATAATAATAACAATACTAATAGTAAATACCCAAACCTATGCAAATGAGATAAGGAAGAAGGGGGCTTGGACCGAGCTATAGAGGTTGACCTGATCAATGCAATCACCACAGAGAAGGGAGTGCAGAAAGGGTTCACATTTCCACCACAAAATATTCCCACAAACATTCCTCCATAGGAAAATATTATTGAAACACACACAAGTGATGAGAGGGCACACATTGGTAGGGTACGCACTGTTATGGGCGAACCAAGCTATAGGAGGCTCATTTTAGAAATAGACACAATGAAAGGAAAAGGTTTAACTTGCACCATGGGGGTTCTATAGAAACATGAAGGGGCCAAGTTGCCCATGAACAAATCAAGCTTGTTGTATCCCATGCCTCAGAGGTTGCTTTATTCATCGATTTCAAGAACTAGGGTTTCACCCAATAAGAAGAAATGAAACAATTGGATTAAGGGTTCCAATTTATGAAACCATACCTTAGGATTGAATGGAAAATGTGGTCACCTAGTCCATGCCTAAACAAGCTTGCAGCATCTCACGGAACTCAAAAATGTTGATCCGTTAGGATTTCATGCCCTAAGGAGGTATTGGCCAAGAGTCCCTGAAATGGTTTGGGATGCGGCTTACAACTATGCATAAAACAAAAACTGAGACTCGGATTGAGGAACCATCAACTTCGTTGGATTCTTTGCATACAATTTCAACTAGAACACCCCTCACTCTCGTGTGCCATGCCTCAAAAGTTGCTTTACTCATCGATTTTAAGAACTAGGTTTTTCTAAGTTAGAAGCAATGCAACATTTTGATTAAGGGGTCCAATTTATGAAACTGTGCCTTAGGAGCAGATGGAAAAATTGGTCACTCAGACCATGCCTAAAAAATCTTGCAACATCTCACGGAACTCTGCTATGTTAGGTTTTTATCCCCCAAGGAGGTATTGACCAAGAGTCCCCGAAATGGTTTGGGATGCGACTTGCAACTGGGCATAAAATGGAAATCGAGACTCGTATTGAGGAAATGTCGACTCGCTTGGATTCTTGGCATAGGATTTCAAGTAGAGAACCCCTCAATCCTGGGTCCCATGCCTTGAAAGTTTCTTTATTCATTGATTTTGAGAACTAGGGTTTTGCTCAGTAAGAAGTGATGCAACATTTGGATTAAGGGGTCCAATTTATGAAATCATGCTTTAGGAGCATATGGATAATGTGGTCATATATTCCATGCCTAAAAAAACTTGCAGCATCTCATGGAACTCAAAAATGTTGCTACATTAGGTTTTTATGCCCCGAGGAGGAATTGGCCAAGAGCTCCGAAATGGTTTGGGATGCGACTTGCAAATGGGAATAAAATGAAAATCGAGACTTGGATTGAGGAACCATCGATGTATCATCATTGTGATATTTTCTTTGTACGTGTCTTCTTGGATTAATACACTAGTGTTCGTGAGGAAAACCTAGGAGAAGTTATGATGTATAAAGAACATGTCCTTGTTGGGATCTTGCTCTTGTAAGATGCTTGGGTTTGTTCTTGTGAGTTACACATTGGAGATGATGAAATTATTGATAATATTGTGCTTAAATTCTTATTTACAATTGAGTTAGAGATGTAGGAGGAGAAACATTGGTCTCTTTTTTTTCCTTTATTCATTCTATTTTTTACTTTTTCACTCATTTCAGGAACTAGGTTTTCTTGAGCATTCTTGAAGTATAGGATGTTAGGGTTTCTTCTCTAAGGAGGTAAGGAGTTATCTTTTCATGAAAAACCCAGGGTTTTACGTATTGAGGAGGAAGAGAAAAGGAGATTCCTTGCATGAGGACAAGGAGGACTTGTTAGTGTGATCTTATCTTATTGGAGTCTCTTCGTTGGAGCTAGGATTTTTGTGTTTTTTCCCTGAATAGGGTTTTGGAGATCTCGGAGGGTTGTACTGGATTATAGTAAGAATCCAAAAGTACGTAACTAAACTTCATATCCTATGCATATATATGATCATGTTATGATCATAGGTTGGATGGGTTTCAATTTTCAGTTTGTGGATGATGCAACAAAATTTTTGAATGTTAATTGGTTTTGGTGTTATTAGTTCTATCCATAAAAAAAGTGGACTATGTGCTTCAATCCAAGGAGGTAAGTAAGCAAGACTCATCATGTTTGGGTGAAAATACTTGGACTGCTCCTAAAATTATGGCCCTTAAAGATATTAAAGGTTATAGGGGATAACTTGGGAACTTTTTTATAGATGGATGAAATTTTTATCGGTGATGATTTCAAAATGGTGGCTCAAATATTGGTGGAGATGGAATTAAGGGAGGCACTTCTAGAGGCCATCGATATCAAAGTTAATAGGTGGAACTATACTAAAAATTTGGACTATGTGAATGTTCCCTTTCGGTGCACAAGGTGCCATACATATGTGCATTTAGCTAAATATTAATTTTTGAAGTTCACAAGGGGGTTTGGAATAAGAATTTTTCTCAATCTCTCATTTCTTTGGAGGCTAGGAGTGGGTATGGGTTGAAAACTAAGATGAGAGTTTCTTTGAAAGAATAATTGGCATATGTTATAAGAATCAATGAGAAGGAGATGAAAGATGTAATATCCATGTCCTATACATATATATGATCATGTTATAGCATAGGTTGGATGGGTTTCAACTTTCATTAGGTGGATGATGCAACAAAATTTTTGAATGCTAGTTGGTTTTGGGGTTCTTAGTTCTATCCATGAAAAAGTGTACTATGTGCTTCGATCCAAGGAGGTAAGTAAGCAAGACTCATCATGTTTGGGTGAAAATACTTGGACTACCCCTAAAAGTATGGCCATTAAATATATTAAAGGCTATAGGGGATAACTTGGGAACTTTTTTAGAGATGGATTAAAGTTTTATAGGTGATGATTTAAAAATGGTGGCTCAAATATTGGTGGAGATGGACTTAAGGGAGGCACTTGTAGAGGCCATCGATATCAAATTTCATAGGTGGATATATACTCAAACTTTGGACTATGTGAATGTTCTCTTTAGATGCATAAGGTGACATACATATGCTCATTTAGCTAAAGATTACTTTTTGAAGTTCACAAGGGGGTTTGGAATAAGAATTTTTCTCAATTTCTCATTTCTTTAGAGGCTAGGAGTGGGTATGGGTTGAGCACTAAGATGAGATTTTCTTTGAAAGAAGAATTGACAGGTCTTATAAGAATAAATGAGAATAATATTATATAGGTAACAAACTTGGAATTATTCATCTACTATACATATATACGATCATGTTATGATCATAGGTTGGATGGGTTTCAATTTTCAGTTTGTGGATGATGCAACAAATTTTTGAATGCTAGTTGGTTTTTGGGTTCTTAGTTCTATCCCTAAAAAATTGGACTATGTGCTTCAATCCAAGGAGGTAAGTAAGCAAGACTCATCATGTTTGGGTGAAAATACTTGGACTACCCCTAAAATTATGGCCCTTAAAGATATAAAATGCTATAGGGGATAAATTGGGAACTTTGTTATATATGGATGGACGTTTTATAGGTGATGATTTCAAAATGGTGGCTCAAATATTGGTGGATATGGACTTAAAGGAGGCACTTCTAGAGGCCATTGATATCAAATTTCATAGGTGGAACTATACTCAAACTTTGGACTATGTGAGTGTTGTATTTTGGTGCACAAGGTGCCATACATATGTCCATTTAGTTAAAGATTTATTTTTGAAGTTCACAAGGGGGTTTGGAATAAGAATTTTTCTCAATCTCTCATTTATTTGGAGGCTATGAGTAGGTATGGGTTGAGCACTAAGATGATAGTTTCTTTGAAAGAAGAATTGTCAGATGTTATAAGAATTAATGAGAAGGAGATGATAGAGGTAACAAACTTGGAATTATTCATCTCCTATACATATATATGATCATGTTATGATCATAGGTTGGATGGGTTTCAATTTTTAGCTGGTGGATGATGCAAAAAAAAAAATTAATGCTAGTTGGTTTTGGGGGTTCTTAGTTCTATCCCTAAAAAATTGGACTATGTGATTCAATCCAAGGAGGTAAGTAAGCAATACTCATCATGTTTGGGTGAAATTACTTGGACTACCCCTAAAATTATGGCCCTTAAATATATTAAAGGCTATAGGGGGTGACTTGGGAACTTTTTTAGAGATGGATGAAAGTTTTATAGGTGATTATTTCAATATGGTGGCTCAAATATTGGTGGAGATGGAATTAAGGGAGGAACTTCTATAGGCCATCGATTTCAAAGTTCATAAGTGGAACTATACTCAAACTTTGGACTATGTGTGTGTTTCCTTTCGATGCACAAGGTGTAATACATATGTTCATTTATCTAAAGATTAATTTTTGAAGTTCACAAGGGGGTTTGGAATAATATTTTTTTCTTAATCTCCTATTTCTTTAGAGGCTAGGAGTGGGTATGGGTTGAGAACTAAGATGGGAGTTTCTTTGAAAGAAGAATTGGAGGATGTTATAAGAATCAATGAGAAGAAGATGATAGAGGTAACAAACTTGGAATTATTCAAAGGAGGATCCTTGAGCTATGGTAGGGGGAGATGAAAATGTTTAGATCCACCTTTAGCCTATGGATATAGTCCAAGGGCCATAGGATATGAAGCATATGTTGATAAAATGCTTCTAAATGTAGGACATCCACAAATATCCTCGATATTAGGTTTAAATACATTGAATAACCCTCAATTTAGGATATGACTAATGAGTTTAGTCCCCTTAAGCTTCATAAGTAGCATTGGCCTCATTTGGGGGATAGTATCCTGAAACCCTCAATTATTTATGGTTGAGGTAGGGGGAAGAAAGGTTCTAGACTAGGGAGAGAGGGTTTTAAAACTTCTTCAAAAAATCAAAAAGAAAAGGTCCTTGGTGTGCTTAATATTGTTCCACTTTCTAGGGGGGACTAATTACCCTTAGCCAATTTCTTGACTTCCTCTTCAAAACAGGTTTCAACTTGCATGAGTATATCTCTCATAGCAACTCAGGTATAGCAAAGAGGAAATCATGGTGGAGTTATAGGTCAAAGGGGGAATCAATTCTAAAGTAGAGAGAGTCGAATCCTGAGGGGATATGGGGAGAAAACCATTCCTTAGTCATGCATAGGATAAGGAATTGAGAGGGGTCAAAAAGGGGGGGAGGATCCATTGTAAGGGCCCTTAGAACAAGGTGTGCCCTTGGAAAATTTTACTAGTGATTATGTTATCCACTTTACATAAGGGTTTTGAGAAATGCCCCAAAAACCAATGCTCTACTAAGATTGGTGGAAATTCATAAACCTGATATAATCTTGATTTAAGAGACATAGATGGAGAGAAAATGACATTTTGGGATTTATCCAAATTTATGAAAGAATGGGAGTTTCTTTATGTATATTCTATAGGGAGATATAGGGGGATGATCACTAGATGGAGAAAGAGATTATTTGGAATTGAGAATTTTGCATTTCTTGTATTAGTCATAGGAGCATAACTCTTCTCACTAGAGTTGGGGAGGCTCTACTTAGTGATCAATTTTTATGGACCTTATGAAGATATGGTTCAATTTTGGGAATTGTTGCTTTCAAATTCTGTTGTTAAAAATTAAAGAGTGACAATAGGAGGGGATCTCAAATTTACATTTATAAGATCAGAAATTTTTGAACCAATGGCCAGGGTTGATCCACTAGCTATATTTTTTATTCACAAGTAGGAGGAGACAATGCTAGTTGATTTAGAACCCATTAAGATCATAGTTACATGGAAAAATAAAAATAAAAAGTAGGAGATGATGCATTTTCCAAAGGGTTTCATGAGTTTTAAGTGTCAAACAATATCATGTTTATTGAATAAATAATTGGATCTTCGATAGAGGCAAACAGAGAATAGGATCATCTCTCGATGATATTGCACATAAAATAATAAGATAGAAATATTTCAAGTGCATTCAACTTTAATCCTACATTAATTGAGGATCAATGGTTTATTGAATTGGTGAATGTTGAATGGAAAAACTATGATGGGGCCATGAGTGACCGTACCAATTTTTATTTTGTAGCTAGTCTAAAAACATTCAAGATGGCAGAAGCAACTCATCCTATAAAAAATTTAAAAGTATAGATCAAGGCTTAGTCTCTGTGGAAACGCAGATTTCATATTTCTTTGCAAATGATAGAAACATTTATAGAAGAGTCCAAATCCCAAGTAAGGGCTTCAGGAAAAACTAGGAAGGATTTATTGGCAATAAAATAATCTTAGTGGTGCATACTAGAGTAGAGTCATTTGGATAGCTAGTGGGGATGAAAACTCTAAGTCATTTCATAATTTTTATACTCATGGGAAAAACATTAACACAATACGGGAGATGCCAAATCTTGATGGAAGTAACGCTAGAAATTTTCAGGCAATTGCAAAATTAGGGATTTAACATTTCCAAAATTTGTATAAAGCGCCTGAAAGGGATAATTTAGAAATCATTATAAATCTTGCTACCTACTTTCTTAGGTTTGTTAGTGAAGAATCCAATGATTTATTACCAGAAGAGATTTCAAAGGAGGAATTAAAATTTGGCATGGCTTCTTTCCAAAAGGAAAATATCTCGAGTCATGATGGATGGACAATGGAGTTTTTTTAATGGGTTTTATGAATTGAGATAAGAATATCTGCTAAGAATTGTGGAAGGGCCCATGAACACTGGAAAGATCCAATGTTATTTAAAATTTCTCATTCGTAGATATTATCCCAAATAAGGAAACCCATCAACATTTGATGACTTCATACCCATTTCACTCTATAATTGTATATAAAAGATAATATCAAAGTTCATAGCTTCCAAGGTGGAGAAAAATTTATCAGTTTGGGTTCTTTAGTGGAAAACAAATTCACAATGAAATAGTGGTAGCACCAAAAGAAACACACTCAGTCACACTCAACATCAAGGTTCTCAACACCAATCACACTCAATCACACTCACAAGAAGGGTCTCATCATCAATCACACTCAATCACACTCACAAGAAGGGTCTCAACATCAAGGTCCTTTACTCCAACCCGAGGTCTAAGACAACATTGCCCCTTGTTTCCATTACTCTTCCTTCTTATATCAAAGGGTTTAAGTAGAGTGATCCTAGAAGCCAAAATAGCATGGTCTATTAGAGGACTCAAGGTTAGTAGGAGTTAGTTTCTAACTTATATTTTCTTTGTTGATGATGTCCTTTTGTTCTATGACGGATCCTTGAGTGAAGCCTCTAAATTAAGGGGGATTCTAAATTTAGATAATACAACCACTAGTAAGGATATTAATATGTTCAAGTCTCTAATTTATTTCAATGTTATTAAGAAGGCTCAAGAGATGATATTTCTTCAATAATTTGATTTTCAAAAAATTGATTTTCAAACAGGGATAAAATACCTAGGTTTCTATATGAATGAAAAATGGCCATGGAATTCAAGATTGGAATTGGCTAATTGAAAATTTTGAAAAGAGGATTAATTTATAGTGTAACAGGTGGTTATCAAGAAGAGGTAGGTTGAAATTAGTCAAGTTGGTATTGGAGGCAATCCCTATATACTCGTACATTATTCCTTCCATCCTTGTAAGAGTTCTTGAGAAGATCAGAAGGAAATGATTTAAGTTTTTATGGACAGACAAGAAGAAGAAAGAGGGTATACCATTGGTAAAATGGAAAGGATTAGAAAATCCAAAGGGAGAGGGAGGATAGGATCTCAAACAAATTCATTTCTTTGGATGATATTTGGCTACAAAAATCATATGGATACTCATTTATTACCCAAGAAAAATTATGGAAAGAGATAGTTGTTCATAAATATATTGAACCTCTATCTTTGGTAGAAGGGATAAGAATTCAAAACAAGTCTATAAATAATGTTCCTTTTGTCTGAAATGAAATTTGTTAGCATTTTCCCTTGGTATGTAATTAGCTAGTGTGGAAAGTGGGTAATGGAGAGACTATAATAATTGGGTAGACCCTTGGGTAGGCTATGGTAAATTTTATTGGTTGTCAGATGACTTGATATAAAACTTGAAGGGAATTTTCATTTATACTCTAGATCATGTGGTGGATCACGTGCCATAAACATATGGCATCAAATGTAGATATTAGCAAAATTATTGGGATTTGCAAGAGAGAATGCAGCACAATGACAATGTTATGTGGAACTTTATCTCATGTTCATGTAAGGATTAGGGATGAGGCATATAGTTTAGTTTGGTCCAAGAATCATATTCTAAGATAATATGTTGCAAATCTAGGGTACAAAACTATGTTATGTAATGCACAACAAGACAAAATCATGGTGGTGGTAGCCCCTTTGGAATATTAGAGCTCCTATGAAGACATGTGTTTATATGTGGTTGGTGTTGAGAGACACGATACTTCTTTGAGATCATTTGCAAAGGATAAGTAAGCAAGGACTTGGCATGTGTTCACTTTGTAAAATGGATGAAGAAATTATCACCCATGTATTAGTGAAATGCACCTATGTTAGAGTGGTTTGGGATAAGGTGCAAAATATGGCAGGAGATAAAGATGCATGGCCAGAGGACTCGGTGGAAAACTATTTGAACTTTGTACGAAGCCAAAAAGTACATATTTTTTGATAGATTCTCTTGTGAAACATAAAAACACAATATAAATTTAGACAAGAGTGCCCATAAAGGGAGGGAAGAGCTTCTAGTGAGAGGAGTTGAGGGTTCGAAACAAGTAAAATAATACTAAACTACAAGAATCAATTAAATTTATATAAAAATGTAAAGTGTTTCAATGGGAAAATTCATGAGGTTTTTCAAAAACACCCCATTATGTGGGTGATGTGATAGGTTCGACAGGAAGCAATCACACATGAGACCCATGAAGGAGACTCGAGACTATTGAGAGCCAAGTCTATTAATAATGAACAAGGATAACTCAAGTCGAGGGGCACTCCACTAGACTAATTTAATGAAATGGATATGGCCTACATATCAAAATAAGTAGTCAATGTCAACACTCTTTGTTAACCTTTTGTGGTGCCCTCAGATAAAGTTCTATGGTGAGAATAGCAATGGAACGACTAGTTTAATGCAACAAGTCAATGTTGGTAAGGACCAAGTGTAAAGGACAAGACAAATTAACAAAATTAAATTCGAGTTGGAAAAAGAGATGGGAAGGAAGAACAAACCACCATACAAGGTTAGAACACCTTCAAAAAACCATCATAGGGTAGAGTAACATGAAAGTTCAAGTTTTTTGTGCTCCATTTTTCCCCCACATTGAAAAAAAAAATTCCCTATATAATCAAAGCATGGTTACCACCATTTTTAAATATTCACATCCAATTCATGATCCAAGGGAGAGAAGGCCCTATGAATGTTGGATGAGAATCCAACTTATTCAAATAGCATGCAAATATAAAAAAATTAAATGGAAGGGGAAAAGCCCTGCTAGGAAAACTATGTTTGTTATCAAGAGCCACAAAACATGGGTTAGTGTTTCCAAACTCCATAAATTGCAAGGAACATTCCACAAGTTCATAAAATTCAAAGGAAATAAAGGGAAAGGATGCACAAACGGGGAGCCATTGACAAAAACTAGGGAAAAAACAAGGCAAGGGATCCTTCAATACTATTGATACCTTGTTCTCCATCAAGATTACAAAGTCATTCCACTTTCTTTTTTTTGTAACATTTCTTTTCAAAAAGTGTAGGATATCGACCATAGTTGTCCTCCTGTCAAAACATGGCACATGGACTAGTTAAACTAATAAATATGTAATCATTTACTTTTTTCTAGGAAATAAAAAAAAATGTCATTTCACATAATAAATATACTTACAAACGTGCAAATCAAGGCATGTAGACCTTTTTGGCCACTGTGATGTGTGGCACCGAGTTTTGCAAGCCTAGCTTTGGAGGCCTTGTCCTGAAACAAACACTAAGTCAATTTAACTATGCATAAATAAAATATAAAAATCGTTTAAGAAATTTGATATAATATTATGAGAAAATTCAAATACATGTGTACTCTCCTTAGCGAACTTCCTCTATGCATCTGACTTCTCATATGATTTTACAAGTTCTTTCTATACTTTTAAATTGGCATCAATTGGCCTTTTTTTGAGCCTTTGCTCGGGAAGGAGTTTTTTTATCTTCTTTTTTTGGTTGCACCTGAATCTCTTGAAATTGTAAGACATTTGTCTTTTCACCTTTTTTACTGACCAACCTATGCCAAATTTAGACTCCATGTAGAGAGCTACAGATTCCTACGAGTACATTGGTATCTTTGAGAATGGAAAATGGAGATGGTATTTGAACCATTATAGGCATGATTCCTTCAACCTATTCACAAAAACCTTCCTAGCATCTGACATTCAGATTTTTCCTAAAACCATGTTGTATTATATCTGTGTATCATGGGTACCAATGCAAGATCCAAAACATGGTTTGGTGGAAGAAGTTTGTGTCCCAAGAGTAGCTTCAGCATTGGAGGTCTTCGCTCTATGTTCCAAATTATTAGAGGTTATCATCAATGATTTCCTCCTTGAACTTTTGCTCGATCCAGGAGTGGTTGGGAATCAATTGATTCCCTTTGACAGGGTTGATTTGCTTGCAATGTTTCAGGGGTGTTAGCGGATCGTTTTTCTATGTATCTTGCAAGCGTTTTCAAGTCTACACCTTCAAGTTTTTTAATGACCTCCATCCCCAATATAGAATCCAATGCCTCTTTCTCCTGGTCAGTCTCATGTCCCTAGATATATAAAATAAATTTTTTGTTTTAAATTTTTGAATAAAAAACTAAAAAAAAAGAAGAGAGAGAATTAGAAATCTATAAATTGACAATGACTTACCTTATTGTGGCTATAATATGCTTCCTTCCCTCTACTTGACATTTTAAGCGAGCTAGGGAAAATCCCTTCTATCACAATTTGGGCAAGTCGACTTGGTCATGATTTGGTAACAATTTTAGAAGGTGCTTATTTCTTCTCCCTTCTTCCTAGTTTTTTTTCCTCTTCTAACAAGGATAACCAAATTTCAAACTCAACTTTATATTATAGTGTTGTTTCAAATACAAAGTGTACAGAGTATTTGAAAGAAGATAGTGATTGTGAGAGAAAAGATGCTTTCTCAACT
>JZKD02S1341458.1:31611-42900 GCA_000966675.3 Picea glauca
AATCTTATAATTTGCAAGTAACTACGATGAGATAATTCTTCCTGTAAGAACTTGCATGTAAACATTCAACTGAAATTAAAGATAAATCTTCTAATTTAAATTGAATAGAGGATCATTGTATGTTATATCTGAGACATGAGATATGGGAAGTATGTGAAAAGGATTATCTCAAATAACAATAAATCATGCAGACGAAAGGCTATCATCATCTATCATCATATTCAGATAAGCATAACTTAAATTAAAACATGATACAGAAAGCTAAAGCTGTAATGTATTCTGTGTCATTCAATTCTGTATGTAAATGTCCATATTCTCGCCCCAGACCAAGATGATCATTGTTTACAAAATGATGGGTTTATATAGGTCTCAGGAAACATAATTGTTTATGTTCCTGAGATCAAATTTGTTTCAAAAAATGTGGGGGATGCAACCACCCTGATTCACCAAATATCAAAAAACTAACAACAACCTATTTCTAACTATTCAAAATGCATAGCAGATGTGACTGAGATATCTTAAACATGCATCATATCATCTTTGAAATCATAGGCTCCTGAATTATCCTGAAAAACAAAATAAAACAGGAATATCTCAGATATGTTTTTTAACATTAATTTAGACAATTCGAATTTTCTTAACTGGCTACAAAATCTTGCGATTTTGTAGCTAGTTATAATAACAAACAAAATCTCATTCTATTTAATAAACAAAAAGAACTAATTTGAAAATAAGCCTTGTTTAACAACCGAATAGTCTAACTCAAGAATGAAAAACAAACATGGTATTTATTCAAAATATCTTACCTTTGATCATACAATCAAATCTCATCATGAAACTTTGGAGTTAACGATGGTTGTAGCTGCTTCTACATTCTTAAAAATCACATGTCCTGTGGTATTTAATCATTTTTCTTTACCTTGTAAAACTGACTCGAGCCTTAAGTTTTCGCTCATTAACACACTGACTTGGTCTTTTAAATCCTTGACATGGGATTGCAGAACCGGTATATCTATGTAGTATCTGTCGATCCACGATCGGCACACATCACATTGTGACTGTAAGGAGTTTGCATTAGAACGAACAACATTATGGGTCGAAGAATCCTCCATGTGAATGGTAGATTTATCACAGAGGTGGATACAGGAAATTATGGGTTGTCCTTTAGACAAGGAGGCAAATTATTAACATAGTTATAGGGTGGGTCAGGGTACATCCAGAATGACACAGGGTCCTCTTCAGCAAGGAATTTGTCAATTTTTGAGTCTGAGCTTTCACTCACTTCAATCATGCTGATTGTGTCTTCATGGGGGTTTTTTTTATTTCGGAGACTTCGAGATATTAACCGACCAGCTCTTTTGTTTTTGAAATTTACATCAACACTACCTTTTAACTTCTTTCATGTAGGCTTCTTCAAAGTTTTAAAACAATCCTTTGGATGTGCAACTGGTTGACTGTCCTATTGAATGACCTTAGGGTAGCTCGAGGGTTCGCTATCAGGGGGAAAATCGCAGGCCTGAAGAGGTGGAGGAGAAGTCATTGGGTTCACAAGGGTTTCCTCAACGCATGGCTTATCCACTTCTCCCAACTCAAGGTTACCAAAACCATTTCGCGTAATGAACGAGTCCCAACAATCATTTTGTGACTGTAGCTAGTGCATGAGGATGATTTTAATGAGGCCATGGTGAAACAGACTTGAATCTGACCTCTATTTCCTAAATCTTTTTCCCATTTTATACAGACTTCTGAGTAGATAATAAGGCATATTCAACGGAAAGCCTATAAAACTCATAAGCAGGCGTAGATGATATAGGAAAACAATTATGAATCGTCCCTCACATGTGATGAATTGCTTCACTACAGCAAGTAAATCATGCCACCTAGGTTTCAAGAACGAAATTGGCATACCTCGATCACAGCTGGTTATTTTTCATGAGGTAAACAGTAAAGTCCAAGGGAATTCCTCCACTTCGCGTTTTTTAACCATTTTTGACCAACCGCTGGAAATCTCATGGCTTGACTTAAGAACTCTTCTGTTACTTCCAATTGCACATCACCGATTTTTTCCCTACAGCCATCAAAGGTTAAGGAAAACTCCTGGGTGACCTGAAGATTAAAACCCTTAATCTTTTCGATGAAAAAATGCCAACCATTCCTTTCCAAATCTTCCCTAGCATTATCATATGAGAGTAGGGTTTGGACGTCATTCAGTTCAACCCTTACCACTAGAGCCATGCCGAATGGACGGGTAATTAACACATAACACATAGGTAGGGTTTGCAAAAACGCAACAAAGCCATAGTCCCGAGCTTTATCAAAACATGTTGTGATGATTCAAACGATGGGCAAAGTGTTTAATCAAAACGCATGTGAAGAGTTTGTGGAACCCGAGACCACGCTAAGGAGTAATGGCATCCTGTACATTGTATGCCACTGTGGCATTGGGTACATGCTAAGACCAGAGTACTCTGAAAACATAATGCGCGCATCATAGTTTGATTGCAAAGTTAGGTCGGTTTACAAAATTGAATAGTAAAAGGTTTCATGAAAGAAATATAATCAAACATCAAACCAAAATCAATACAAAAAAATCGAATATCAAATGGAGGGGGTCTTTCATTCATATAACCACAAATCTCTTAGGCATGCTTAGAATCGAAAGGGACACAAACAAGGAGAGCAACATGCTCATAGCAAGAAACCACAATTTTGTAATAAACCATATGCTTTCAATGAAATTTTAAAACAGAATAGTAACGATAGTTGCAAGTTTTCATGCTTTCAGTCATGAAATGAAACATGAATACATGATAGGTAAAATGTGACGATTTACAACTGTCGTTTAGAGAAACGCTCATAAAGAGTAATAAAATTTCATAGACCTTGTGTAGGCAGCTTATAAAAATAATAATTACATAATCACTGCCAACAATGGCAACATGTTGGGAGAAGCAATTATCTCTATCAAATGAATGAGTTCAGGTTAGAATAATCAGAAAAAAAAAAAAATTGAATCGAAAACAACTGAAAATTTGTTTGAGCATGTCAAATAATTATGATGCAGTCCAGTTTCAGACAACTGTTATTTTTAAAGAAACGAAAACTGTTGACAATCTTAGCAAAAGAGAGCCACGATGTAAAGTTAAAATCTTCAATACTGTTGACAGGGTCACTGCTACCAGTAGGCGTCCATAGCCTCGATAGGGATGTCAATTAACCCACTCTGATATTTGTATCCTGTCAAGAAATTCCAGATCAGAACAAAGGACATTTAAGGTCAAAAGAAAATCCATAACTGAGAATTTTCTTTTACCTGACATTGCTTCACTGCCAGCGAGCCTGTTCAGTACCCCGACAAAATTATCTTAGCGTCATGCATGCATTTACCCACTGCCAGTAGACCTGTTCAGTGTCCCATCGGGTTTACAAGCACTTCCCACAGCTCTCTGAAAGTTTATATTATAGTATTTAAAGATATTCAATAGAGCGGGGTGACGCTGAAAATTCTAGTTTTTTTAACACATCTTTAATATGTCACAGACCTTGAAAAAAAAAATTAGTTGTCCTTCATCAAGATCTAGAAATAGTTTATTAATAAAACTGACTTTCAAGAATAGGGAGACATCGTTGAGTTGTTCTCTTAAAGAACAGGGACAGCATAAAAAGGATTTTCATAGATGGTCGTGAATACTTTCAATTGCAGATTGAAACCAAGAAAAGGCTTTTCAAACAATAAGTCATCTTCATCAGGGCTCCAATTTTCAGAGAAATACAACAATTGATGTTTTAACAACTTTGAGCAGTCATTTTCGAGGAGAAGTTTTTTTGCTTTCTTAGTCTGAGCTAGCCCGTGGTGGTAGGCATATGCGTTTCAAAAGAAAGACCAATAAGCAGAAATGAGAACCAAAACAAACCAGAAAAGAAAAACAAATAGTAAATAAAACAAAACAAAAAGGGTGTATGGGAGCGTCATCAGGAAAAGTATTTTTTTAGAGCTTGGCCATTCACCGGGAAGGTGTCTGGCTACCCCTCTAAATTTTGTAAGCAAAAGGAACTAGGAACCAGTTTCTTAGCAATTAAAAATGGTCCCAACCACAAGTTCTGAAACTTAGTATGCTCTCATTTTCCCTCATGAGGTTTGTCCCATTTTAGGACAAGGTCACCTACCTCAAAATTTTTGTCAGAGGCAGAATTGGAATCAAACCATTTTTTGACAATGAGTTGATGTTGATCCAATTTTCATTTTTCTTGAGCCCTCACCTCCTCTAACTTTAACAAAGAGTTAATTCAACTCTCCAAGGGGGGGACAATCTTCTTCCTGTACCTTCTGCGATAACTGCAGAGATGGAAGAAGGACATGTGCTGGAAGAATTGCTTCCCTGTCGTAAACGAGAAAGAAAGGTGAGTTACCCACAGTAGTTTTAGGAGTCACTCTATCAACCTAGATTGCATTCAACAGTGCGGTATGCCAGTTTTTATGGTTTTCGGAGACCGTTCTCTTGATAATTTTGATCAGATTTTTATTAGATGATTATGCCAAACCATTTCCTTGGGGGTAATAGCTGGCAGAGTATTTTAATTTAATTCCTTTTTCTAGAGCGAAATCACTCATTTCAAGAGACAAAAAATAGGAAGCATTGTCAAATACTAAGCATTCAAGAATACCAAAACGAGTGATGATATTTGAATTTAGAAAGGATATCACCTGGCTGGTATTTACAACTTTTAATGGGGTAGCCTCGGACCACCTAGTGAAATAATCTGTGGTTGTTATGATGTATTTATGTTTCTGTGAGGATACCAGATTGATTGGGCCTATAATATCCAGGCCCCACTGCTGAAAAGGGGAGTCTACCGAAACTGGTTGCAAAGGGAATGTTGGTTTCAGTATCCGTCCAGATGCCTTTTGAAAAATCACACACTTGCGACATAAGGTATGAGCATCTTTGAAAAGGGTAGGCCAATAATAAACTTCTCTTAATACTTTGTGGGCGGTGGTGTCTCCACCGAAATGCCCACCAGCTTCCCCTGCATGTAACTCCAATAAGACTTTTTTTGCTTCACCTTTTTCAAGATAGCGCATAAGTATTCCATCAAAATTTTGGCAAAACAAAATACCATTAATCAGCTGAAAAGAAGCAGATTTTAATCTTAGTGCTCTCCTTTTTTGGGGATCAAGGTGATGGGGAGCTGATCCGTATAAATGACAAAATTTGATGTTGTCGTACCTGGAACTAACAAGGTTTTGTGCACAGCAGATTTGATTTCGATAGTGATGATCTGGATTTAACATATCAGTTTCATTTTGTTGTCCTACAATTGAATCGGCGACCAACTTGCATAAACCTTGGCCTCTTACAAATTGTGTTAGGGTGATTTCTATGTCATATTCTTGTAAGGATGTGACCCAGTTTTCCCTTTTTTCGCCTAGTTCTTTCTGTACTAACAAATTTCTGACAGTCGCATAAGGGACAATGATTTTTTTCCTAGATTTCAAAAGATAAGATCTAAAGTGTTTTACTGCTTTAAAAACAGCATAATCTTGCTAATCTACTATTGGGTAATTAAGTTTTTCTCCCTTGAAGGCTGAGCTCATAAAGGCAATTGGGACTTTGTTGTTTTTAGCGTTCTTTTCAGTTAGGACAGTAGCGTAAGATTGGTTAGAGGAAAATGTGTAGAGGGTGAAATCTCGTGAAAAATCAGGGCTCATTAGAGAAGGAGTGTCTATTATGGCCTTTTTTATTGAATCGAAAGTCTGACTTTCTAAAGGTCCCCAATGGTACTGTACATCCTTTTTTATTAATTTTTGTAATGGTCTCACCATTTATGAAACGCTAGGGACGAATCTCCTAACAAATTTTATCTATCCTAAGAAATATTGCATGGAATTTTTTGACAAGGGAGGGGGGAGTTTTGAAATGACTTGGGTCCTTTCAGGGTCGATAATCATCCCTTCATTTGATACAATGAATCTGAGGAGCTTACCCTGTTCTACTGCGAAGACAGATTTTTTAGGATTTAAAGAAATGTCATACTTACGACATCATTGTAGATCAAATCTTAAATGATCTATATGATCTCCTTTATTTTTTGAGAATACAGTGACGTCGTCCAGGTAAACTATTACAGATTGATTGATTAAGCCACAAAAAGCGATATCCATCGCTCTCTGAAAAGTGGCACCGGCGTTTATGAGCCCAAAGGGAATCTTTCTATAAGCATAGGTGCTCCATGGGGTACGGAAAGTAGTTTTGATTTGGTCTGGGTGAGACATAAGGACTTGGTTATACCCTGAAAAGCCATCCAACAAGGATAATCTTTCAGAACCGGATACTTGTTGAAGGATCTGCTCCATGGGAGGAACAGTGTTAAGCCCTAATATTGGCTCATTATCCCTTAATTGGGGCATATTATATTAGTAATGGTATTTTATTTATGTCAGCTTTAGGCCATTAGTGGTAATTATACCTCCTAGTCTCTTATATATACCATGGAGACATTTTCATTTTGAATCATCTTGTACTTGAACATTTAAGTGGGGTAAAAGGAGGTTTCCCTCTCAAAGAGGCTTATTATCTGAATTTATCTCTTTTTCAAGGTATTGAGTATTTTTTCTGAGATTTTTCTATGCTATATTGGTATTTGGTTCTTAACATATGGTATCAGAGCTCAAGGTCTTGGGGTTTCGCTGCTACATCTGAGGCACCTTGGAATTTTCGCTATAACTTTTTTTCTACAACGTTTCAGAAGAAACGGCTTGGAGGATATTTATAAGACGGATCAAGGTACATTGGGTTCAAAATTAAGCTCCTGAGGCCTTATAATTTCATAGATAAAGCCTGTACAAGATAGGGTTCTGGAATCATCCTGAAATGTGTCATTGCGGAATTCTCTCTATAAAAAATTTTCCGTAATGTTTCAGACCCTGAAATTCAAAGGATATTTACAAAAATTAGTAAGGTATCTATGGTAAAAATTTCAGCTTTTGGGTCATCTTAAATTTGTATATACACCCTCTGTAAGATAGGGTATCTGACTAGTCCTATTGACTAGTCTCAAGAAGGTGTTCCAGGTAGAACAATCATAACTTCTTCCTAGAGTATCCAAATTGAGTGGGACTGGTTTCATTGTATTATGGATAGTCTGTAGTATTTCGGGTGCAAGTTTCAGAATTTTATATCAATCATTTTGTGTGGGGCACGCTATACAAGTGAGATCTCCTGGAAAGGAAAAAAATTGGCAAGTTGTGGGGAAGTTACCGTAAATTACACTTGCCACATCCAATTTTGATCAGACCTGTGGCATTGCAGAGAAGAAATATCATAGAACTACATAAAAGAAAGTTTNCCCTGCATGTAACTCCAATAAGACTTTTTTTGCTTCACCTTTTTCAAGATAGCGCATAAGTATTCCATCAAAATTTTGGCAAAACAAAATACCATTAATCAGCTGAAAAGAAGCATATTTTAATCTTAGTGCTCTCCTTTTTTGGGGATCAAGGTGACGGGGAGCTGATCCGTATAAACGACAAAATTTGATGTTGTCGTACCCGGAACTAACAAGGTTTTGTGCACAGCAGATTTGATTTCGATAGTGCTGATCTGGATTTAACATATCAGTTTCATTTTGTTGTCCTACAATTGAATCGGCGACCAACTTGCATAAACCTTGGCCTCTTAAAATTTGTGTTAGGGTGATTTCTATGTCATATTCTTGTAAGGATGTGACCCAGTTTTCCCTTTTTTTGCCTAGTTCTTTCTTTACTAACAAATTTCTGACAGTCGCATAAGGGACAATGATTTTTTTCCTAGATTTCAAAAGATAAGATCTAAAGTGTTTTACTGCTTTAAAAGCAGCATAAGCTTGCTAATCTACTATTGGGTAATTAAGTTTTTCTCCCTCGAAGGCTGAGCCCATAAAGGCAATTGGGACTTCATTGTTTTTAGCGTTCTTTTGAGTTAGGATAGTAGCGTAAGATTGGTTAGAGGAAAATGTGTAGAGGGTGAAATCTCGTGAAAAATCAGGGCTCATTAGAGAAGGAGTGTCTATTATGGCCTTTTTTATTGAATCAAAAGTCTGACTTTCTAAAGGTCCCCAATGGTACTATACATCCTTTTTTATTAATTTTTGTAATGGTCTCACCATTTATGAAACGCTAGGGACGAATCTCCTAACAAATTTTATCTATCCTAAGAAAGATTGCATGGACGTTTTTGACAAGGGAAGGGGGAGTTTTGAAATGACTTGGGTCCTTTCAGGGTCGATAATCATCCCTTCATTTGATACAATGAATCTGAGGAGATTACCATGTTCTACTGCGAAGACAGATTTTTTAGGATTTAAAGAAATGTCATACTTACGACATCATTGTAGATCAAATCTTAAATGAGCTATATGATCTCCTTTATTTTTTGAGAAGACAGTGACGTCGTCCAGGTAAACTATTACAGATTGATTGATTAAGCCGCAAAAAGCGATATCCATCGCTCTCTGAAAAGTGGCACCGGCATTTATGAGCCCAAAGGGAATCTTTCTATAAGCATAGGTGCTCCATGGGGTACGGAAAGTAGTTTTGAGTTGGTCTGGGTGAGACATAAGGACTTGGTTATACCCTGAAAAGCCATCCAACAAGGATAATCTTTCAGAACCGGATACTTGTTGAAGGATCTGCTCCATGGGAGGAACAGTGTTAAGCCCTAATATTGGCTCATTATCCCTTAATTGGGGCATATTATATTAGTAATGGTATTTTATTTATGTCAGCTTTAGGCCATTAGTGGTAATTATACCTCCTAGTCTCTTATATATACCATGGAGACATTTTCATTTTGAATCATCTTGTACTTGAACATTTAAGTGGGGTAAAAGGAGGTTTCCCTCTCAAAGAGGCTTATTATCTGAATTTATCTCTTTTTCAAGGTATTGAGTATTTTTTCTGATATTTTTCTATGCTATATTGGTATTTGGTTCTTAACATATGGTATCAGAGCTCAAGGTCTTGGGGTTTCGCTGCTACATCTGAGACACCTTGGAATTTTCGCTATANACGCCCATCAGTTTATGTCACGATTTGTGTATGAAAGGGGTGATCGAATGGAAGTAAACTCGGACGATATTGTTTCAACTCCAAAACTAGGCCAGGAATGCATGGGCAAGTGAGGTCTTAGACATACTCCAGACAGTGAGTTGTAGTAAGGGTGAGTAGGGGGAAGACTTGTATCAAAGAGAGACAAAGGTTTGTTGTCAACATCAGGTTTCTAGCAGACTGTAGGAGAATGCATTTAAACACGAGATCTTCTTACATTCAAACGCAGAAAACTAGAGAATACAATAGTTCCACAATAAATCCTTTATCATAACACAACTGCAATAATTCATGTGAATCAGTGAATCATGAACTCCCTCAGTATGAGATGAAAACTAGATGGAATAAGGAAACTATCTTTCATTAAACAACAAATCTTACATACATATGCATAAGCAGAGAACTAGAGTGTCTGTTAAAACATTACAATCGAGAGCTTCGCTCTACCATCGATATATTACAAAATACCAAGACTGAGATTATATACTCAGAGAAAATCGCCCAACATCGGCGGGCTCAGTCATCCAAGGCTTGGTGTCCCTTCAGCCAAATTCAAGCGGGTATTCTTTGTCAAACGCCACCTTAACTGCGCATGGCTCCTGCAAGGGGAGTAGCTGAGCCATTAAGTTCCGAGCTAGCGTGTGCATACCTCCTTCGGTTAGTCGAGGACTCAGCATGGCTTCTTTGGAAAAATGGGTACACAAGACCCTCTCGAGCAGACCGCCTGCCAGATTATCCATACCTTACACTTAATGTCTGAGGAGAGGTTTCAACCACCCCTTCTCACCTTCATTTAGTCCAGGCGAAAACTAGGATTGAGGTCGGATCCGATGGCACCTGGAGACCACGGTGACCCTTTCGGTGACTAGAATTGATGCCTTTGGATTCCTTTGCACCACTCCTTTCTTTCCCAAGTGACCATAGGTTGTGACCCTGTGTTTATTCCCAAAGCGCTTTCGGCGTTCGTGAATGGAGGGAGTTATTCCTTGCTCATCCATAGTTACGATGAGCGAAATGTCGAGATGGCTTACTTGGGCGCCACGCATCCCTCTTATATCTGACGGTCCTGAATTCACTCGGTGATGCTATGGGCCCGGGTCCTGGACACTCCCGGCACCTCATGCATCGAAAATATGACGAGGTTGTTCCTTGCGCTTCGAAGTCGCGATGGGAAAAAAGGCGGGGAGCCTAATCGCGCGCCAGGTGGCTCCTGTGGACGAACGGCTGAGGCTGCTTCGCGATACTGCGGGCCCGACTCTGGATGCTTTAGGTACTCCGGGGTTCGGGGTTTCGATATGTGAGATGACGAGAGACTTTCACCCCTCGAACTCTCGAACATCGATATGCTGACTAGATCTCGCACTATGTGTCGTTGGATCGGACAACCCAGATTTAGTCTTGGCATATAGTCGCTTTTTTTTATGCTATATCTTGATCAACTTGGTAGCCCCGATATCTCGATGATCGTTGATCTGCTCTTATGGATGAATCTGGGCCGGTGACAATGTAATTTCACCCGCTCACTTGATTGGAAGCCTTAGAACGAGATTTTTCCATGCTGCGCTTGGGCGCTTCTCGAGTAACTTGCATACCCAAATACTCTTGTGCCTAGGACAAGAAATGTCGCTAACATTAGGCTCCATGGGGGATAGAGTCATCCATGTGATTCTCTAAGAACTCATTCTGGAGCTTCAGTGCCTTGCTATTGGGATATGGAGTCATGCTCAAAACATCCCGCTACTGAAAATACCGGCCGAAAAATAAAAGCAACAAAATAAAGATACATGCTCAAAGGAGATTATTTATATACAATCCTAAACTAATAAAACACTTTACATGGGGCTAGGTGAAAGAATACTTCCACCATAGCCAATCAAGTAACTTCTTGAAGGGAAGCTCTTTCTTTTTGTCAATGATCACCAGCAGATGGTGTAACCATGACAGCAGAACGACTACACTCTTCAACTTCTCCTCACAGGGTGAAGTTGATATGGAATAGGGTGGCTCCAAGGCATAAAGGACATGCCACTCCATGTACTCGCTGACATGATAATAGAATGAGTGGAAAACCCTGTGAAAAGGGTAGCAGCAGGCCTGCTCTACTCCACAGCTACTCCTACAGGGTTGAACTTCATGAGTCTGCATAGGTGAATGGGCGGGCTCCGGGCAGGAAGTCACATGTTCCACTGGTTCTTTCTACTCTT
>JZKD02S1341458.1:51391-91137 GCA_000966675.3 Picea glauca
TCACTTTAACACTAGTTCAATCAAGCTGGATAATTTTCAAGTTGGACGTTTGAACTTCGGCATTAATTTTTTGACAGACAGACCAAGGCATTACGTTAGATGACGCACCTGAATCTACCATATAGTTATGTACATTCCTATTGAAAATTTCAAAAGTCAACAAAAAGGGAGGGACATTTCTGCGATTATTAACAGTAGAAGCTTGTTGTTTTTTAATCGCAGACCCTGAAACTAGTTTATCTACATTTGTTACACTATTTACAAGAAGTTATGTTTTATCATGAGGCTCGGATGTATTTTTGGCGGAGGCATTCTAAGGAGTTTTGGGGTTGTTTTCAACACCTTTATTGTTGTTCGGATTGTTGTTTTTGTTGTTTTCCGCAATATTTTGCAGCATCTTTTGCAAAAGAAAAGGGAATTTTAATAATTCGTAAGCAGAAATGTTAGCCCCAAGTTTTTTTAGATATTCAATCAAATCATAATCTAAACTTGGGTTTGCTGAATTATTTTTAGTCTCAATTGATTCAGACTATTTTGGAGGCACAGTAGTTGCAATTTCAGAAGAAGACTTATTCGTTGTCTTGCTCCTGGTATTGTAAGGGTGCACTATTTCAAAATTAGCTTGAAAAATGCTATTCCAAAAATGTCTGAAAATGTTCAGAGAGGATTCATCTTCTTCTGTTGTCTCTTGTTCAGCTACTTCTTCAGGAATCTCGGGAGGAATCAAGTTATCGTGTGCTTCTAGGATCGTCTTAATAGCAAATTGTAGACTTTCTAGATTTAGGCCTTCAGAATTTGAGTTAGGTCGGTTTGTGGGAAAAGGCTTCCTAAAAGGGGGTTTGTAAGGCCCTTTTCTTGAAGAATCTTCTTCAGCCGATATTTTCAAATCTATAACTTGGTTGGATAACTTTTGAACGACTTTCTGTAAGTTTTATAGATCCGAACTCTCTGGTTGAGCTTTTTTGGGGGGAGGTCTAGGGAGGATTTCGATTTTCTTCTTGGAGGATGAACTAGTCTCTATCTCGTTACCGGTATTGTCTTTTAAGCTGAGAATATCTTTCTCGATTTGACTCGCCTCTTGAAAGGCTTCTAACAATGTGGCTTTCTTGGACCTCTTTACCCAAATGGCTATGTTTTGATGTAAGGCTTTCGTGTAGTATGCGACAATAAGATTTTCGGCAGGCATAGAATCCATGGGGATTCAGTTCTTTAGTGTCAGGAACCTTTGATTAAAGTCTTTTATCTTTTCTTTGGGGTTCATTTTTAAACTAGAAATCTCCATGACTAGAACTTCAGGAGACTTTTCGTCTCTGAACTTCTTAAGGAAATAGGACTCAAATTTATCCCATGACACGATGGTGTGGGGCTATTGGGCAAAGTACCAGGTAGAGGCATTGCCTTCAAAAGTGTAGGGAAAAAATCTACACACTACGTCTTCATGCTCAACACTACGGAGCCTAATGGCTAGCATAAACTTTTTGATGTGATCTTCAGCAATCTGCTTGGAGTCTGGGTCAAATTTAGGGAGTCGTTTCTCTGGGTGTCTAGGTAAAGGATGTTGGGGCCTAGGTATGGCCACTGCATCTTGGTCAAGCCATGGTCTGGTGGAATTGTTCGGATTTGGCCATAGGTGTGGGTGGTGTCGAAGGCTAATATGAGGAACTACCTTCGTTTGAGGATTCTTCTCCAGAGGAAGAAGGAGATGAAGGGGGTGGTGATGGTGGAATACCAGATCCTCCTGCTGAAGGAGTGAGGATATGATCTGGATCTGTAGGGTTTAAGGTAAGATCAGTACCTGCGATTTGTTCCCTGATATGGTTGGTTCAAAGGTCGAATTGGTTGTCTGATACGGGCTAAGGCACTGTGTGTTCTTATGAGGGATTGACGAACAATCTCTTATATGTCACCACCTGGGGGATTTGGAGTTACAGGTTCAACTATAATCCATGGATCGTCGTTTGATGTGGTTGTTGTTTTAGGGACAATGTTGTCATCTGAATGACTTCTAGTTACTATAGGTGAGCAGGTAGGTGGGGGAGTAGTCTTGCGACCTCCTTGTGCCATTAATAGTTTTCAAGCCCTCCTTCTAGCGCCATTTGTTGACGGGAAAAATTGATCGCTCGTCAACTGGAGGACTGAATCTGGTCCGGGGTTGTCTAATTAACCCAAGTTGTTTGGATTAATTCACTCCTGCATTTGGCAAGCGGTCAATTTCGCTCGTCAACACAATCCTTTTCCAAGGATGGGATGGTCATGGAACTCAACTTCTCCACAAATATAGATATATTTTTAATATTTGTGGCAGCATAAATATATGCATAAGTACATGTTGATATGTGACCATTTCCTAACTCCTCTATATTATTTGATGTTCATAAGAAAAATCTCTAGATTTTTAGCAGAAGCCATCAAGATATTAAAAGAAAATGGGGATTGTTATCTAGATTAAGAGTCATCATATATCAATATATATAGTGCTACAAAGGATCCTCATACTCTACCAAAACATATTGCAAACACATTAATTATCAAGGAGATCCCCTACAAAAATACCCTTCATAGTTTTAATTAGGCTTTAACATTTTCCCATAGTTTTAATTAGGCTTTAACATTTTCCCAAAAGAAATTGTTGCCCACATACCCCATCACCATTAGGGATTTTGGCTTGAAAAAATCAATTTATACAAAGACAAAGGTATAGAAAATGGATGAATGTATATTCAAACCTAAGAAGTTTAAAATGCATGATCTAGGAAGGTTGTGTCCAACCATAGAACCCATGTGGCCATTCAATGACCGTATTTGAATGAGGAATATTTAGAGGAAGGAGTGAAAAGATGAGCATTTTTTTATGAAGGGGTACTAGAAATAATTAAGAAATATATAGAAGCTAAAGAAAAAATGAAAAATCTAGACATAAGACTAAAGGAGAAGGACTTTTGGGCTTGAAAAGGAGATGACTGTAATATTGGGTAAAACTAAGTTAGTTGGTACAAAAGACCAAACATCTAAAGAAATTATCAAGGAACCTACAAACCCGAAGGAAGATATTGATGGTGAAAATAACCCACATATAGAGTAGAAGGAAACATCTAAGATTACAATGAAAAAGTTCTCCTCTAGCCTTGGTATGGAAATAAGGTTGTTTTCTCCCACTGACTGCAATTTCCACCTCTTCATGGAGAAGGATCAGCCATTAATGAAGTGGACTGATTAGAACTATTCTCTTTTAATAAGAAACAAAATAAAATTTCCAGGTAGACACACAAGAAGAGGAGGATGACCTCATACTAAATAGTGAAAAGTACTACTAAGGAAACCATTTTAGCTATTAATGAAGTGTATCTAGTCATCATGACCACTTTTAGAGTAGCCACAACTCAGGATATATGTATGGGCCCTCTCATTTGTAAAAGGATATAGTATTATTCATTCATGATGTAGACAACAAGGTCACTCTTTCGGCCTCTTGTAACATTGTTTTGTGAGTGAGCGTATCCAACATCTCTTTCTCTTTAGAGATAAGCTACCACCATTCTAGCTAGTTTATACTCTATAGCCCAAACAAGATTGAGCAATAAGAAACCCCAATTATGAGATAGAATTCTAGACAAAATATGATTTCTTAGACTTTACTTGCAATTGATGAGTGTGGAGGAGGTCATGCATAATTTTCAAATGTTGAATATCAGTATCCCATGTCTAGCTAAAAAAATAATATCATCAATATATATCACAATTATATGTCCCAGATGCGGTCTAAAAATATCATTGATAATTTTCATGAATATTGATGGAGAATTGCTAAGATTGAATTGCATTATAAGCCATTCAGACATATCAAATTTGGTTTTGAAGGTGTTTTTAATGCATCACATGAATTTATTCATGCTTGATCATACTTGAAGGTGAGATTCTTTTTGGTTAAACACAAAGAACCCTTACATTGATCAAAGAGATCCTTGATACATGGCAAAGGGTATGGATTTTTTTATTGTAATCTTATTAAGGGCATGATAATTTGTTACAATACTACATTCATTCTTTTCTTTATTTGGAATAATAAATATTAGTGAGCCACAAGAAGAGGTAATTGGTTGAATCTAGCCTTCATTGATGAGTCTAAAACAGTTTCCCAATTTCAGTGTGCTCAACCATGGAGAAGTAGAAGGTGGGGTAATTAGGAAGGGAAACGCATGGAATGAGATCAATAGAAAGGTGGATGGGACATGGTGGAGGTAGGCAATGAGGCATAGTGAAAACATCATTGTAAGTGTTTAGAATAGCTTGGAGTGTAGGGGGAAGAGGCTTTTTGAATTTATCTACCTTGAGTTATTGATTGAAGCATAAAGGTAGTAGTTGAGTAAGGTTTGATGAACAACAATAGTGCATATTAATAAATGGGGTTTGTAAGGATATGGAGGTGCGATAGAACATAATTGGTAGCATCAACATAAGAGCTCATTAGTATATGTGTTTTGATTCCCATCATGGATGGCTTATGATTAATATAACAAGGCTATCCTAAGATCATATATGTGTAGTCTACTGGAATTGCATCACAATCTATTGTGTTAATGCAGTGTTCAATGGAAAAGGTAATTTGGTGGCATTGTGTGATGAGGATATAGGTGCCCTAAATGTTGACCCATCCTAGATGGTAGGGTAGAGGATAGGGTATAAAAATAATATGAAGTTCATAAACTAGCTCATGGGATGTGAGATTTAATTCACAAACATTATCAATAATCAATTGGGATAGGTATTGTTTGATTCGGAAATTGTGATGGTAGAGAGAGGAGTTAATGGTTGGGAAAGAGGTGTTCATTGAGGAAAGAATTTTATAATGGTTGGAGGGGTTATCTAGATCAAGGAGATCTAGTTTTGGCAGTGAAGGTTCAGCTATGGTTGTATCAGGTAAACATAAATTCATGGAGATCTTGCAAGGAATGAAAATTCATGATATCATGTGTGAAGGTATGGTGAAAAATATAGAATTTAGGGTTATGTGGGGTGATGAAAAAGGGTTGAGTGCAAGGCAAAAAACAATAGGTTTAGTAGACTGCTATAAAGGGTGTTTGTAAACATTCCACTTTTCCACAAAAAAACACACTTAAAATATTCATTAAGAGTGATGTTGGTAAATAAGAGCACAACATTTCATATAGAAGGTAGTAAAGCACAATTAAATTTGATAGAACCACAGCGGTGTTGGCCTAGGTCTGATTGTGTAATCTCTCACTAATATTTTGGCATGACCAAAACTTAATTACAATTAAAATCTCCCTTGGTTAGTACATTGATAGGGTGGATCCAAAGATGACATAATACTCATGTGTTCACATCTATATGGAATTTGACTAGGACAAGGGGATCTCTGAAGTGATTAACCTCAACTTGGAAGGATCGATCTACATACAAGTTCTTAATTATTAGAAATTTCAATCAAACTGCAATGATCCATGCCATGATTATGGAAATTGCACTAAGGATTGCAAAAAACACCAATCAACTCAAAATCCTCCAATGCAGCAAGCATAACAATTCCCTACTCCACCTAAAACTTCCAATCAAATAAAATGACCTCACCTCCTAACAGTAATCTATATTTTTCCCTTGCATTAGCAAGAAAAAATTTAAAATTTTTGGAACTACCCCCATTTCAAGAGAAAGTAGTGTCTTAAAAATTCCTTCTATAGATGCTTCTCCTCACAACTCGCCATTGAAATCATTTGTGCCATTAACAAAGACCCCTTTCTCAAATTCATCCAAGTATGTAATACACCAAGTCTTGGAATCTCTACCAAATCTTACTTAAAATCATTTGCTCATTAAGGTATGATTTCAGATTCTCAATAGGAAAAATCCCAACCTACCTAAGAACAAGAGGTGGAAGATCAATTAAAACTACATCCCATTGATGTATTCCATAAGATGTTGCAAACATGTAGCCCCAATCTCATTTTTGTAAAATACAAGATTATAATCATGACACCTACATAAGTGTATACTTAGCTACACACTTACATTGCTACCTAGACCCTCCTTTCAAGGTAGATCTGCTCTCAGGTCCATTGATTACACCTCGATGATAGAGCTAGATAAATCATACAGAATTTTCAAGGGTGGAAAGACAATAAATGAGCATCATTGGAGATTGATCAGTGTATTACAAGACTGTGTTGTTAATAAATCACAAAAATAGGTCATGTATAGAATCAGTCCATTGGCACAAATACCACATGATCATCCAGAGTCTCGCAAAGTAGAGAAATTTAGGAGGGAGAATAATTAAAAATTAGAGTCAAATCACTCTCGATTGTGTTCACATAAGCCTTCCCAAGTTAGATGATAGTAAAGAAAGCATGCCATGACTAACTGAGTGTTGAATCTCTCAACTACCACCAGTTTAATGATGTTTGCATCATGGAATGTTGTATGAAATCTATGTGGACACTAAGACAAGGAATAGATTATGAAGCTTGAATGTGAAATTGGTTAGGATGTGTGAACCATGGCTAGAGACGAATCATAGTAGGAAACACATCGCCCAAGTGAGATGAAGAAATGATGATATGGTCTAGATTTGGAAGAAATTACATCAAAACATCATTTTTTGAGTGTACAAGATCTTTATTATGGATAAGAGTGTGTAGTATTGCATGTTGTCCCTCATATTCTACTTCAATAAATTGTTGATTGGCTCTAGTGTTGGTGGAGTGGTTATCAAAATTTGGTAGAACCAGACATGTTGGTTGTGACCTATGTAATTGAGTACTAATGTGCAATTGAAATGAAAGTTAATACCTTGGTTTCCAAGTGAGGGATAAGAGACATGCGAAGAATGGTAGTTTGGTCACTAGGTTCACAAATGTTGTGGGTATGATAATTTGGTGGCTCAATACCAACAGTTTCATTGAATATATGTGAATACGGTTTATTTTTTTGAGTATTCTACCATGGAAAACTTTTCCCCTGATAGTATTAAGTAAAATCCATGACAGATTCAACAGTGTATCATCCATGTTGTTTACATAAAAATCAGGGTTGATAGATAAACATGGCCTCTGTCCATTTGATATTTTTGTTAATTTTTGCATAAACCCTATATAATTTATTGTATACTATAAAAGAGATTGATTTTCATCTGCTAGAATGGGAATGTTATGAATAACACTTTATTAAAATATTGTTGAAGCATGCATAGTACTATGTAATGCATGGGCATTTAAATCCTCGTGTATTCATGAAAATATTCTATTTGAGATATTTTTGTATTCACAAAATAAGATAAATCCATATAAGTTGTCCCTTGTAGAAGGTTGTCAAAGATTTTTCAGTTGCATTCTATTTTGGAATTTGAATGCACCTCTTTTATGTATAATGAAGGTTGTATATAGATGAAGATAGTATCGAACTCTTAATGTGTTGTTATGGTGGGATGAATTGATTTGTTTGAATATAAACATAGCTCAAATTTTAATGATATCCCATGATTTGAAGATAGGTATAAGTTTGAGTTTGTTTAGCATCAACTTTTCCTTCAACATGTAAATTGTCTTCTTGCATGTCTCTTTCCCTCATACTACCATCATATTTATTTCCTCATGTTCTAGATCATTTGATCCCAAGATAATTTTGACTTGTGGCCTTATTTTTCCTAACTTATTAGATGATAATGGATTTGATTGGTGTGCTAAAAATTATTGTCATTGTTGTGTAACAAGATCCAAAGGATACCATGGAAAGAGGATGTGGATGGCGTAGAACTACTAAATCACGGAGAAGAAAGTGGGTGGAAGAGGATATAACAATGGAATCTACATATACAATAAAGGTAAGAAGACAAAGAAACCTCAACCAAAGGAGGAAGGTATTTATGAATTCACAAATGCTACAACATAGAGGAGATAAAGTCATTTTTTCCATGAGGCCTTTGAGGTCAAACTTATTGGTTGAAAATGCACAAGAATGGTGATTAAATTTGATTCTATGATCAAGGGAAAAGTTTGAAAATTAGGATGGCCATGTGGGATAGGGATGTTGGATACTTTTCTTGTTGAAATTTTGGTTCAATGTATGTACCTAGGGTCGTAAAATTGTTTTTTTTCAACTCCAAAACATGATATCAATATGTCAAATATATGAATGAGGTGAGGTTTTTTGTTGGATAGCATATTCATTGAAATGATAAAATTGATGTACTAAACATTATTGACTATGTTGTGTATTACAGGATCCAGATGAGGCCATGGAAACAAATCATGTCATATCAAATGAGGACACAACAGATGACGTGGGACATCAGGTACTCAAATTTTGACTAAACTTAGGAAAAATTGATCTGATGGCATTTTGTGATACGTCCATCCTTTTTCTCAATATTATTAAAATTTATAATGTATTATCCAATATTGACATAAATTAATGCATGTTGTTGATTATTTTAGATGGAGATTGCAGAAAATGTAGAGCCTGAGCATTCAACTAGAAAAAGAAAAAGATGTGTATGTGGACGTGGAACTAAAACTATTAAATCACATAAAGGACAGAGGGTGGAAGAGGATATGACAATGGATCCTAAAAACACAACAAATGATTGCACTGAACAAGGTTGGTCAGAGACTATAGTACATAGGATGAATACTTTAAGAAAATTGTTGTTTGTGGATGTTCTGTATGTTGTGGAAAGAAACAATTCAAATGAGTGATTGTACAAAGACATTACATAGATGATGAGCTTCTGGTGGTTAGTATTCCTCCTATAATCGATTAAAATCCAATAGGAATTGTGGTAAGGAATTTTCCAATTTGTTATAAATAATATGTATACTTCTTTTAAACATTGTTTTATATTATTTAATTAACCAATTTTTTTCTTAATGAATACTTGCAAGATAAAGTTCTTGGTTTAAAGTTTCCTGGAGCACTGAATTCTATCCTAGAGGACGATTATCATTTATCAGATGATACATCTAACAAAAATATGTGCACATATACCAGCTTTGAAGATGAGGATTTGATGAAAACAAGTAATAGAACAAGAACCGCTTTAAAGATGCATAATTTGCTTAAAGAAAAGGGGAAGGTGGACTACATACCCTATGAGAATGAATGTGAAGGAGATGATGATTTTCCCTAAGTTTGAGATCAATTTACAAAAATACATTTGATCGTCGACTATATTGCGCTTATCCCAGTGATCAACAACTACCTAGAGTGTATGAGGTGTTCAATTTTGGGGATACGGCTACATGATACGACCCTCCAATATTCATGGAGAAAATCTAGGCCTCTTTATTGTCCAAAATTCCCATGTGGGATATAAACATAGAAACATTTCACAACAAACCACTAGGAGATTAATGCCATATTATAGTGGTGAATGGAGAAGGCTAGCAGAATATAAGACTAGCATGTTAACATATGGTATAAAATCAAATATGTATACACATTGTCTCCAATTTGAAAGTGGAAAATAAATGAATAGAGGTCATCTTATCTATATAGATGGGTGTGCATACACACACAAAAATATTGCAGGTTTTATAAATAGTAGTAAGGGAAGGGACCCTACTGTAACACCGAATTGTCAATTTGTCAAAGTTATAAATGATAAAGACGGATATATGTAAAGAGAGGTTGATAGATTGATAATGGTTGAGGTTATTATGGAACTTACCATTGGGGATGAACTATTGATTAATTAACCCTTTTTAAAACACACTCATGTGTGAAAGAAAAGGGAAGAACAAGGTCTCCCTAAAGATGTTCTTAAGCGCTGATAACCAAAGAATAATCCATAAGTGTGGATTGACATTTTATAAACTATGTTGTCAAAATTTTGTTTTATTTTAAATTATTGTATAATAAAAGTAGTCTACAAAATAATGTTTTGTTATTCAATTGATGTATATATGTTCATACATTCTATATTTTTATTGGTTAAGACATATTTCATTATATTTCTTTGAAATTTATACAATCATGATTTATCCAATTGTTGCCAAACATTAAATAATGCGTGTGTTTGTTGATAGGTAGAAGATATTGATGATAGACCTACTAATACCCAAGATCAAACTAGGTTATTAATATTTGGATGGGATGATCCAAACCATCCTTTAAACCATACCAAGGAGAAAAGAGAAACATTGAAGAGAATACTACTAGCTGATAAATTTGAAGAGCTAGTGAGATTACAATACATTGATGACATGCCACATAGCTTTAATGATAATGATGATAGTGAAAACGCAGTGCATGAAGAAGGATTGAATGAAATGCTTGCAGGTTTCTTTGGGGATGGAAATAATGATGACGATGATGATCATGTGGTTGATAGTAACGATGATAGCAAGGTTAATTACCACCAACGTAATCTTGATGATAACAACCCAAAAGACTCAAACAAGCAAGCTGTGAAGACACTCGTGTTCAGATCGGGTGTAAGTAGAACCTCAAAACTTGCATGCACATCGATATTATTAGAAATTGAGTCACTATTTGGTTGATCAAACAAAGGATCCAATACCCTACTAAAGTGGGTTGAAGTGTATTTCTTACTTTGCATTGTCAATTGGTGTACGTAATCCATAAACATTCATCAACTTCATTTATTTTTCTTTAAGGGTATTTTAAAATCATATATTGTATACAAACAGTCCTAGTATAGATTGACATATAAAACATGTTCATCATAAGTCAAACATTCAATTGATTTAATATCTGATAATCTTACAGGGCACTAAAAACTAAAATATTCCCTGAAGAGAATTTGTTTCCATCAACTTGCAGAGAAGCACATCAGTTGTTGGTTGAGTTGGGAATTGAATATAAAAAAATTCATTCATGTAAAAATGATTGTATTTTATACAAAGATGAATATCAAAACAATGAAGAATGCCATGTATGCAAAGAGAAGAGATATTGTACAGATGTACAAGGTCCTACAGTTCCAAAGAAATTTTTACGTCACATTCCAATTATACCTAGACTTCAATGAATGTTTCGCTGCAAGTCACTTGCAAAATCGATGGATTGGCATACAAAGAACAGAAGTAAAGATGGATTCATGCGAATTTTGGCCAACTTAAAAGCAATGAAACACGTAGAGGAAAAATGGTCAAGTAAATTCAAAGATGAACCACGCAGTATTAGGTTTGGTCTTGCAATTGATGGAGTGTGCCCATTCTCTTTCCTGATTTCAAATTATAGTGTTTGGCCAGTCGGATTGATAGTATACAATATTTCCCCATGGATGAGTGTTAGAAAGGAACACCTTATGTTGACTATCATTGTTCCCAGAAAACATCAAGTTAAATTGATGAGATGTAATTGCTATGGAAAGGCATAAGAATGTCTCACATATCACGTCCTCCATCAAATAGGTCATTCATGTTGTATGGTGTGTTATGTTGGACTATTCATGATTTCCCGGGACTTGGTGTTTGTTCTGGTAAGATAAAATATTTGCATATTCACACTCATAATTTGTTTTCATCCCAACTTTCATACTTACATTTATACTATTAAATTGATGTTATTAGCATTACTTATTGAATTGCAAGGCTTCAAACAAAGGGGATATTTGCATGTCCAAGATGTGCATATCAATTTCAAGGGAGGTGTTCTAAATATCTACATAAATTTAACTACGCAAACAACAGGGTTTTTATACCACCAGATTATAAGTTTAGAAATCATTTGAAGAATCAATTTGATGGAAAAGTTGAATAGAGGCCCTCCCATGATTATGGGTCTAGGTGATTTGATTACGAAGTATGAAGATGTTGAATTGAAAGCTTGGGAGGATTTTTTTGACCGGGATGATTCAATTGAAGAACTAGAACAAGTTGTAGTTAATATAGAAAAGGAAATCCATATTTTGTGAGCTCCCTTATTGGAAGGATCTAGTAATATCTCACCTAATAGGTCATATGCACATCTTCAAAAATGTCCCAGATTCTATATTTCGACATATATCAGGCAAAGAGAAGGACACCTTTTCTTTGAGGAGATATACTGCTCTTTCGCATACCAAAATTGATAGAAGACATTTGTGGCCAAATAGGGAAAATGAAACATATGCAGAAGCTCCATGGATTTTGAAAAAAAAAAAAAAAAAAAAGAGCTAGACCAACTAAAAAATGCCATATGTTCAATAAGGACACCTATTGGCTATGGTTCATCATTGAATAAATCTTTTACAATTGATGGATATATCACATGATTTAAATTACATGATTTTCATAATTTTATGAAGGTATTATATATCATCATTTAAGTTTTACCGGTAACATTGATTAAGTACTAAATATATTTTGATATTCTATTGTGGGAGAAAAATTACTAATGACCTTTGATAAATGTGTTTGATAGCATATCAGGCCATTGGAAATTAGGGGGGATTCATGTCTTACCCTTGACTTAAAGAATTCCATAGTTCGATTGTCAACATTACAAGGTATGTGGTATGAAATGTTCATGTGAGAGAGACATAGAGATATTATATTCCATTTTAATTTTTCACTAAAAGTTCATATTAATTTACTACTCTTATATAAGGTGGGTGACCTCCAAGGAGATCCACGAATTTGAAGTACCAAAAAGCAAGAAGGAAATTGTAGAAATTGTATGAGTATTTGAGAAGGATCTCCCTACAAGTTTCATGGACCTACAAGTACATTTACTTATACACCTAGTCGATGACATTGAATTGATGAATGTCGTGTCAACGAGGTGGATGTTTTTCTTTGAGAGGTATATGAAAAATCTAAAAATATATACCTAACAAAATGCACATGCAAAGGGTTGTATGGTTGAAGGGTATGTATTGAATGAAGCATTTTTCTTCCTAAGTGAATTCCTTGGTAAGGATTTTGAAGATGGGCCACACTTCTAGGATGAATAACGAGCATCATATGTTATTGATGGAGAAAAACCACAATATAATGGTGTTCAAGTAGAAATTACTAAGTAAAATCATGATCATTGTGGTTGTTTTTCTTGCAAGCATTAATTTTCTCTGTAATTTATTTGTCAAATTAACAACATAACATTTGGACTTTGAAATAAACATGTTGACATGTAATAGGTGTAGATGAAGGTGATATACTCAATAATTTCATTATGTACCACATGGAATTTATGAACAAATGGATTGATTTGTATGATAAAAAGAGAGAAGAAGTGTTAGAAGCAAGGAGACAGTTTAAGAGATCCAACCCAAGGAATACTCCAATTCCCATTAATCTACTTGGGGAATGGGGCAAAGATTGCACACTAGAATGGGTTACTGAAAAAATTAAAAATCAAATAGAAGATGTAGGTATATAGTCAAACATAACAGAAGATAAAATCAACATGTGTAGAGGATGTGAAAGAAAGGTACAGTTGGAATTTTACAAAATGTTGTTTCCTTACAGTTTTGACACTATTAATTATTTTAATATTCGTCATTATATTTGTTTTCACTGAAATAAATGGTATTTCACAGGTGAGGAAATATCCTACAATGTGGGCATATGGATAACATGATCTTGTAGAAAGTTTAGATGTAAAGAGATGATCCTTTGATTGTGGCATCATGGTTGATTTCAAGCAATCCAATCGAGCAAGCTCAAAAGACAAGAATATTATTGAAGGGAATCTACAATATGTTGGGAAAATCCAAGAAATTATTGAGTTGGATTACCTCTCTTTTAAATGTTGTATTTTAAGTGTAGATGGTATGAAGTATTTGAGAGGACACAAAGACATGATACCCATATTGGATTGTTTTCTATAGATACCTCGATGTTCCTACTGGAGGATAAGGAGCCTTATGTTCTACCAATTCATTGTGAGAAAGTATTTCCTTAACTCAAATAATAAGTGGTAGTGATCATTAATCTATTAATTCATAGTTTATTTCAATAATGTATATGTGTTTATTAATCAATAAAATTGTTATAACATACGTCTAATATGTGTATGTCGTTCATGTGCAGGTATTTTTATATGAAGGTATTTTGGACCCAAAATGGATATTTGTCATACATTATGATCCAATATTAAGGCATGTATTTGATGATGCATTAGTGGATACTGAGTAAAGCAATGATGGCCAACAAAATGAGAGAGAGGAATTAGAGAACATCGAAGAAATCGACATCCATGATAATGTTGAAGATGGTTATGTCCATGCACAGGAAGACAACAATCCAGAGTTAGATGATCTTATGGAAGACAACAATATGGATGGTATAGAAAATGATGATCCAAATACATTTAGTAACAATATATATGGTCTAGAGTCAAATTTCAATGATGATGAAGATGATGTAGGTCAAAATGAGGATGATGATAATACTAAATACTTGAAATAACATATGAACATTGACAATGATACACTAGATGACATTGTTTCATACAATAATGTTAATGACCAAGAATTCTAAATTTTCATAATTATTTGTAATCCATGTTTCTAAAATGTTGATTCTTATGGCCCAAACTTTGAATTGCTTCAGTATTATTTGTGTCAATACAAATTACCTATTGAAATATCCTTAAAGTGTTCAATCTTTGCTATGAATTGTTGAAAAAAAAATTAGGATTACTTGGATAAGAGTTAGCATGGTTAGTGGTCATTCATTGGTTGATAATGGTTTACAGGCGTTGTTAGGTTCTTGGTTAGACTCAGATTGAACTAGGATGAAGAACCTATTCAATAACAATACATTAAATATGCAATTGTTAAAAGATATAATTACATATATCGTATATGTAAAACAATGTAAATCTAAACCATTAGGCTAAATGTATCCAAAATTTGTTCACTAATTTATGTTTTAAAACAAATTGAAATATTTCACTAAGCCTAAGCCTAAGACCTTAACATTTATATCATCTTACCCCTAACGCGCTCACCCCTAACCCCTTGAAACATGGACAATCTCAAAGATTATGTGGGGAAATAAAACATCCTTGAGTCTTGAAACCCTCCCATACCATCAAGGCATGTGTCTAGTATAACCATGTCAAATTTCGATGCATACAGGCATAGTTTGGAGAAATTTCAACATTGGCCTCATTCATAACTAACCATGTAGGGTTGATGGATGTCATTAAGCCCTTCACTCGATAATCCCTAACCCATTAACCATTAAACCACTTGCATTTTGGACCCTATAAAATTATTTTGGGATGCCTCAAATTAATAGAATCNATTTTGTGATACGTCCATCCTTTTTCTCAATATTATTAAAATTTATAATGTATTATCCAATATTGACATAAATTAATGCATGTTGTTGATTATTTTAGATGGAGATTGCAGAAAATGTAGAGCCTGAGCATTCAACTAGAAAAAGAAAAAGATGTGTATGTGGACGTGGAACTAAAACTATTAAATCACATAAAGGACAGAGGGTGGAAGAGGATATGACAATGGATCCTAAAAACACAACAAATGATTGCACTGAACAAGGTTGGTCAGAGACTATAGTACATAGGATGAATACTTTAAGAAAATTGTTGTTTGTGGATGTTCTGTATGTTGTGGAAAGAAACAATTCAAATGAGTGATTGTACAAAGACATTACATAGATGATGAGCTTCTGGTGGTTAGTATTCCTCCTATAATCGATTAAAATCCAATAGGAATTGTGGTAAGGAATTTTCCAATTTGTTATAAATAATATGTATACTTCTTTTAAACATTGTTTTATATTATTTAATTAACCAATTTTTTTCTTAATGAATACTTGCAAGATAAAGTTCTTGGTTTAAAGTTTCCTGGAGCACTGAATTCTATCCTAGAGGACGATTATCATTTATCAGATGATACATCTAACAAAAATATGTGCACATATACCAGCTTTGAAGATGAGGATTTGATGAAAACAAGTAATAGAACAAGAACCGCTTTAAAGATGCATAATTTGCTTAAAGAAAAGGGGAAGGTGGACTACATACCCTATGAGAATGAATGTGAAGGAGATGATGATTTTCCCTAAGTTTGAGATCAATTTACAAAAATACATTTGATCGTCGACTATATTGCGCTTATCCCAGTGATCAACAACTACCTAGAGTGTATGAGGTGTTCAATTTTGGGGATACGGCTACATGATACGACCCTCCAATATTCATGGAGAAAATCTAGGCCTCTTTATTGTCCAAAATTCCCATGTGGGATATAAACATAGAAACATTTCACAACAAACCACTAGGAGATTAATGCCATATTATAGTGGTGAATGGAGAAGGCTAGCAGAATATAAGACTAGCATGTTAACATATGGTATAAAATCAAATATGTATACACATTGTCTCCAATTTGAAAGTGGAAAATAAATGAATAGAGGTCATCTTATCTATATAGATGGGTGTGCATACACACACAAAAATATTGCAGGTTTTATAAATAGTAGTAAGGGAAGGGACCCTACTGTAACACCGAATTGTCAATTTGTCAAAGTTATAAATGATAAAGACGGATATATGTAAAGAGAGGTTGATAGATTGATAATGGTTGAGGTTATTATGGAACTTACCATTGGGGATGAACTATTGATTAATTAACCCTTTTTAAAACACACTCATGTGTGAAAGAAAAGGGAAGAACAAGGTCTCCCTAAAGATGTTCTTAAGCGCTGATAACCAAAGAATAATCCATAAGTGTGGATTGACATTTTATAAACTATGTTGTCAAAATTTTGTTTTATTTTAAATTATTGTATAATAAAAGTAGTCTACAAAATAATGTTTTGTTATTCAATTGATGTATATATGTTCATACATTCTATATTTTTATTGGTTAAGACATATTTCATTATATTTCTTTGAAATTTATACAATCATGATTTATCCAATTGTTGCCAAACATTAAATAATGCGTGTGTTTGTTGATAGGTAGAAGATATTGATGATAGACCTACTAATACCCAAGATCAAACTAGGTTATTAATATTTGGATGGGATGATCCAAACCATCCTTTAAACCATACCAAGGAGAAAAGAGAAACATTGAAGAGAATACTACTAGCTGATAAATTTGAAGAGCTAGTGAGATTACAATACATTGATGACATGCCACATAGCTTTAATGATAATGATGATAGTGAAAACGCAGTGCATGAAGAAGGATTGAATGAAATGCTTGCAGGTTTCTTTGGGGATGGAAATAATGATGACGATGATGATCATGTGGTTGATAGTAACGATGATAGCAAGGTTAATTACCACCAACGTAATCTTGATGATAACAACCCAAAAGACTCAAACAAGCAAGCTGTGAAGACACTCGTGTTCAGATCGGGTGTAAGTAGAACCTCAAAACTTGCATGCACATCGATATTATTAGAAATTGAGTCACTATTTGGTTGATCAAACAAAGGATCCAATACCCTACTAAAGTGGGTTGAAGTGTATTTCTTACTTTGCATTGTCAATTGGTGTACGTAATCCATAAACATTCATCAACTTCATTTATTTTTCTTTAAGGGTATTTTAAAATCATATATTGTATACAAACAGTCCTAGTATAGATTGACATATAAAACATGTTCATCATAAGTCAAACATTCAATTGATTTAATATCTGATAATCTTACAGGGCACTAAAAACTAAAATATTCCCTGAAGAGAATTTGTTTCCATCAACTTGCAGAGAAGCACATCAGTTGTTGGTTGAGTTGGGAATTGAATATAAAAAAATTCATTCATGTAAAAATGATTGTATTTTATACAAAGATGAATATCAAAACAATGAAGAATGCCATGTATGCAAAGAGAAGAGATATTGTACAGATGTACAAGGTCCTACAGTTCCAAAGAAATTTTTACGTCACATTCCAATTATACCTAGACTTCAATGAATGTTTCGCTGCAAGTCACTTGCAAAATCGATGGATTGGCATACAAAGAACAGAAGTAAAGATGGATTCATGCGAATTTTGGCCAACTTAAAAGCAATGAAACACGTAGAGGAAAAATGGTCAAGTAAATTCAAAGATGAACCACGCAGTATTAGGTTTGGTCTTGCAATTGATGGAGTGTGCCCATTCTCTTTCCTGATTTCAAATTATAGTGTTTGGCCAGTCGGATTGATAGTATACAATATTTCCCCATGGATGAGTGTTAGAAAGGAACACCTTATGTTGACTATCATTGTTCCCAGAAAACATCAAGTTAAATTGATGAGATGTAATTGCTATGGAAAGGCATAAGAATGTCTCACATATCACGTCCTCCATCAAATAGGTCATTCATGTTGTATGGTGTGTTATGTTGGACTATTCATGATTTCCCGGGACTTGGTGTTTGTTCTGGTAAGATAAAATATTTGCATATTCACACTCATAATTTGTTTTCATCCCAACTTTCATACTTACATTTATACTATTAAATTGATGTTATTAGCATTACTTATTGAATTGCAAGGCTTCAAACAAAGGGGATATTTGCATGTCCAAGATGTGCATATCAATTTCAAGGGAGGTGTTCTAAATATCTACATAAATTTAACTACGCAAACAACAGGGTTTTTATACCACCAGATTATAAGTTTAGAAATCATTTGAAGAATCAATTTGATGGAAAAGTTGAATAGAGGCCCTCCCATGATTATGGGTCTAGGTGATTTGATTACGAAGTATGAAGATGTTGAATTGAAAGCTTGGGAGGATTTTTTTGACCGGGATGATTCAATTGAAGAACTAGAACAAGTTGTAGTTAATATAGAAAAGGAAATCCATATTTTGTGAGCTCCCTTATTGGAAGGATCTAGTAATATCTCACCTAATAGGTCATATGCACATCTTCAAAAATGTCCCAGATTCTATATTTCGACATATATAAGGCAAAGAGAAGGACACCTTTTCTTTGATGAGAGATATTGCTCTTTCGCATACCAAAATTGATAGAAGACATTTGTGGCCAAATAGGGAAAATGAAACATATGCAGAAGCTCCATGGATTTTGAAAAAAAAAAAAAAAAGAGCTAGACCAACTAAAAAATGTCATATGTTCAATATGAACACCTATTGGCTATGGTTCATCATTGAATAAATCTTTTACAATTGATGGATATATCACAGGATTTAAATTACATGATTTTCATAATTTTATGAAGGTATTATATATCATCATTTAAGTTTTACCGGTAACATTGATTAAGTACTAAATATATTTTGATATTCTATTGTGTGAGAAAAATTACTAATGACCTTTGATAAATGTGTTTGATAGCATATCAGGCCATTGGAAATTAGGGGGGATTCATGTCTTACCCTTGACTTAAAGAATTCCATAGTTCGATTGTCAACATTACAAGGTATGTGGTATGAAATGTTCATGTGAGAGAGACATAGAGATATTATATTCCATTTTAATTTTTCACTAAAAGTTCATATTAATTTACTACTCTTATATAAGGTGGGTGACCTCCAAGGAGATCCACGAATTTGAAGTACCAAAAAGCAAGAAGGAAATTGTAGAAATTGTATGAGTATTTGAGAAGGATCTCCCTACAAGTTTCATGGACCTACAAGTACATTTACTTATACACCTAGTCGATGACATTGAATTGATGAATGTCGTGTCAACGAGGTGGATGTTTTTCTTTGAGAGGTATATGAAAAATCTAAAAATATATACCTAACAAAATGCACATGCAAAGGGTTGTATGGTTGAAGGGTATGTATTGAATGAAGCATTTTTCTTCCTAAGTGAATTCCTTGGTAAGGATTTTGAAGATGGGCCACACTTCTAGGATGAATAACGAGCATCATATGTTATTGATGGAGAAAAACCACAATATAATGGTGTTCAAGTAGAAATTACTAAGTAAAATCATGATCATTGTGGTTGTTTTTCTTGCAAGCATTAATTTTCTCTGTAATTTATTTGTCAAATTAACAACATAACATTTGGACTTTGAAATAAACATGTTGACATGTAATAGGTGTAGATGAAGGTGATATACTCAATAATTTCATTATGTACCACATGGAATTTATGAACAAATGGATTGATTTGTATGATAAAAAGAGAGAAGAAGTGTTAGAAGCAAGGAGACAGTTTAAGAGATCCAACCCAAGGAATACTCCAATTCCCATTAATCTACTTGGGGAATGGGGCAAAGATTGCACACTAGAATGGGTTACTGAAAAAATTAAAAATCAAATAGAAGATGTAGGTATATAGTCAAACATAACAGAAGATAAAATCAACATGTGTAGAGGATGTGAAAGAAAGGTACAGTTGGAATTTTACAAAATGTTGTTTCCTTACAGTTTTGACACTATTAATTATTTTAATATTCGTCATTATATTTGTTTTCACTGAAATAAATGGTATTTCACAGGTGAGGAAATATCCTACAATGTGGGCATATGGATAACATGATCTTGTAGAAAGTTTAGATGTAAAGAGATGATCCTTTGATTGTGGCATCATGGTTGATTTCAAGCAATCCAATCGAGCAAGCTCAAAAGACAAGAATATTATTGAAGGGAATCTACAATATGTTGGGAAAATCCAAGAAATTATTGAGTTGGATTACCTCTCTTTTAAATGTTGTATTTTAAGTGTAGATGGTATGAAGTATTTGAGAGGACACAAAGACATGATACCCATATTGGATTGTTTTCTATAGATACCTCGATGTTCCTACTGGAGGATAAGGAGCCTTATGTTCTACCAATTCATTGTGAGAAAGTATTTCCTTAACTCAAATAATAAGTGGTAGTGATCATTAATCTATTAATTCATAGTTTATTTCAATAATGTATATGTGTTTATTAATCAATAAAATTGTTATAACATACGTCTAATATGTGTATGTCGTTCATGTGCAGGTATTTTTATATGAAGGTATTTTGGACCCAAAATGGATATTTGTCATACATTATGATCCAATATTAAGGCATGTATTTGATGATGCATTAGTGGATACTGAGTAAAGCAATGATGGCCAACAAAATGAGAGAGAGGAATTAGAGAACATCGAAGAAATCGACATCCATGATAATGTTGAAGATGGTTATGTCCATGCACAGGAAGACAACAATCCAGAGTTAGATGATCTTATGGAAGACAACAATATGGATGGTATAGAAAATGATGATCCAAATACATTTAGTAACAATATATATGGTCTAGAGTCAAATTTCAATGATGATGAAGATGATGTAGGTCAAAATGAGGATGATGATAATACTAAATACTTGAAATAACATATGAACATTGACAATGATACACTAGATGACATTGTTTCATACAATAATGTTAATGACCAAGAATTCTAAATTTTCATAATTATTTGTAATCCATGTTTCTAAAATGTTGATTCTTATGGCCCAAACTTTGAATTGCTTCAGTATTATTTGTGTCAATACAAATTACCTATTGAAATATCCTTAAAGTGTTCAATCTTTGCTATGAATTGTTGAAAAAAAAATTAGGATTACTTGGATAAGAGTTAGCATGGTTAGTGGTCATTCATTGGTTGATAATGGTTTACAGGCGTTGTTAGGTTCTTGGTTAGACTCAGATTGAACTAGGATGAAGAACCTATTCAATAACAATACATTAAATATGCAATTGTTAAAAGATATAATTACATATATCGTATATGTAAAACAATGTAAATCTAAACCATTAGGCTAAATGTATCCAAAATTTGTTCACTAATTTATGTTTTAAAACAAATTGAAATATTTCACTAAGCCTAAGCCTAAGACCTTAACATTTATATCATCTTACCCCTAACGCGCTCACCCCTAACCCCTTGAAACATGGACAATCTCAAAGATTATGTGGGGAAATAAAACATCCTTGAGTCTTGAAACCCTCCCATACCATCAAGGCATGTGTCTAGTATAACCATGTCAAATTTCGATGCATACAGGCATAGTTTGGAGAAATTTCAACATTGGCCTCATTCATAACTAACCATGTAGGGTTGATGGATGTCATTAAGCCCTTCACTCGATAATCCCTAACCCATTAACCATTAAACCACTTGCATTTTGGACCCTATAAAATTATTTTGGGATGCCTCAAATTAATAGAATCGTGGTTTAATCATCTCGAAGAATGCCACAAGAAAAAGACAAATACATGGAAATTGACATCTTCATCAAGTTTCGATGTAAAGATGGGTATGTAGGGTTTGATGTTTGTCCCTGAGTCTTAAAACCCTCCCATACCGTCAAGGCATGCACCTAGTCTAAACATGTAAAATTTCAATGCATGTAGTCACATTTTGAATAAATTTCAACCTTGGCCCCATTCACTGCTCACTGTGTAGGGTCGGTGGATGACATTGGTGATGGGATGTTGGAAGTTCCAAGATATTTCAAGAGAGTTCCGATAAAGATTCTATAGAATGGAATGATGAATGATGACAATGAGATCGACGTGCATGATGAACATTAATGAAAATGTGGACGGTCTCAAAGATTATGTGGGGACATCAGACATACTTGAGTCTTGAAACCCTCCCATACCGTCAAGTCATGTGTCTAGTATAACCATGTCAAATTTTGACGCATACACTCACATCTCGAAGAAATTTCAACATTGGCCCCATTCGTTGCTCACTATGCGGGGTTGGTGGATGACAATGGTGAAGGGCATGTTGGAAGTTCCAAGACATTTCAAGAGAGTTGTGACAAAGATTCTATAGAAGGGAATGATGAATGATGAAAATGAGATCGACGTGCATGATGAACATCAATGAAAACATGGACGATATCGAAGGTTATATGGAGACATCAGACATACTTGANTACATACCACAAAAATATGTTAGCCCTTATTCATAATGAATTGTCCATGTAAGTATTCCATGGAATTGAAATTGTTTTTTCCTTATTGGTCTAGATATATTGTACATAGTGATGTTATTCCATAACTTTAGTAGCTCGTCGATAAGAGACTCAATATATGCATTCATATATTTAACTTGGTACTTACCTATTTGATTGAAAGTACACATCGTTATTACTTTGTGTATATATATATATATATATATGAAATTATGCAACGAAGAAGACAAATGCAATTTTGCAAAAAAAATGTTGTAAGAAAATACCTGGAACAATCATTGCCAACATTTTGTGCTCCCTCTTTATTGACATCCAATGAGGAAGGTTATTGTTTATAACAAAAATAGGCCACAGTAGGTAAATAGACCTAATCTCACAAAATGGATTGATGCCATTAGTTGCCAATGAAAGCCTAACATTATGAGGTTCTTCTTTAAAAATTGGTCATCTTTCTTCGATGTTCCTAAATGTAGAATCATCTACATGCATTCAAAGAACACCATCTTCACTTTTGTTTTGTGCATGGTAATCCATAAACTGTGTTATGCTTTGGCACCTGAACATTCACTGCAAACGTGGAATTATGGGGATATGACACATGCATCAATAGCTTGGTAATCCATTCCAATATCTTTCATAATGGCAGATAATTCTTGATATGTGCAAGGTAAAGTATTTGATGATGGTAGGAGAAATTCACCTAACAATCTACAACACAAAATATAACTATTTAATGTAAAGAACATTAATATTAAATATTGCATCCTTAATTTACACATTAATTAATAACACTAAGAATAGAGAAACAAAACAAAAATAGACCTTTTATGTATATGTTACGAATTATATTACATACCTTAGAATCTGGGTGAGACAAGTGTTTGAAAAAACATTCAATTCCTTCAAGCTCACCAACAACAATATAGCAGAGAGAATATTTGTCATTGAGCCTTCGTAAAGGGGTTGTTCTAACTTCTCAATCAGAGGTACATCATGGATATCATGAAAAGTGTCATCCATTGGACCAAAGGTGTCTTTGATCAATCTATGTATACCATCATTCTCAGTTGTACCATTATCAGTTTCATATTCTTCCATAGGACTAACTTGATCTCCAATATTCGCTCCATCTTCCTCATTGTGTACAACAGGATTTCTACTACTACTTGGCACATTCACAAGATCGCACTTAGGACACCCTTTCTTTATAATTACAATCAATCAAATGTTATTAGTGTATGTAACGAATATTGAAAGGATAGAAATTTTTAGGAATACAATCAATACAAAAACATATAATGAGTACTAACTTACCAAGGGATGATATTCATACCCCCCTTCAACATGTACAAACTATGTACAATGACTTTCAGTTGTTGTTATTAAAAGTCTTCTTCTATTAAATCCCTTGCATTGATTGCAAGGGAAATAACATTTCCTATCACCCTTTGATTCCAATTCCACAAATAGCCTTTGAAGTGTCCTATCATTTTCCTCTAGAGTAATGTTATATGACATTGTAATTAAGTGTTACAACAAAATCCAATGAAGCTATACACGTACAATATATGAATATATTCTACCAAATTCACACATGTAAATGCATTTCTATAGGCCTAAAAACATAATACACATAATAGAGAGGAGGAGGAGCTATGACCCCATATGAGAGGAATTAAAGGAAAGGGAAAAAAAATTATGGTTTTCATTTCATCAAATATTTAGGTAACATCCTTCCAATATTTGTAAACATTTTTTTTAAATGGTTGGCATGTATCCTCCAACCTTTCGCACTGGGTCAAAATCCAATATTGTTGAAATTAGGGAAAGGGAAAAAACTTGAGATATCACCCTAGTATATTATATTTAGGATTTACAACATATCCACAGTCATGTAGCTTGTAACATATAAATTACCAATTGCATGCATGGATTTTTCTTGGAATGGTATGCATTTTTCATCATGCCTAGTTTTCATGATTTGTTATGCATTTTTCCCTTTATGCATTATTTTACATTTACAAGGCAAGTTTTAGCCTTTATGCAAAGAACGGGGTTTTGTGTTTGAAAATGAAGAACTAAATGTATTAAAAGATGTAAAATGATAAAATACAAACTCCAACAATTTGAATCACTCAATTTGGAGGTCATATGAGTCATGGGCGTGCATTTTATAGAAAGATGGTTTTACCCTCCATTTTATAAAAATTATTCAATATGTGTTCAAGGTAAAAGTCTTATTTCATTTGAAACTGCACTTAGGGTGATATAGGTAGATTATTTTACAGAAAGTTGGTTTTACCCTCCATTTTATAAAAGGTCTTCAATATTAGTTCAAGGTAGAAGTCTTATTTGATTTGAAACTGTACTTAGGGCGATATAGGTTGATTCATAATGTTATCATATTCACCCCAAATCTCTTATAACTAAATTTCAAGCTATATAGAAGCATGGGTATGCATTTCCATTGGGTCACTTTCTATTATTTTGGTTTTTCAATTTACAAGGCAGATTTTGCCTCTTTTAAGTGATTTTGCCATATTTATGTTTGAAAATGAAAATAAAAGTATGTACATAGGTTTAAATTACCTAATACACCCTCATAAACTTGAATCACTCAAATTGGAGGTGTTTTAAGACCTAGGCGTGTATTTTTGTGAAGCTTGGCATGCATTTTACACAAGGGCTGGAATTAGAGTTTAAAAGTAAAACATGTATTTCTTACGTGTGAGTGTGCATTTTTAGATTTGGAAACTATAACAAGCTTGAATTATAGTTTTATGCAACAATAGAAACCCAATTAATTCTTCCATTATTTTTCAAATGGTTGGCATGAAAAATGAGTAATGGAAACAGTGAGAATTAGATGGGTGGGAAATCCCAACATACCCGTCCTACAATAAGGCATAAAATATTTCATGCCTTAGGCTTGCATTTTAGAGGACACAGTGGGAATTTTCAAACAAAAAATCATACGGTTTGCATAAAAGGACAAAATTGCCTTGTAAAACAAAGAGGTCAAATTGTTAAAATTGGCCTTGTTGAAATGCACGCCCAATGGTGAAATTTGTATGATTATATCAAGGATATATAGGCTTTTGAAACATTGATTCCTTCAAATAAATTGTGCACTCCCTCAAAAGAAAAAATGCATGAAAATAGGGCAGATAACAAATGCACGCCCTAGGAAGAAAATGCATGCCTTGTATTGGTAATTGTATGTTGGCCTTATGAAATTACATGAAAACGGGGTATTGAGGAAAATGCATGCCCTGTAAGGAAAAAATGCACGTCTCAAATTGAAACAGAGCTTGTTGAAATGCACGCCAAACCAATGGAAATGCATGCCAGACAGATGGAAATGCACACCCAATGGTGAAATTGGTATGATTATATCAGCAATATATAGGCTTATGAAACATCCATTCCTTCAAAGAAATTATGCACGCACCATGGTGAAAAATGCATGCCCTAAAAAGGAAAAAATCATAAAATGCATGAAAATAGGGCAAATGACAAATGCATGCACTGGGAAGAAAAATAAATGCCTTGTGTTGGTAATTGTATGTTAACCTTATTAAATTACATGAAAATGAGGTATTGAGGAACATGCACGCCCTGGAAGGGGGAAATGCATGTCTCAGGTTGAAATTGCATGTTGAGGGCATGGGATTATATGTTTACATAGTAAGGAGGAATATGCATGCCTTGTTAATGACAAATGCATGACTGCACTATAAAATTGCACACCCTTGACATGTTATGCAACCCTATGCTATCCTAAACCCTAAATGGTTCTTCCTTAGCCCATTTGAATGGTTTGCATAGGAAGATGAATGAAAATGGATGTTGATATATTGTGTATGATTTATGCTATTATGGAATATCTTATAACAACCTTGAACCCATGTTTGACAAGTTGTTTGGAAACACACATATGCAGTTAACCTTGTATGTTGAGTTGTTGCTCAAGTCCTGGAATATTAGAAACTAAAAATACATGTAAGTCTCCCACACCTATGATTGATTTCAAATGTATGCAAGATATATTGCTTACCATTTAATTTGAGATTGACTGTATGTGTTTGTATTATAGTTGGCAATGTTTGTAATTTTTCTTTCAAAATTACCCTGACAATTTTGGAAATCATTTTTTTATTTTCCAAGTTACAACGCTCAGCTGGGAAAACCCCCAAGTACTTCCCTTCATTTAGAGGATGGAAAATTTTCATTAATTCTCAAAAATCCCAAGTCCATTGTTAAAAAAATGCTACAAATCTACTTGATTGTGCTTGATAAAATTCATATCCAATTTTGTAAAAGTATTATTCATAATAAATAATATCTTATCTATAAAGATTAATTTACTTTTCTTATCAAAAGTGATTTATACAAAAATACACAAATATAATCCTAAATCATTTATAAAAAAGTAAGTTGACTACCAATGGTTTCCTCTACGCGAGCGTGCATTCCTCAGCGTCCATTCATGTTAGCATGCATTCCTCAAAAAAACATTTCAACTTTGAACCCATAAGACCATGGTCTCAATTGAAATAGAGGTGTCCTCTACCATGGGTGCAGTAGTTGAAACAGGCAGTTCCCAGGATGAAAATTCCATTGTCAACAAATTCCAGGAGTGTGTTGAAGCATGGAGAGACACAATGAATTTTCCAATAGGTATGCTAAATATCTTGAGAAGAGTGGAGGTTTTTGACTTTATGTTTGGAGCCTTCCATTTGAAAATGATGAGATAGATGTCGCCATAGCTATTTATGATGACATATCTATCGAACTCAAACGATTTGGCTAGAGCGTTTACCTAGACGTTGATTTGCTTGCAAGAGCGACAAAAATTCCACGCAGAGGGGGAGAAACATCTAACTCGAAAAAAAACCTCAAGGTAGAAAAGATGGAGATGGCCAGTAAAATATGTGGGAAAAGGGTATTTGTTCCTAGGAACGGTTTAATAATNTACATACCACAAAAATATGTTAGCCCTTATTCATAATGAATTGTCCATGTAAGTATTCCATGGAATTGAAATTGTTTTTTCCTTATTGGTCTAGATATATTGTACATAGTGATGTTATTCCATAACTTTAGTAGCTCGTCGATAAGAGACTCAATATATGCATTCATATATTTAACTTGGTACTTACCTATTTGATTGAAAGTACACATCGTTATTACTTTGTGTATATATATATATATATATATGAAATTATGCAACGAAGAAGACAAATGCAATTTTGCAAAAAAAATGTTGTAAGAAAATACCTGGAACAATCATTGCCAACATTTTGTGCTCCCTCTTTATTGACATCCAATGAGGAAGGTTATTGTTTATAACAAAAATAGGCCACAGTAGGTAAATAGACCTAATCTCACAAAATGGATTGATGCCATTAGTTGCCAATGAAAGCCTAACATTATGAGGTTCTTCTTTAAAAATTGGTCATCTTTCTTCGATGTTCCTAAATGTAGAATCATCTACATGCATTCAAAGAACACCATCTTCACTTTTGTTTTGTGCATGGTAATCCATAAACTGTGTTATGCTTTGGCACCTGAACATTCACTGCAAACGTGGAATTATGGGGATATGACACATGCATCAATAGCTTGGTAATCCATTCCAATATCTTTCATAATGGCAGATAATTCTTGATATGTGCAAGGTAAAGTATTTGATGATGGTAGGAGAAATTCACCTAACAATCTACAACACAAAATATAACTATTTAATGTAAAGAACATTAATATTAAATATTGCATCCTTAATTTACACATTAATTAATAACACTAAGAATAGAGAAACAAAACAAAAATAGACCTTTTATGTATATGTTACGAATTATATTACATACCTTAGAATCTGGGTGAGACAAGTGTTTGAAAAAACATTCAATTCCTTCAAGCTCACCAACAACAATATAGCAGAGAGAATATTTGTCATTGAGCCTTCGTAAAGGGGTTGTTCTAACTTCTCAATCAGAGGTACATCATGGATATCATGAAAAGTGTCATCCATTGGACCAAAGGTGTCTTTGATCAATCTATGTATACCATCATTCTCAGTTGTACCATTATCAGTTTCATATTCTTCCATAGGACTAACTTGATCTCCAATATTCGCTCCATCTTCCTCATTGTGTACAACAGGATTTCTACTACTACTTGGCACATTCACAAGATCGCACTTAGGACACCCTTTCTTTATAATTACAATCAATCAAATGTTATTAGTGTATGTAACGAATATTGAAAGGATAGAAATTTTTAGGAATACAATCAATACAAAAACATATAATGAGTACTAACTTACCAAGGGATGATATTCATACCCCCCTTCAACATGTACAAACTATGTACAATGACTTTCAGTTGTTGTTATTAAAAGTCTTCTTCTATTAAATCCCTTGCATTGATTGCAAGGGAAATAACATTTCCTATCACCCTTTGATTCCAATTCCACAAATAGCCTTTGAAGTGTCCTATCATTTTCCTCTAGAGTAATGTTATATGACATTGTAATTAAGTGTTACAACAAAATCCAATGAAGCTATACACGTACAATATATGAATATATTCTACCAAATTCACACATGTAAATGCATTTCTATAGGCCTAAAAACATAATACACATAATAGAGAGGAGGAGGAGCTATGACCCCATATGAGAGGAATTAAAGGAAAGGGAAAAAAAATTATGGTTTTCATTTCATCAAATATTTAGGTAACATCCTTCCAATATTTGTAAACATTTTTTTTAAATGGTTGGCATGTATCCTCCAACCTTTCGCACTGGGTCAAAATCCAATATTGTTGAAATTAGGGAAAGGGAAAAAACTTGAGATATCACCCTAGTATATTATATTTAGGATTTACAACATATCCACAGTCATGTAGCTTGTAACATATAAATTACCAATTGCATGCATGGATTTTTCTTGGAATGGTATGCATTTTTCATCATGCCTAGTTTTCATGATTTGTTATGCATTTTTCCCTTTATGCATTATTTTACATTTACAAGGCAAGTTTTAGCCTTTATGCAAAGAACGGGGTTTTGTGTTTGAAAATGAAGAACTAAATGTATTAAAAGATGTAAAATGATAAAATACAAACTCCAACAATTTGAATCACTCAATTTGGAGGTCATATGAGTCATGGGCGTGCATTTTATAGAAAGATGGTTTTACCCTCCATTTTATAAAAATTATTCAATATGTGTTCAAGGTAAAAGTCTTATTTCATTTGAAACTGCACTTAGGGTGATATAGGTAGATTATTTTACAGAAAGTTGGTTTTACCCTCCATTTTATAAAAGGTCTTCAATATTAGTTCAAGGTAGAAGTCTTATTTGATTTGAAACTGTACTTAGGGCGATATAGGTTGATTCATAATGTTATCATATTCACCCCAAATCTCTTATAACTAAATTTCAAGCTATATAGAAGCATGGGTATGCATTTCCATTGGGTCACTTTCTATTATTTTGGTTTTTCAATTTACAAGGCAGATTTTGCCTCTTTTAAGTGATTTTGCCATATTTATGTTTGAAAATGAAAATAAAAGTATGTACATAGGTTTAAATTACCTAATACACCCTCATAAACTTGAATCACTCAAATTGGAGGTGTTTTAAGACCTAGGCGTGTATTTTTGTGAAGCTTGGCATGCATTTTACACAAGGGCTGGAATTAGAGTTTAAAAGTAAAACATGTATTTCTTACGTGTGAGTGTGCATTTTTAGATTTGGAAACTATAACAAGCTTGAATTATAGTTTTATGCAACAATAGAAACCCAATTAATTCTTCCATTATTTTTCAAATGGTTGGCATGAAAAATGAGTAATGGAAACAGTGAGAATTAGATGGGTGGGAAATCCCAACATACCCGTCCTACAATAAGGCATAAAATATTTCATGCCTTAGGCTTGCATTTTAGAGGACACAGTGGGAATTTTCAAACAAAAAATCATACGGTTTGCATAAAAGGACAAAATTGCCTTGTAAAACAAAGAGGTCAAATTGTTAAAATTGGCCTTGTTGAAATGCACGCCCAATGGTGAAATTTGTATGATTATATCAAGGATATATAGGCTTTTGAAACATTGATTCCTTCAAATAAATTGTGCACTCCCTCAAAAGAAAAAATGCATGAAAATAGGGCAGATAACAAATGCACGCCCTAGGAAGAAAATGCATGCCTTGTATTGGTAATTGTATGTTGGCCTTATGAAATTACATGAAAACGGGGTATTGAGGAAAATGCATGCCCTGTAAGGAAAAAATGCACGTCTCAAATTGAAACAGAGCTTGTTGAAATGCACGCCAAACCAATGGAAATGCATGCCAGACAGATGGAAATGCACACCCAATGGTGAAATTGGTATGATTATATCAGCAATATATAGGCTTATGAAACATCCATTCCTTCAAAGAAATTATGCACGCACCATGGTGAAAAATGCATGCCCTAAAAAGGAAAAAATCATAAAATGCATGAAAATAGGGCAAATGACAAATGCATGCACTGGGAAGAAAAATAAATGCCTTGTGTTGGTAATTGTATGTTAACCTTATTAAATTACATGAAAATGAGGTATTGAGGAACATGCACGCCCTGGAAGGGGGAAATGCATGTCTCAGGTTGAAATTGCATGTTGAGGGCATGGGATTATATGTTTACATAGTAAGGAGGAATATGCATGCCTTGTTAATGACAAATGCATGACTGCACTATAAAATTGCACACCCTTGACATGTTATGCAACCCTATGCTATCCTAAACCCTAAATGGTTCTTCCTTAGCCCATTTGAATGGTTTGCATAGGAAGATGAATGAAAATGGATGTTGATATATTGTGTATGATTTATGCTATTATGGAATATCTTATAACAACCTTGAACCCATGTTTGACAAGTTGTTTGGAAACACACATATGCAGTTAACCTTGTATGTTGAGTTGTTGCTCAAGTCCTGGAATATTAGAAACTAAAAATACATGTAAGTCTCCCACACCTATGATTGATTTCAAATGTATGCAAGATATATTGCTTACCATTTAATTTGAGATTGACTGTATGTGTTTGTATTATAGTTGGCAATGTTTGTAATTTTTCTTTCAAAATTACCCTGACAATTTTGGAAATCATTTTTTTATTTTCCAAGTTACAACGCTCAGCTGGGAAAACCCCCAAGTACTTCCCTTCATTTAGAGGATGGAAAATTTTCATTAATTCTCAAAAATCCCAAGTCCATTGTTAAAAAAATGCTACAAATCTACTTGATTGTGCTTGATAAAATTCATATCCAATTTTGTAAAAGTATTATTCATAATAAATAATATCTTATCTATAAAGATTAATTTACTTTTCTTATCAAAAGTGATTTATACAAAAATACACAAATATAATCCTAAATCATTTATAAAAAAGTAAGTTGACTACCAATGGTTTCCTCTACGCGAGCGTGCATTCCTCAGCGTCCATTCATGTTAGCATGCATTCCTCAAAAAAAGATTTCAACTTTGAACCCATAAGACCATGGTCTCAATTGAAATAGAGGTGTCCTCTACCATGGGTGCAGTAGTTGAAATAGGCAGTTCCCAGGATGAAAATCCCATTGTCAACAAATTCCAGGAGTGTGTTGAAGCATGGAGAGACACAATGAATTTTCCAATAGGTATGCTAAATATCTTGAGAAGAGTGGAGGTTTTTGAATTTATGTTTGGACCCTTCCATTTGAAAATGATGAGATAGATGTCGCCATAGCTATTTATGATGACATATCTATCGAACTCAAATGATTTGGCTAGAGCGTTTACCTAGACGTTGATTTGCTTGCAAGAGCGAAAAAAATTCCACGCAGAGGGGGAGAAACATCTAACTCGAAAAAAAACCTCAAGGTAGAAAAGATGGAGATGGCCAGTAAAATATGTGGGAAAAGGGTATTTGTTCCTAGGAATGGTTTAATAATGCTAGATGTTCCCCAAGGACTATACAAGTCTTTGATTCAAATTGTCCCTAGGACAATTATGAATCATCATAGAACTGATATTTCCAGTGACTGGATGAAGCAAGTCATTTATTGGGTTGAAGATAGGGTTGTATATGTCCTTCATTTATTGGCTAAAAAATTACATCATGCCCTTGAAGAAAATAAAAAGAAGAAGATTAAATTCAGTTTCCAGGGAACACTGGAGAAAATTATCAATTTATATCGACCCAATGACCAAACAAGCCCTCTCAAAACCTACATTAGAAGATCAAAAACAAAGAACTCCATTAAGGAAGTACCTGAATAGACTACAGTTGATGGTGTGGAAATTAGTTCTAATACAGTTTCCCAAGATAAAGTTAATGTTGTCAAAGCTTGAAGAAACCTACATGAATCTATGAATGAAGTCTAGGAGTAGAGAGGTATGGACCATTATATGGAAACAGATAATGATGATATTCGTGTTACTTTAGAAAATATAATTGATATAATTCCTCCTAAAATGGCATTACTTGAGTATAATGTCTTTCATATGGGCATTGATTCTACCTCTCCAAGTTCAAATATTAACAATCCAACATACATTTTTTATAACAGATTTGTTTTATGGGCATTGGATAGGATAATGCATTACATACTTATTGCAATGGAGGATTCATCCTCTATATGCAACTAGAAGGAAAAGTGTGAACTACAACACATCAATAATATGAAATACTTGATGAACATTGAAAAACTACAATAAGAAATTGTAAAGCAAATACAAGAATCAAGAAGCAAAATACAGGGAAAAGATCGTATTATAGCTGGATTAAAAAGTGAGGTATTTGTTATTACAGAGGAATGTAAGAGGGAGATTGATGATGACAGGGCTGAATTTGAAATGTTATCAGCTACATATGAAAGAACTATTTTAAATATTCAAGAATAGATGAAAAGAAAACCACAAGTTTTGAATATACCTCCATTGCATACTACAAGTAATCTTGAGGTAGATGAATTCAAAAAGAGTTTGAAGGAGAAAGAGGACCTTATTGAAGTTTTTAAGATTGAATTTGAAAATAAAGTGATAGACCTATGTTGTAAGCATAATTCAAATATTGAAGAATACAAGAACAAACTGACCAATTTGAAGAAAGAAAACAGTAACCAAGATAATAAGTTGAATCATAAAAAGATGGCAATTGTCAGCACAAATGTGAATATTAGAGAACTTAAAAATAAAATAAAAGTTCTTACTAAAGAAGGTGGCAATGGTAAGGATGCAAGTAAGGGTATGGGTAAGGGAAAAGGTAAAATTAAGGGTAGTGCTTCAAAAGAGAAGACTATAGAACTTGAAAAGGAAATAGAAAGTCAGAGTAAAGAAGGTGGCAAGGATCAAGATAAAAGTAAAATTCAAGATATGGGTAAGGGTAAAGATATAATCGAGGGCAGTCCAATAAAAAAAATTCCTTCAAATGTCGTGGAAAAGTCCATAGAAAGAAAAGAAAAGATGCCCTAGGAAGCGAAAGCATTAAGCAGTGTTCTAGCGGATCTCTATGCCCCATCACCAATGGTGGAATCATTGAATATGACGATAGTTGAGAGAGATGAAAATATTAAAGAGATAAATAATGAACTCTTGCAGAACCAAAAGGCACATCAGTTGGGATGTGACATGGAGATACAAAAGTTGAAATCCCAAATTGTTGATTTGCAGCAGAAATTACAGAGTACAACAGTAATTGACATGGTACCAATTTTTTCTGCTACATCAGAGAAACAATCTTTGAGAGAAAAAGATCTTAAGAATGAAGTACAAAAACTCAGGGGTCAATTATTTGATGTTCGATCCAAACTAAAAACAGAAAATGAACAACTTGAAAAGAATCAAAAGGCCAATGACGAGAAGTATAAGAAGAATGCAAATTTGTTGAAAAAGCATGTAATGTCCCCCACCTCTTGATTAAGAGGTAATGAGGAGACTCAGTGGCCTGGGCATCCCCTCTAGTCCATAGTCTCACATTGAGGGGGAAATTCAACTACACTAAGGTTATATTCTTAAGTTGACTTGAAGAGAAAAGGTTAAAAGGAGTAAAAGATAACTCAATAAAAGAATAGAAGTTAACCCTAGGAGTTAATCTAACTCAACAGAGGAATAGAAGAAAAAGTATAAATAGAAGGTTGGGGTACACCTATTAGGCATTCTGGATTTGGTATATTGCTTGTTATTGCTCTTGAGCATTCATTTTGGGGGTTTTGTTGTACAAACCCTTGTGAGCAACTCAGTGGTGAAATACCCACTCACCTTATTCCACAGCTTGGTCTCGAGGATGAAAGACTCCTCCACACCATTCTACTCTTAGCATACTTCCATCTAGTGCTTCAGAAGATAGCAAGGCCGTATTGTTCTTTTGTTTCCAGCAGGGGCGCACCATCATCTAGAGAAGGGTTCAATCCAGCTTATCAGGAGAGCCTATGGCCATTCTGACACTTGGGTTTTATTTGCAGGGGCACAATCATCATTTTGAGGGTTTTTCTGGAGAGTTATCACCATCAGATATTTAGCTTCAGATTGGGATGTCTTAGAGGCAAAGGGGGCGTCCTATGATTCAGTAAATCTCAGATCTAGAGAGCTTCGCCTGGAATCTAAGTCTGAAACTTCTCCTACAGGGTTTTCATAGCCTGATCTACATTCCTAGGGAGTTTCAGGGCATTTAGAGGTTTTTCTCATCAGGGTTGAATTACCTAGGGTTCCAGGCATCAAGGAGGGCGCAGCTTCAATAGAATATTCAGAGTTGGAGGAGTTTGCCTTGGTCGTTCAACTTGAGATTTCATAAGGGTGTTCCCATCACCCAGATCTATCAGTTGGCAGAGTTTGGGCTCATTTGGAGTCTTCTTGCAGTTGGGTTGAGTTATCGAGGGTTTTCAGTCTTCTAGTGGAGTGTGGCATCTTCCATCCTAAGGAATCGATAGTCAGATCTACTTGTATTGGTCTTCATCTCTCATTCATCCTTTGGAGGCTTATTTTGTATCAGCATATCATTTTGTAGAAGCTCGTATTTCTTATCTATTGGTTCATATGAGGATTATTCCAGATCTGCCCTCTATTTTATTGGTTCCATGCTTCTCATAATAAAGGGTCAGATCTTTGCTTGTGTTTCTATATCTTTAATATATTGTGATCTTCATGTGTTGGACGAATCTTGTATGAACCCACTTAATAACTCAATAACTCAATAAGTCACCTACACATCATACACAACAGAGATAGTTAGTGGTTTCAAGCAAAAAATTGGCTTGGGATCATTACAAAGCAAGCAGAAGAAAAAAAAAGATTGCAAGAGAAATTGCAAAATTATGCAAAGTAAATTAAATATCTAGAGAAACAATTACAACATGTGCCTACTACAACTACAGAATTGTCAGAAGCCTCTATAACAACAAAGAGAGGCTTTGTAGATTTTTCTTCATCTCAAAAGCAAGTCTTGCAAAAACCTCCAAAGCAGCCCAGGGTAGATACACAATAGCATTGGTTTATATACCATGTACTCCATGTAATTACATTTAAAGATGTAATATATACCATTATTTCGATAGTTTATTAACATTGTATTTTATTTTATGCAGCTAATCACTTGTATGATTTTGTACAGTTATTGGCATGTATGAGTGTGTATAGTCACATATCAATGCTTGTAATACTTTAAAAGTTACTTGAGATTGATTTATACACATATACACCACCACTCTCATCTTGTTTGCAATATGTTTAAATAAAACATAAGTAGTTTCATGTACTTGACATTTTGACATAACAATGGTAATTGCATAGATTTATCTTTGTTATAATGAATATGAAACCTATATGTATCAAGTATGAATATAGCTTGTAAAACAATGATTGTGCATGCAAATTACAATAAATACACAAGTTACAAATGAAACATTTGCCCAGTTTCCTCCACAATGGTAATTTTCATACCATGACCACTCATAATCCAATATATGGATTAAATATATATAACTAGAATATTGCATATTTATATACATACATAGTCTTAAACCCTAATATTCAAGCAATCTTGCACAAATACCCTATTGGGTATGTTCATATACAACAACAGTCCACGACCACAATATTTCACTTGCGAAATCATTAATCTATCATTTATCACTATAAATAATTCAAGAGCCATAAATATAATAAGACATATTAGTTCATGCATGTAACCCCAAACCAAAATGTATATTTCACACTACACCAAGTTATGGGGACACAATAACATATATACAGCCTGCATTTTTCCATAACAAGGCTTGAATTTTCCTCAATGCTCTTTTTTCATGAAATTTCGCTAGGATAGTGTGCATAATGTGTTGGACAACACAGGTATTCCCATAGAGGACAAACACCTTCAGTAACCACTCACACAACCGGATCAAAGATCAACACACCGATGTTTTGACGTGGTAAAACCCCTACGGGGAAACATCCATGGCCCCAGCTAAGGCGGCCACTTGGAGCAGTTTATTAATGCAAAAGAAAAAGATTACAGAGAGATTTTAGAAGAGAGTTTCTCACAATCGATCATCGACAAATGACCCCCCATACTTTTTAAATAGAGATCATGGACCAATCGGGTGTTAAGCCACGGATCAATGGTCGTTAATATAGAGGAGAATATGAATCATCAGATCACTCTTTGTTAGGAACATATCGTTACCATCAGATTTCCTAACTACAAATGCATACTAATGTATATTAAAGAAACACACTTTTACCTAACGACACATTAGGCCAAGTAGATATTAACTAACTCCTAAGTCTCTAAATATCCTAACATAATGTGCATAATTCTTGTAAAGATATTAATTTTCCCTAAGATTGTGATTTAAGGAATACATAATGCAAATCCTAGCACAAGGATTGCAGTTTTCACTCCAGGGCATGTTCAAACTTCATATACAACAATATTCCACAACCACAATATTTTACTTGTGTAATCATTAATCTATCATCTATCACTATAAATCATTTCATAGTTTCATGTGTAACAATACATATTAGTTCATGCATGTAATACCAAACCAAAATATATATTTCACCCTACACTGAATTCTCGGGACACAACAACATATGTACAACTTGCTTTTTTCCCTTATAGGGCGTGCATTTTCCTCAATGCCCCCTTTTCATGAAATTTCATGAGGACGGTGTGCATAATGTGCATAATTCATATAACAATATGAATTTTACCTAACATTATGCTTTCAATAATCTATCATGCAAATCCTAACACGATGACTGCATTTTTTACTCGAGCGTGCATTTTACATCATGACCTGTTTTCAAGCAGAAAACACATAATTTCCATTTATGAGCATGCATTTTCTTCTTAAAGAATACACATCTCCTATTAAGGTGTGAATTACTCACTATCCTATATATACATCATCTCATCATACAAAATTCACCATTGTAGATTTTCTACAACTTTTCTAAAACCTTGTAGCTTATAATATTTCCTCTAATATTGACATATTCATTTTATATTTCATGAAAAGGTCATGAATCTTTGTGCATAGAAATCATCCTTTTTGGAATGGCCACTAAGGTCTCCAACTCGCAGTCAACGTCTGGGGGGTACAGTCGATAGTCAAAATAGAATGTATGGGAAGGGTAACTAAGCCTGAAACTCTTCAAGAGGACTGCCTACAAAAGGGCCAGTGTCACTTCAGAAAACCCAAACGAGGTTAAAATTTTCCAGAGGACTGACACCGAAAAGGGTCAGTGCACTTTTGGAAAAGCTCAACCAAGTCCAAAATTTTCAGAGGAATAACACAAAATGAATCAATATCACTTCAAAAAAAGTCCACAATATATAATCTCTCCATTATGCTTAGTTAAGCTTCGAAGGGGTCTCTCCTTGACTCTCCTTAGTGTGAGCTCGTGTTTAGATCTTATGTTAGAAGAGGCTCCCGACTATACTTATACGACAGTTGGATTTAAGCTCTACCTAGCTCGGACTCCTACGTTTGTTTTATGGCCTTAGAGAAATTAACTCTCCAACCTAAACCAAGGCACTGGCATGTCACTAGTATGTTTACCCTACAAAATGAAAATTTCTAATAAACTTTATTTAGCATTCATTTTATGGTGATTTTGGTTACGCAATGAGGTACGAATGAAACTTATATGATGTTTTGACAAACCAAAAGAAAAAAACACTTTAATAACACAAAGCAAAATGTGATTTCTTCACTAAAAATGAGAAGTGCTAACATTGCTTCAAATAAACAAACTCTTTTCTTTTATATTTCTGAAAATAAAAGAAATATAATTTTTCTTGTATGCAAGATTTTGAAACACTTTGCAATGCAACTTAAGATACTTTTTGAAAGTAATGCAAAAACTTTGCAAACATGTTTTCTTTTCTTTTATGGAAGACTACTGTAACCGAAAACAACAATCGTCAAAACAAACAAAATGCCTAAAGACTTGAGTGCTAGTGAGAAAAATTCCTTTACTAAAACGTTTAAAGGCAAGGGATCAAGAGAAAGGATAACTAACAATCAAGTTGTTTTTTTTCTTTTCTGTTACTAAAATAAATGAAATGCAGATGAGAATGCAATTTTTCTTTTTCTTTTATGAACAAATGGAAGCAAGTAAAGAAGAAGAAAGAAAATAGTCAAGAACCACAGAAGCACAGTAGTCAAACTTGAATCTGACCCTAGCAGTTCACAACTGGCCTTTCAACTAACCTAAATAACATTATAAGCAAAAAGACCAAACTAACTAAAAGAAAGATCATCCATATGATTCAAGAGTTTTTAGAGACTCAATAGATCAAACAAAGGCAAAAACAAACCCAACAGGCTCAAATTGTAGTGAAAAACCAAACCAGATCCTCCAAAGTTGAGATAAAAAGGCTAAA